>JADLZK010012631.1:0-136017 GCA_015847255.1 Hyparrhenia diplandra | reverse complement strand
ATTCTTCAAAGACACTAGAGCAAAGATATTAGTACAACAAATGGCTTAAATGCGGTTTGCTCTAGCTCTAAATGTTAGCAAGCCACCTATTACAATTCTAGTAATTATTATCTCTAAAGGCACACAATTGCTATGTCACTACTCTATCTAGTGAGCAAAACCTAGATAAGGCCTTATGCTAGCAAGAACACCTACTCAAGCAAAAAGCTAGCTCTCTACTCAAAGTAAAACTAGGGAGTAAATACAAGGGAGGAAAGTTTGGTATACCGACGTGTAGAGGCAATGACCCAATCACCGAGAGGAATAAGAATAACAATAATATGATGAAGATGCCAATCACCAAATAAATGATTCCCAACAATATATATATCAATCAATCCAAGTTCAATGGACACAAGAGAGATGACACAATTGATTTATCCCCGAGGTTCACTTGCTTGCCTAAGCAAGCTAGTCCCGTTATGTCGACCAACACTTGGATGGGTTCTTGGACTAGACAGAGTGCGCGCTAGTTGGCCCCTGCTCAAGACACCACTCACAAGAGAGGTAACTCAATGACACGAGCAATCCACTAAAGTAGCAATTCGCCCAACCGGGAAGCTCAAGAACCCCTCATAAATGTCACCTTGATTGGGGCGGACACAATCATCAAATCCCCTCACCAATCAATCCAACTCCAACCGCCTCTAGGTGACGGCAATCACCAAGAGTAAAGAGATGACCACAATTGCACCCACCTAGTGCCATTGAATCATAAATAACCACTCGTGCAAGTTACCTCAAATCCTCTCAAGAACTCAAATCCACCAACGGGGAGTGGAGAGGAGAGGAAGCAATCTTCTTGGAGCCCTCAAATCGATCTCAAGCACAAGCTCTCTCACTAGATTTCAGCTCAAGTCAAGAGATCGAGAGAGGAGGAGAGGGACTCTTTTTTCTCTGTTCTATGGTTTGAGAGAGAGGGGAAGAACAGCTCAAGGATTTCGAAATTTGCAAGAGAGGACCAAGTGAGGGGAACCAACACCTTTTATCCCCGCTGTCCACCTGCCCTCAGCTTCCAACGGGCAGAAGCCGCGGTCGGCAGCAGCCGAGGCGCCCCTTGGTCTCTGTTGTTCGGTCGGCGGCGGAGCTTCCAGGCAGAGAACAAACGGGTGAAATGAATCAGTACCAGACTTGTCGATTCCTCGTTAGCTTGGCAGCCAAAGCAGCAAGCAGCAGCAGCGCACGGTGCACTCGGCGTTGCCTTGGCCCAGCGTGCTCGCGGCCCAGCCAGGAGCAGCAGCAAACGGACAAGTGGGCTCTTGGCAACAGCAGCAGCTCGCGGCAGCCCAAGCTAGCAGCATGCGGCAACCAGCAGCGTGTCCCATTCGGCAACCAGCAGCGTGTCCTATTCGACAACCAGCAGCGAATGGACTAGTACAGCAGGCAAGCAAGTAGTGCATGGTCACTTGATTTTTGAACGAGGCAAACATGCAGCCGACCATTCTCATTTCTCTCACACGAGTAGCATGCACACTTCTATAAATAGTGGACCCCCGCATGCTAAACATGATCAATACAGATACGTGCATGTGTTATACATGTATATGTGAAGAATCTTATTTTTCCTTTCCAAATATTTTTGCTATCTCATATCTAAAAATATGTCAATTCTCAAGACCATGATAGCATTTTCTCAAGCCTTTTTTCTAAAGGAGTTTCTCATAGAACCACCATGTCACTAACCCCAATGCACATGCAATTTGAAATTCAAATTTAGTGGCACTAGGTGAGTAACACTACTACTGAACTGATTTTTACGAGGCACTAGGAAAAGATTTTCCGTGGCGGGCATTTAGAAAACCCGCCCGTGATAAATAGCTTCATTTTTTTAGTGGCGGTTTTTTTTAATTAACCGTGGCCGGTTATAATGTCCGCCCACTAGAATCGATTAACCGTTGGCGTTTTATAACTAGCCCGCCACGGAAAATCAGGCCCCAACCAACTAGCCCAACCGGCCCATTTGAAGCACTTTATATATATACCGGATCCCACCCTTTCGAGATCCGGTCGGCAGCCGACTCTCCTCCTCCAACTTCCTCACTCTCTCCCTCTCTCTCCCTCTCTCTCTCTCGAACACCCCGCCCGGTCCCTTCCTCCCTCCCCGACGCCGCCCCTTCCTCCCCTCCCCCCCACGCCGGTCCCCTTCCTCCCCAACTCCGTGCGCCGGCCCCCCTCCTCCCCCGGCCGGCCCCTTCCTCCCTCCCCATCGACGGCGCTCGCCATGGAGGCCTTGGCGCGCGCCGGGCAAGTCGAGGTGCGGGCGCGGGCAGCCGGCCGCGGAGGTGGCGGATCCGGGACACGGCGGAGGCGTGAGGCGCTTTCGGCCTTCACCGCGCTCGCGTCTGCGAGCGAGGCGCCGGCATGGCGGCATGGAGCTCGGCGGGCGGCGTCGGCCGGACCTTCTCTCCTCGAAGCCCCTGCTGGCTGCCGCGCTCCACCTCGGGACGGAGGCCTCGAAAGCACAGCGGCATGAGCTCCGGAGCACGCGGCATCCGAATTCAACGGAGTCCCGACGGCGGGAGGGCCCAGGCCCGCCGCCGCCCGTTAGGGTTTCGATTTGGATTTTTCCTTTTTATATTATTAACCATGGCGGCCATTTTGTCCGCCACGAAAATCGGCCATTTTCCGTGACCCTCGGTCCGTGGCGACGGAAAAACCGCCCGCGAAAATCGCTTTTGTCCGCCACGGAAGTTCCTATATGTAGTAGTGTAAAGCGTTATGATTTTCTCCTCTTTATAGTGCGGTTATCAAACCTAAGTCACTCACATCCGCTAGATGTCTTGAGTGTAAATAAAAATGGCCCTATCAAATATACCTTTGCCTTGAGCCCATTTTATTTTCTTTTTCTCCTTTTCTCCAAGTCTAAGCACTTGATCAACTTTTGGATCATCACCGTGCATCCACTATGACCACCATGCTTCACAATAACTTGGCTAGAACCATCTCAAGCTAGATACACACTTAAGCATAGATTAGTCCTAGGTTGTCATTAATTACTCAAAACCAATCTAGAGATCTTCAAGCTGCAAGGCTGGCACCACCACCAACGGAGACGAGCTCCAAGCGGCGGTGATGAATTCCCACGCCTCCTCCACGGCCGAGCAAACGGCGGCGCGGGCGCGACGATGGTGGGGGCACGGATCCACGACGCGGAAGCGGCGCCGAGCAAGCGGCCAGCGGCGGATGTCGCCCCTCCCTACCTTCACGCGCAGCAAGCGCTTAATTAACGATGGCGCCGGGGCGCTGGATCCACGTGTGGAAGCGGCGTCGAGCAAGCGGCGGCGCTGGATCTCGCTACCCCACCTCACTCCACGGCGCGCGTGGATTCACCGCGCGGGGCGCCGGATCCGCACCAAGGAGCTCCCGACGGCGGCAGCCCCGATGGGCTCGACGGGCCTATAGGGTTTTTTTTGGAATCATTTACGTCATTTACGTGGCCGCCCGCAGTTAATCTATTAACCGTGGACGGAAAAGGAGCCCACCATGGATAATCTATTAACTGTGACGGAAAAGGATCCCGCCATGGATAATCCTTTGATTGACCGTGACCTTTGGAGGGTGACGCGGGCGCCTCGCCCGCCCGTTAAATCTCGCCGCCCGTCACCTAAAAATTTTCAGTACTAGTGCGAATATATTAATGCCTGATTATAAACATGAATCCTACATGATCGGATCGATGACAAATGAATTGAAGAGAGTGATGAAGTGTAGTGTCGATATGGTTGGTGTAAGAATTTGTGCAACGTTGTGGGAAAATGGTCTAAAGAAACTCTCACGAAATACTAGATTATTGGTCGGCCGGGAAGGAGAAAGAGAGAGGGAAAGAGAAATACACCCCGCGTTATCCCACGTAAACCACGAGGTTCTTATTTTATCATTTGCTTGGATTCATTTTCTGATTCACGCAAGTTGATTATATTATATATTATAAGTCGCCGTTATGGGCACAGCCATCGCCATATGTCTCTATTATTAGAAAGCATCGTCCCCACTCATGTGACACGCTCGATCGCTCTGTATAAATAGAGATAGCAGTAGAGAGAGTAGATCAGCAAAGCAGTGCAGGCTAGAAAGTGCAAGCAGCGAGTAGCCAGCTACTCATCGACGAATTGAACTTGCTGCACGACACATATATACACGGTTTCTTCACTCACGCATAGATCAGTGGTATGGCTCCCAACACTGTTGTTGCTGTAGCTCTCCTGCGAGCCTCGAGACCGGCGCTGCTGGGCTGACGGCCTTCGAGCCCTGTGCTTGGGGCGACTTCTTCGTCACCTACACACCACCCGTCTCACAAGTATGTAGTATATCTTGGTTCAATTCCTGACTTCCTGTACGTATATATATGCCACTGGGCTTAATAACCTGCTTGATCTGCTATACAGGAGACGGAGGAGCGGATGAGAGAGGGCGCATCAGCTCAAGGGGCGAAGTCCGCCGCCGGATGTTCACGGCCGCCGGCGGCGAGACTGTCAGGAGCGTGGCTGAAACGGTGACGCTAGTGGACACGCTCCAACGCCTCGGCATCGACAACCACTTCCGCCAGGAGGTGGACGCCGCGTTAGAACGCATCAACAGTTGCGAGACTTTGTCCAAGGACGACGACGACGGCCTCCATACCGTCGCTCTCCGCTTCCGTCTGCTCAGGCAACATGGCGTCTGGGTCCCTGCAGGTATATACAATTCAGATTCTCATTCCATACATACGCGCGGCAAGCGTATATATGTACATATACTAATAACACACACTTCCTTGACAGATGTCTTCGACAGATTCAGGGATGGCACGACGGGCAGTTTCAGTGAAAGTCTGAGCAGTGACCCGAGGGGCTTACTGAGCCTATACAACGCGGCTCACATGGCGACACCTGGCGAGGAGGCCCTCGACGAAGCCATCTCCTTCTCCAGGCGTCACCTCATCGAGTCCCTGAAAGCCGGCAAGCTCTCGTCGCCGCTGGAAGAGCAAGTGTCCCGTGCCCTCGACATCCCTCTCCGCGTCTGCCAAAGCGGCTGGAGACGGTGCGCTACGTCGTCGAGTACGAGAAAAGAAGAGGGGCACGACGCCGTCGTCTTGGAGCTCGCCAGGCTCGACTTTGAATTGGTCAGGTTTCTTCACCTCAGGGAGCTAAAGGACCTGTCACTGTAAGTGCTGTTGACTACGTCGTTTCCTATTACTTATATGTATATGATCTTGCCTGATTATTTATGTTGATCAGTCAATTGAGACCTTTGATTCAATTTTTTGCAGGTGGTGGAAGGATCTCTATGGCAATGTGAAACTGAGCTACGCTCGAGACCGGCTAGTGGAGAACTACTTCTGGACGTGTGGGGTGTTCCATGAGGAGGAATACTCTCGTGCGCGAGTGCTGTTTGCCAAGACATTCGGGTTGCTGTCCTTAATGGATGACACATACGATGTGTATGCGACAGTAGAGGAGTGCCATATACTCAATGATGCTATACAAAGGTACGTGCATACACACACAACACATAAAAACTAAATAAGCTAAAGGTTTTTGTGCATGGCTTGATTTTTTGGTTTGTATCATGTACTGTGTCATCTTCTGCAGATGGGATGAAAGCACAGCTTCCATTCTTCCAGAATACATGAAAATGTTCTACATCAATCTTGTGAGGAACTTTCAAAAGTTTGAGGATAGTTTGGAGCCAAATGAGAAGTACCGCGTCTCCTATTCAAAGCAAGCGGTAAGCAACTAAAGTTATTAAACACATCAGTTGAATCACTATTGTTTTGTTCATATGTACATTGGTACAAAGCACTAGTGTATATATGAATACTAATTTGTTTAATGAATTTCTACGCAGTTTAAACTGTCATCAAAGTACTATCTGGACGAAGCCAAGTGGTGCAGCGAGAAATATGCACCGAGCTTCAAGGAACACGTGGAGGTGTCTGTCATGTCGTCTGGCTTCCCAACACTAGCCGTGGTGCTGCTTATGGGTGCAGGTGACTTGGCGACCAGGGAGGCGTTCGAGTGGGCGATCGGCGTCCCGGACGGTCGGTCAGCGCCAGTGGAGAGGTTGCTCGTTTCCTCAACGACATCGCTTCGTACAAGAAGGGAAGAACAAGAAGGACGTGGCAAGCTCCGTTGAATGCTACGCCAAGGAGTATGGCACATCGGGGGAGGAGGCGGTGACCGTGATCGCGGGATGGCGGAGCACGCATGGAGGACGATTAACCGGTCGTGCATGGAGTTTGATAGCGCGCTGCTGCCGGCCGCGCAGCTGGTGGTGAACCTGACCAAGACGCTGGAGGTCATATACCTTGGCGGCAGAGATGCCTACACCTTGCTGCTGACCTCAAGGATCTCGTCGTCTCCTCTTTGTCGACGGCCCTGCTGTCACATGCCCAACGTGGGCTGTATTCCCGGGAGAAAATGGGCCAACAAGGGTCCAAGGAGGGGGCGCCGTGGCTGCGGCTACCCGCACAAACCGGGCCTCGCGTAGTGCCCCAGGACCGCACATGAGGAAGGGGAGGAGGGCGCCAGAACTGCTGTCGTTGGCCCACCGTCGTTATCTTCAGTTACCATGTCATGTTCTAGTTGGTTTTGGGAAGAGTCGGTTAAGGTAGGGAGTTGAGTTTGTTAAGATAGGAAGGAGAATCCAATCCCTATAAGGATCTCCTAGTGTGCTTAGGAGGGAAGTTGAGTTTGTTAAGATACGAAGGAGAATTCGATTTCTATGAGGATGTCCTAGTTGCTTAGGAGTCAAGTTCCATTGGGACCATAAATACTTTGGAAGATGTAACAAATCAAATCAAGTAATAAAAGAGCGAAAAACTCCGTTTCCTATCTCTCTCTATCGTGCACGCCGCCCGCTCCTAGCCGCATGCCCCCACCGCCGATACTATGACAACCACCACCTTCCTATTCGCCTCAGTGACTTGAGAGAGTAGGGGACCCCATATAGATGATTCCACCAGTCACTAAAAGACAACCTTTCTCGGGCATCATCTTGGATGAGGAGCCGAAAAAGGGTGCCGCATCGGGGTTGAGGGCTGGCCATCGCTCGTCATAGAGTGACATCATCGCTGGCTAGAGCAACATGGTTACGGGGCCAGCCCCGCCATGGGTGGCTGGGATGTGGGGACGTTGAGTTACAAGACATCCGGTGGGACGGGTCGAAAGTGGACAACGGGTGGGTGTAGGGGTGTGCATGGTTTAGTGGCTGCAGCGTCCGGAGTAGACGGCGCGGATGGCTTGCAACCGGCCCGAGTGGGAGGTGAGGCACATTGCTTAAATGAATAATGATCACGCTTATCATATTTAACACATGAGGTGTTATAGTAAGGTATGGGTGAGAGAAGGGCAATGAATACACTATGGTCTATACTTTAATAATTGGATGTACTTATAGTTAGATTCTCGCTCTATATCAAACATGAGTGATATGGCCTTTTAGGTCACGTATGTGCATATCACCCAAATCCAGCCAAAAACAAAATTCATGTGAGAAGAAAACACCCCCTCACAAATAATTGGCATGGCAAAAACAAAAAAAAAGACAACCAAAAACTGAAATTCAAGTGACATAATAGGTGCTATCACCTGATTCTGATTTCAAACAAAGAGAGCGGTGACACAAAATGGACACCTCACACAAAAACAAAGGCAAAAACACACAAATTAGCCGACCTAATCTACAAATTAATGAACTATTTATATACAGATTCGGGTCCAAAAAGACATTACATTGGATCAATTTAGCATTATTTCCGCATTCGTATAAATAAGGCTAAATTTGTGTCTAATAAGAGTCCCACCCTAAGAGCTTAACTTCCCGCTTGGTAACTAAAAAACACATTGAACCCGAAATCATGAAACTCATCCCAATACGTATTGAAACTGAACTGAGAGCAACTGAAATAGCTATTAATGACATTAAAATTGAACAAAGGAAGACTAAACTGAAATAAAGGACGTAACCAAAACTCAAAGGGGTTGTGAACTAACCGAAAGTAAATTGAAAAGGGACTATGAACTGAACCAAAACCTAATTAGATGGACTTGATACTTTGAGTGATACTTAAAAGTTGTTTGTTTAAGTAATACTTTGAGAATCAATGGAACTCAAAAAAGGACATATGTTCATAGACAAGCATGACAACGCTCATCTCATTTCAATAAGCACTATAATTATTGGAGTAAAAACAACAACTCCAACCGATAAAACTCTCAAAACAAAATCCTAAACCTCCATAACTCCAAAACCCAAGACCTCCCAAACTCCAAACCCCAAACCACAAAAAAAAATCTCCCAAATACCAAACTCTCAAAACCCAAAGTCCCAAACCCCACCCAAATCCCAAAACCCAAACTCCCAAACCCAAACACCCAAACCCCTACCAAAACAAAACCCAAACTCCCAAAACCTCCAAACACCCCTCCTAAATACAAAACTCCCAAACCTCCTCCAAAGCCTCCAAACACCCTCCCAAACCCACAAACCACCTTCCAAACCCTAACCAAAATGAAATCAACAGCGTAGACATCGGTACACCTACAACTTAAATCTGACTCCAAAGAAACACCAGGATTCTAGAAAAAAATGAAATCAAACTACACTAACCAGAAAATTTACACAAACTCACCGAGAAATTTGAGTAAAAACTCACCAACAACCGAGACTCGACACCGGGTTCGTACCTTTAGTAGACCTTGACCGCACGCATAATCCACACACACAAAAAAACCATGGCCAAAAAAAAATAGCATATAAGTTATTGGGGACCGACAGATCAGTTTTTGTTATGCTTTGTATTTGGTCCTATTTTTAGTCAATGCGTATCTTGCATTACCGATCGAAAGAATACGCCACCGCTATCGCTTCTAGTGCGGGGAAAATGGAAGAGAAGAGAGGAAGAGGAAAATGAACGGTTCAAAATAGACAAATGCATGCGTTTCCAAAATAGCTGCCACATGGGGCCCAACGATCGATATATAGAAAGAACTAAAAACAAAAACGGCGATGCAGAGAGAGGCGCCGCGCACGCACGGATCCACGCCTCGATTAAGAAAATGACGTATCTTGTAGTGCAAAATTTGAGTGAGCAGAGGGCATATATCACACTTTGTGAGATTTAGCTTTGCTCTATAGGTATACATCTAATTATTTAGTACTCACTCCGTTCTAAATTGTAAATCGTTTTTGATTTTTTTGTTCATCCATTTTGATATATATCTATATCTAAACGTATTATTATATCCGGATACATAGCAAAATAGATGCAATCAAAAAGTCAAAACGATTTACAATTTGGAAACGGAGAGTACGTAGCAAAAAAAAACATAGAATGCAAATCATATACTTTGACAACATGAGAAAGTTTATTCTGCTCTACAGGGCATGTGCTCTCATGCATGCACTCATTGGACCAGCTACTTTGAGATGTGTGCTACTTTTTTCTCCAACTGTAATACTACAAGACAATAAAACCTGAATACGTGAGGTATACATATATATTCCATGGGTCCACACAAACGTGAGGGGTTCAATGATGTGACCTCGCCTACTCCATTTCCTTTTTATTACCTCTGCATCCCACACTATTCAAAGTTGATGAGATCAGTAAACATCCCATGCTTTTTCTAGGTAAAAAAACCATAACTTCTACAACCAAAGTCATAATTAAAAATCCAATTGCATCATCTTGTTTCTTACACTAAACTCATCAAAACAGATCTCTCATGGATATATTTTAGAAAAAAAAATAATGAACACCTATCTCCTAATAAACATGTATCTACTCCTAATAAACATGTATTTACAGATAACTAGATGAATACATATTTATTTTTATGCCACCACGGTGAATATCCTAGTGGATCACATTACACGCCATAAAATTATTCACATAGGGCTTTAGATTTTCATTTTGTTTTTTTTAATGCAATCCTGATGTGTAAATGAATATGCTAAAGGAAAATGATTATGCAATGTAGGGAAGTAAATATGGTATGCATTAAATATGGATAACTACCGATCTTACCTTCCTACGAGGGTTCAATGTTTTAAGTCCTCCTGACAAGACTTCTTACCTTACTCACTCCTTAAGTGCATCACCTAATCTTGGTGGATGCGTCTCCCGAGACAGTTGATCTCTCGAGGATGGCATCACCCATGTTGTTTGCTTGTCCTATGGTTTGAAGTGCAACTTCGATAGTGGAGCGCATAACGCCTTATTTGGTGTGCATACTTTGTGGATTCAGACATTTACTTGTAGAATTTTTTGTGGGAGTGACGGACTCTCTACATTTTGCTCGAAGTGTGTCCCATTTGCAAAGACAAGGTCGAGATCAAGTGCATGGCCCTGTTGGTGGGAAAACATCAATATAATCAAAACTTTATTCATTCTTCTCTAACCTTAGGCACATTAAACAAGATAGAGTTAACGTTTATTTGTTTCCTTCATTTATGATGAGGGTGATAAGATCGGGAGATTTAGCATCAACAATTTAATGATTATAACTATCTTCCGTGAGCGTGGATGTGCAACATTTTAGCTCACATGGTTGGGTTCTATGGGATCGAAGAGTGGTGTTTAGGAACAATTAAAGAAATAATATGTGGAGTTAAGCAAGATAAATGAGGTTAGGTTATAACTCTAACATGTTTGCTTCTATATGAACGTGTCAAAATTAAGGAAAAGCTTAATTAATGATAACTTACCTCAAGATGTTACCTTTTATTGGAGCGTGTCGACACCGTAACACCTTGTGGTGGTTCTTTCCTTCGCTGAAGCTTTCCTCATTTGGCCTTTTGTATATCTTGCTCCTAACTTGTCTCCTTTATTGCATCATTCTTTCTTTCTTATCCTTTGAATTGTGTAGCACCTTTTTGCTCCTCTCATGGTTTTATTCCCCGGTCATTAGTGGACAACACATACCCGAAGGAATATACAAGTAGTACAAGGATAGTGTTGTCACGGGGCTAAATGTCACTTTCTATGCTACAACAAAGTTTGGTTGAAAATTTTAGCATAGATCTTTTATCTCATGTTTCGGTATTCACCTTGCTTCTCTAAATGAATGATTTTATTCTGTCTTTTGGTTTGATTTTCAATAATCAAAATCATTCAACTTACGGAAAAAAAGAGCAATAGTGAACAGAGATGTGCAAACCAGCGTGTGGAGGAGTGATGGGGGTATGTGAGGAGGAAGAGCATGACTGGATCATCCTTGGTGTAATTGTTGTTTCTCCTCCATGCATTGATCATTCTTGAGTTCATCCTTAAGCGAGTGACTTTGCTTATTGATCTTGTTAGCGGCACTCCTCTTCTTTCTCTCGCTTCATCTCTAGTGTGAGTGTATCTCGGGGACATTCCCAAGCTAGTTTGAGAGTTTTTTTTTTTCTCGCAAGGGTTAGTCCAACAAAATATAGCACTTGTCTACACAAGTAGTTTTTAATTCAATAACCAAACTAGACACCATGTCTAATCGATTAAGGAAATCATTTTAACCTAAGCACCAAGCTTAATTTAAAAGACTTTGGAAGTACTATTCAGCATTTCCAAACCAAAGCATACTATGGTAGACAAAGGTGACATGAAAAGCATTACAAAGATCTACTCAAGTGGAGATGAAAAAGGATAGCAATTTGAGCATGTCTTAAAGGTAGCAACATGGCAAGAATTATTTTGCAATCAATTTTGCATAAGAGTGATTCAATTTGCTCAATAATTGGTTAGACATACCTTTATATTGTCATCCTTCGTTCTTTTTGTTGTGTGACCTGAAAGGGTTAGTAACAAAAATACCTGAAGGAATATTCTCACAATTATATTTCTATGCTCATTTCACAATGGGTATTACAACAAAAGTTTATGTTATTCCCCTAGAGTGCTTGTTTTAGGACAAAAAGCTCATCCTTGGGAAACCTTCAAATATGATTCAAGATGATGAAGAGATTTTCCCTTATATCACCAATCTCAAAACTCAAGCTAATGAGATCAACAAACCCCCTTTCTAAATCTTTATGAATAAATAATTGTACAATGGGTTGGAGGGGTCGAGTGACAACGGGTGGGTGTAGGGGTGTGCATGGTTTAGTGGTCGCAGCGTCCAGTAGACGGTGGGCGGATGGCTTGCAACCAAGCCCGGGTGGGAGGTGAGGCATATTGCTTAAATGAATGATGATCACGTTTATCATATTTAACACATGAAGTGGTATAGTAAGGTATGGGTGAGAGAAGGGCAATGAATACACTATGGTCTATACTTTTATAATTGGATGTACATATAGTTAGATTCTCGTCTATATCAAACATGAGTGATATGGCCTTTTTGGTCACATGTGTGATTTATTTGGCCATATCACCCAAATCCAACCAAAACAAAATTCATGTGAGAAGAAAACATCCCCTCACAAATAATTGGCATGGCAAAAACAAACAAAAAGACAACCAAAATTGAAATTCAAGTGACGTAATAGGTGCTATCACTTGATTACGATTCCAAACAAAAGAGGTGACACAAATGGACACCTCACACAAAAAACAGGGGCAAAACACACACAAATTCAGCTGACTCAATCTACAAATTAATGAACTATTTATACACAGATTCACGTCCAAAAGGCATTACATCGGATCAATTTAGCATTATTTCCAGATTCAAATAAATAATGTTAAATTTGTGTCTAATAAGAGTCTCACCTTTGAGAGCGAACTTCCTCAGTTGATAACTAAAAACACATTGAAACCGAAATCATGAAACTCATCTCAATACAGATTGAAACTGAACCGAGAGCAACTGAAATAGCTATTAATGACCCATCCTTTATCACCCTCGCGGCACCTTGGCAAGAATTGTTTAATCGGCCTCCAAACAACATGTGCGCTTGGGTCCGTTGCCTACTTACTTAAAGCTGGGACTTCTCACAAAGGCTTCGAATGGAAGAGAAACTGAACTTGCATCACAATGGTTGGTCATCGGAGGTAGTTGAAAGATGAAACAAGCTTGCCATGTGAGGGATTCTATACCCAAGGAATCGATAAAAAATAGAAAATAAATAAAGGAAGAGAATCGGGAATCACCGAGATTTATTCTTGTGGCCTCATTGTTACATATTGTCTCTCTTACAATGCCTTCTTTTGTATCATTATATTCTAAGAGTTGTAGCAAAAGCATGCTAGGACTGAACACTTCCCACGGAACACCCTGGTCCTTGCAACAACGATTGCACTCGCACGAGATAAGCACCTTGCGACACAACGCGATTGAGCTTTGTTGCTGTCGCACGAATCGACTTGGAGCATTTGTCCCCAGTTCTCGTTTCTCGCAATCGTAGGCATGTTAGCCTTTTTTATTCTCTAGTTTGATCATTGATAGATATCTTAATGAACATGGGGCGTATATGACTTACGAGAGCATATCAGTAAGATGATGAGCATGAGGAGGAAAGTTTGTTTCAGATTGGTGCTTCCCATTTTCATTGTCATGTTTCAATTGACAACTAAGATACGTATGTTGAGTGATGAGCAAGAGAGAGGCAGAAAAAGTGCTGTGGTTGCATATCGTATCCTTCCACCCTGTCCACCAATTTATAGTCCAACATGGCTTGACAAGGCGATTGTGTATAAAATGCTTGAATATGTCCATCCATAATTTCATACGTCAATAGCAACAAATTGTCTACTGCCAACTATCGTGTAGTATTCATTTAAGAGCATCCTAGTCTAGAAGCAGCCATTATTCACTTAACATCTATATGAGTAGCTATTATTTATGTACCTTCCTAAATTAGGTTGCTATTAATAGTTTTCTCACAGGAGTACTCCTAGTCATTATTAGCTTATTTTCTCAGAAATTTAAGAGCATCCGTAATCTATAGTAGTTAGATTTAGATTGCCATTATTAGTTTTCTCATAGGAATACTCATAGTCATTATTAGTTTATTTTCTTAGTCATTTAAGAGCATCCAAATATAGAAGTAGCTATTATTCATGTAACATATATTATTTATGTACCTAACTAAATAAGGCTATCATTATAAGTTCTCTCATAGGAATACTCCTAGTCATTATTAGTTTACTAGGTAGCATGCTCGTGCGTTGCTACGGGATAATAAACTCTTATACTAAAAACACATGAATCGCACGACAAGATAGCAATACTGTGAAATTAAATACTAACGTTAAAGTGTCATTTAATCTAAAAGGCACCGGTCATGAAATTAACAACCAAAGTGTGGCGTTGCAAGTTCACCAACTTTAATGTATAGACCTTTCCGTGCACTGCAACGTGAACAAACAAATAAGATTCATTGACGCTAAACCCAAAGTGTAATGGAGATATTATAATTTTTATGCACTACCAAAGATCGAGCCTAATTAAAAACTTCATATATTTAAGAAATATAGGTTTGTGCCCGTCCGTTGCTATGGGATAACCAAACTTTATACTAAAACACACAAATCACATGATAAGATAATAATATTGTAAGTCATGTGTTGGTGTTGTATCAAATGAATAAGAGATTATTGTAGAAACATGCAAAATGAAAGACATGATGAATGCATATGGAATATATAATGCCAATATAGATTCTCACTGAGAGTCAACTATGGTACGGATGCTTGGTCATATTGTTTGAGGTCACAGCTCTCTTGTTCATACAATTCATGGCAGGTCCTCTTGTGGTCTGCCTTCATGGAGATTAATTGCAGAATGCTTGCTGAAGATCTCAAAGTACCAAAACGTGCTTCAGCTATGCCCATACCCTGTATTAGGAGAAGTCACAAAAAATATCCTTTAAGCGAAAAATGAGAAAAATCTCAAGCGTAACTAACCAAGGATCAATAGGGTTCAGCCACTAGTTGATCCACCAACAAAAAAGAAGGCAAGATTTGCTTTTGCACAAATAAAGCCTGCATGTTCAATGTGATGCCTGTCATAGATAATTGTATCCCATAGTGCATCTATTCCACAGGTCCTTGCTTCCCCTAATTTGACAAAATATGGATGTAACAATAAAGGTAACAGATAAACAAGAGTCAAACAGCCAACCAAAATCGTACAGAACTTGCATGCTCCTTTAATAACCCTTACTTCATACTTTGTAGAGATAATATTATTAGAACGATCTTTAACTAATAATTTGCATCTTCATATGTGTGTAAATTCTTTAGTTTTTGGACATGACATAGTTCAGATCAAGATTGAAACACGCACCTGGCTGGTATCAAGATGCCCTTAATTGTGAACCGCGGGCGCGACGAGGTTGGTCTAGGATTCCAAAGATTGGCAGGCGCGGTGAAACTTCTGGGGCGAAACGGAGGTTCCGGAGATTGTTAGGCGATCATCGTGGTATGAGAAATGGAGAACGGTGTCTCCATAGACCTCGACCTCCGCTAAAACACGAAACAATGGCCGATGTCAGCATAGGCGAAGGTCTCCGCCAAGCACCTGAGTTGACGGTAGCACTAAACGCCTCGGCAACGCGTTGGAGGCACTAGAAATGGACCACGACAACGTGCATTGTGAGGCCATAGTTGGCGGCGGCAGCGGCTCTTGCGGGTGAGGGCAGCATGGAGGACATCGCGCCATCGATGATCGTCCATCCGTCTTTGGGCGCGGAATGTCTCATGGCCGTCGAGACAAGGCCTGTCGATGTTTTTCTATGATTGTCCGAGTCTACATGTCGTGATCTTTTTTTCCCCAAGCGTGACTATCTCTCCTAAAAACTAGGGCTTGAAAACCGAAACACAAGTCATCGTCAATAAATTAATGCAGCAACAAAAAAATCAATCACCCCTTCAGTTACCATATTTTTTTTTTTTGGCTACTCACCTAATTAATACTGTAAGCAATCAACAAATAAGGCAATAAATACTTGGGCAGTAATTCACAAATAAGGTAACAAATTAATGTGACAACAAAAATCAATCACCTATTTTTTTACAATGGTTTCCTTTTCTTTCTTGCGTGGAGAGTGGAGGGTGTTGAGCACGTGCATGGGGTTGGGATTACAAGATTTTTTTTCTTTCTTTTTATTTACCGAGATTTTTTCTTTCCTCTTTTATGGGCAGACGAGCGCAGGTCAGGGGATCACATAGAGGGAGTCAGACAAATAAACCAACGATTGTGGCACCAAAAAGCATAACCTCTTGATAAAAATATGTCTATTTAATTTGATTGATTGACAATAGTTTTTTTTTGCATGTAAAAAAATTCACAACACACGTGACGGTGGCATGAGGGAGCACTTCCTTTTTGCATGCAAGGAATTTTTTTTCCTATTTAATTTGATTGATTGACAATAGTTTCCTTTTGCATGCAAGGAAATTAAATCACAACATACGTCCTTTTGCATGCAACAAAAATAAGCAACTGCCATGATTATCTCACGGGCCATCTCATGGGTCCGCATGTAAGGAAAATCAACAACTGCCGTGATTTTCATATGGCCACCCGCGTGGGATCGTATGGAGGGCTAGCTACCTATTTGTCGCACCAAAAACTTTCCACGTTTTGTTCTTTTTATATTGTAGAGATTATCAAACATTCAAATCATACAAGAACGATAATACCACTAAATGCTCAGTTAAGCGTTTGGTGGTCTGCTGCTAGTGTGGCGCGGCAACAGTGGGGAGGAGTACGGCAGCTGAAGGCCATATACTCGCTTCCGTCCAGTCCAGTGCCGCAGTGTCCAGTCAAGTCGTATTTAGCAAAGACAAGAAGATTGTTAATAAAGGAACTTAAACTATAATCAAAGACGAAACTTGACTGTACATGCAAACAAAAGTAGGAAGTTAGCGCAAAGCAAAAAATGCTTTGGTAGAAAAACAAAAATTCAGTCAATGCAACGACCGGTCCAGTAATTAAAAAGAAAAAACAAAGAAAATGGAAGTACTTCAAGCTAGCAAGTACCGCAGGCGCTTGTGTGTATGCATGTATATATGCAAGCATGAAACAAAGAAAAAATTAGATATAAGTGTTGCCAATATATATAATACATGCACGCTAAATACTCTATTTCCATTGCTAGCAACAAGTTTAAATTTCAAAGATAACTTGAGGTGCTCTCATCATATTTTATTTAAAAGGTGTCCCTCTTTGTTCATGATATCTTTGGGCAACACAGTGGTATACAAAAATATATTTATCATTGATCTTGGCTACATCAACATATTAAACAACCTACAATCAATGATATAGATCATGGGTGTATGTCTTGTCTTTTTTATTTATCGGTATAATAGAATGAGGTGATTCATGCATTTACCCTCATGGGCCGTACATGGCCTGAGAGTAAATTTTCCGCGTTCTTGACAGCATATGTAGATCGCAACGGGCGGACAAGCGCGCGTGTGCGTGGCTGAGTCATAGCCTCATGGTCATGGCCCATCGTACAAGTGACCTGGCACCTTGGGCTCAGGTACGGCACCTTGGGCTCAGGTACGGCCTCAAGCGGGACCATTCGCGGCATGGACAGCCCGAATTTCTCCTCCATGCTCAGGTCGTCCACACCCACGCCGTCAGGGAGCCTCCATGAAAATGCCTGAAGAAGGTTTGCTAGCATCAGCTGCACCATCTCCATCCCGAGGCCGAGGCCCGGGCACATCCGGCGGCCAGACCCAAACGGCAGGAACTCAAAGTCGTGGCCCTTCACGTCCACCTTGCTCCCCATGAACCGCTCCGGCCGGAACTCCTCCGACGCGTCGCCCCACAGAGCAGGGTCGCGGCCAATGGCCCAGACGTTGACGAACACCCGCGTGCCGGCCGGGATATCGTAGCCAGCCACGGAGGTGTCCTCGCGGGACAGCCGGGGCGCGAGCAGCGGCGCGACCGGGTGCAAGCGCAGGTTCTCCTTCACCACAGCCTCCAGGTACGGGAGGCGCGGGATGTCCGCCTCCGTGACCAGCCTGCCACCGCCGACGACACGGTCCAGCTCGTCCGTGGCCCTGGCCATGGCGTCGGGGTTCCTTAGAAGCTCCGAGAGAGCCCATTCGGTGGCAACCGCTGAGGTATCCGCGCCGGCGGCGATGATGTCCTGCAGGCATTCGATCACGCGCGTCGATCGTCTCTCTGTGACGAATTCATGTACCAGCAGAGATGGAGTCGAAGAAAGTGAAGCAGTCTTTACCAGAATGAATGCCTTGATGCCATCCCGCTAGATCGGGGCCTCAAGGCTGTCATCGTCGGCGAGCAGTAGCAGCTGGTCCACCATGTCCCTCGGCACAAAGCCCTCGCCCTGTCGCCGCCGCCGCTCACTGTGCTCGCCCACCACGTGCTCCAGCAACGGGTCGATCATTTTGCTCAGCCTCTTCATCCTCTTGACGTACCCCTGCAGGTCCAGAAAGCTGAGCCAAGGGATCACGTCCCCGACGTTCATCGCGCCGTTGAGGAAGAAGAACTCCAGGATCATCCACCGGAACGCCTCCGGCGGCATCAGCGAGCCGGCGCCGTCGAAGATGTACTTCTTGCCTAGCGCCATGCGCGAGACCACGTTGAAGCTCGCCATGGAGAGGTGGTCCTTGAGCCGCACCACACCGTCGCCGGACGCGGCCGCCGACACATCCCGCAGCATGCAGCGCACCTCCTCGCCGCGGATACGCTCCGTGGCTTTGATCCGGCCCGCGCTGAGGAGCTCGTTCTGGTACAGCCTGCGCCCCTGGCGCCAGTGGGGCCCGTACGGCGCCCACAGCACGTCGGAGCCGTTGTAGAGGATGTGCTTAGCCGAGGCCCCGGCGGGGGCGGTCGAGGAACGCCAGGTCGTGGGTCTTGAGGAAGAATCTCGCCATGTCGACCGATGAGCCGACGACGACGGGGCAGGAGCCGAAGCGGAGCGACATGAGCGGCCCGTACCGCATGGAGAGCTCGTGCATTGAGCGGTGCGGGAGAGGCCCGATCATGGTCAGATTGCCGATCACGGGCCATGCCGGAGGGCCCGGCGGCAGCATGTACTTGCTGGAGCTGGACCACCGCCGGCGAAGGAGCACAGCTACAAGGAAGAACAGCACCACGCCGAGGACAGAGCTCCATGCTGGTGGTAGCTAGCTCCATAGGAATGTGGTGGACGTGTTCTTTTGTTGCTTCTACGTATATGGGTGTAGTCCGCCGCGAGTGGTTTATCTATACCTAATAATAAAACACGAAAATTTCTGTCAATCTGCCAACTTTCTGTCCGCCCTTTCCGTCAGTCCGCCCGACTTCGTTTCAACAGCGAGACAGAGGAAGTCCGGAGCCAAAATTCACGACGCCACGCCAGGACCCAGGACTCCACTCCCTCACGCATACAACGTCGCCGCCTTTCCACGCCACCGCCGCCGCCTCTCCACGAGCCGCCTCCGCCTTTCAACGCCGCCGATAGACCCCTGCACGGCCACGACCGGCGCGGCGCGGCGGGGCACGGTGGCCCCGGCGAAGGACGGCCACGACCGGCGGCGGCGCGGCATGTCGGAGGAGGTCGTTCCCAACCTCCTGGACAAATCAGGGGAGTCTGCCCACCACCAGCAGCTTTGCCTTCATCTCCTGCACCCTGCGCTCGCGCTCAGCCAGGCCATCCGTCGCCGGAGCGGTGCCACCGCTGGACCAGGCGGCTGGAAGCCACGTGCGTGGCCAGCACGCTGCAGGCCACCACAGGCCGAGCCGAGGCCACCTGCAGGTGCGCGGGGGCCTCCTGATGCCCCGCCGCCACTTCTTTTTCGCCACCGGAGGCCACCTCGATTGGACCGGCCGCCCTGAACTCGGTCCTGTTTTCTTGTTTCCCGTCGAGACGAAGAAGACAAGGGAAGAAAATGTAAATAGAAACTCCTCTCTGGGTCCTGATGCAAAAGCCTAGAGGGAAGGGATTTTTAGATCTGTGCTCGGTTATTTACTGAAAAGTATAGGGGTTTCGAGGCAAAATTGTTTTCTCTTTATTTTTCTGTTCGTTTATGGAAATCAGCTGAAATCTTATTTAATTCATAATAAATTGTATAAAAATCGAAAAAAGCAAATGAGGACTTTTTGAATCCTTGTGAGTAGACCTATACAATGGAGTCATAACATGTTATAATTTAGTAGAAGGTTTGTTTATATTTAGGAATAAATTTATATCTAAAGTTGTAGCGCTCAATTGCGGTGACATTTTTATGGTATGCTACTGAAGTCATGTGTGTTGTGGCCAGCATGAACGATGCTTTTTGGCCAGATCTGGGCTAAATTTGGACCTAGGCCGAAAATGAAGTTTTATCTACTCATGCTCTACAATAGAATTTGTACTAGATGTGCCTTGTGTCCGGTAGGAAAGGATGTATAAATAATTAATCACAAAAAGGAAAAAAGATGTAGAAGTTATAAAGGAAGTTTTACAAAGATCTGCATGCAAGTATGCAACAATGATGGGAGAAATTACGCAATTATAACATTTTTGTGCAAAAACACTATATAGAAATTTAAGTTGCTATAGTTATAGCAAATTAGTAAGAGACATGTGATCGAGTAAGCAAGAAGGGATGATTAGTTGTAAAAAAAGGTTTAGAATCTCTTAGTCCTCTCTGATCGGATGTCCAAAAACAAGTGTGTAGAATGTTTTAGTCTAATATGAAGTTGATTGAAAGAGAAATCATTGTGGCTTGAACAGTTTCTGTAAAAATTTTTGCAACACTACATGACTTTTTGTCAATAATCCTTACACAGACCTATGATCAATAGGCTAAGACTTTTGAATTTGGGTGATTTGGGATTTTTGTTCCGTTGCAACTATGGATGTTATGGTCATCATAAAATAAACTATTTTCTTGCTTTATCTAAAGGCATGGATTTTGTTACATATCTAAATATACATAACTTTAAAATTAACTGAAAATATGATTTCCATCCCCATTTGCTCCCCGTGGCAACGCACGGGCATATTTGCTAGTTATATATAAATAGAGAATCTATCTCTACCACCTAATAATAAAGAGGCAAAATTTCTAATGATCCATTCATTTTTTTTTTCGTTTGTCTCCTTCTAACTGCTTGAGAATGAGAATTTCTTAAGTCTGGAGCTGTATATATAACTCGTGCTCATATGAATTAGAATATAGCTCTGCTCTGGCGCGATACTAAGTCCAAATTCAAAATGTAATGATCATGCTCATATGAATTAGAATATAACTTTTTAGTAGTTGGGAAACATAGAGGTTTTAGGAGTAAATTTTAAGAAACTCTTGGAGATGCTCCTCTAAGAGTATATATATAGAGAACCAAATAGATCATGGCTGTCGGGGACCTAAATATTGGGCCCCGGACATTCTCCGAATCTGTGAGAATGTGCCGGCTGCCAAGGCCCAAGAAAACCTAGCCCGCTATCATCCCGCACGGAGGGACGGCCCGACGGACGATGGACCAGAGCCATTGGCCACGGCGCTCACATGACGACGGAATCGGCCCACGGACGGCCCACAAAGCGGCCCAAATGGAGTCACCACGGCGTAAAGAGCTCATCACGCTCACGAAGGACAAGGTCAAGGACCTCCGCCAAACAACAAACCATGACGTTCCACGTCGACAAGCGACCAACCCATGGCTCGGACTCGACCACACATCTCCGTTTCGGGTCCCGAGGCCGGCCTAGCTCCCGGCCCCCGGAGAAATCTCCGCCTCGCCCGAGGGCCTAGCTCACCACCCCCGGGCGCCAAAACTCCGCCTCGCCCGAGGAGACCGGCTCTCCATCCTCGGGGCGAGGTAAGCCCAACCCCATCCGGGGGGCGCGCACCCTCGGGCGTGGGAGGTTCCGTCTAGAGGAAGGGAAACCGCCGCATTCAATGCGGTTGCACGACAGCGAGGCGCCCGGTGCCATCGATCACGCCAGGTCAAATCGAGCTCCCGAATCGTCTTCCCAATCCGGACCGATGGGGCGCAAGCTGAACCCCCGGACGTATTACGCCACCCCGCGCGGAAAACATGGTGACACTTGTTCATTTCCCAAAAGCACCGTCAAAAACGCCATGTTGGGCGGACCCTCGGGGCACGACACGCATAGCCCGGCGACCTCACGGGACCGGCCCTCGCCATGCGGATTGTGAGGGACGCCTCCGCGGGACCCTCGGGGGCGCGCCCGGGCGGCACGTCCACCATCGGATCGGGGCGGCGTGTCCTCGTCAAGCGACATCCAAGCCAGCCGACCCCTCGGCGGCGCACATGCAACCGTGCGGCCTCGGGAATTAGCCACCTAGGCGTCCACCAATGTAAACATTATCTCTCTCCTTCTCCTATAAAGGGGGAATAATGCCTCATTAAGGAGGATTCGATTCGAACCCGCTCAACTCCGATTCACACGGAGGAAGCGCACACTACCACCACCATAACCACGATCGTGGGGCTTGAGACCAGCGTCTCTCCCCGCGACCGCTGTAACCCCTACTGCGGGCTCACCTTTGAGTGCGAGGTAACACGAGCGGGGACACACCAGGACGTAGGGCCCCGTTGGCTGAACGGGATAAACCGCTGCGTCCGTGTCCATCTTGCGCTGCGCCATCGAGGGAGGGCACCGCGACTTATAAATTCTTTATTGCCGGCACCCGAGGCACCCATCGTTCCTCGAAACGCCGGCGGTTGGCGCGCCCGGTGGGGGCCGCCGTGTGCACCTGCATCTCCATCAGCCCTCATGGCGTTTCCGCCTTCGTTTCCACCACCTTTCGGCGGAGCACGAGCTCCCGCGGAACACCTTGTTCTTGAACGGCGGCATTTGTGGCGCTCGGCCACAACTCTAAATGATCATACGCCCGGCATACCGGTGAGAAGGAGAGGCGGCTGCTCGCGCCGCCCGCGGCGAGCCCATCATCACGGCCGCCAGCGCCAAAGCGGCAAAGGCGGACCCATCGGTAGCGCAAAGGCGTCAAACAACGGTTACGAATCCGTCGGCGTATCCCCTGCGCCGACTTCGCGAAGGGCTCCCAGGAACCCTAGGCCCCCGAAATACCTTACCCGCCACCTGCTCGTGGTAGGGTACCACGAAACCCTAATCGTCGGAAACGCCTCCGCTCCTCACGGTCATCCCGGAGGGAGTCGGTGAATCCTCGCCCGGCTTGAAACCTCGGTCGAAGCCTTCGCCAGGAGAGCACGAGCCGGACCACCCGTCGTTCCACGGGGCGTTATCCCATGGACCTTCACTCGGAGGAGTGCATCCTCCGGGGGGACGCGGGGCGACCCCGTCAAGCCACCCCCTCCGGGTTCAACCGGGCCGTCCCGAGAGCGAGGGACTCGCTCTACCGTCCGAGAATCGAAACCTCCTCCCGGGCGTTCGGCGCACCGTGCACCGGCGATGAAGACGCAGTACTATGACCCCACGCGGAATGCTTCAATGTCGAGTCCCGCCACAGGATGGCCGATTCACCGCGTCTCCGGTGAAGATGACGCGGACGTACCGCCACGGCGAGCTCCGGCCGCCCGGCGGCACGCCCGGTCCATCCGTGGCGGCGGCGGCACCTGCCGGCCAAAACGCCCGGCTCACGGGATGCGAGGGCGGATCCGGGCGGAGTTTGCCGACTCAGGCAAGCGGGAGCGGGGAACATCCGGCGAGAGCGGGCTCAAGCGGCGAGGCCCCGGGGGGCACCTCAAGCTCACAATGGCGGCGGACGTGGCGGACCCGGTTGGAGTGCCTCAATCCCCCGACATAGCGGCCCGTTCAATAGAGCCGGCCTCAGCGTGGCGGCGACCGCCATCTTTGATGCGAGAAATGCCCGAGCCCTCCACTACCGGGGGTAGGCGCATACGAAAGGCCTCTCAACTCCTTGACCAAGGCGGCAAGGCAGCGGCGGAAAGTTCCGCTTCCGGGATCGGGGCGCGTGGCGTCACGGCGGCGGGGAATGCGGGCGAAGTCGGCGGGGCTCCGTCCACCGGATCGAGCCGAGCCCCGCAAGGCCAGTCGGGGAGCGCTGGGCGACAACCGTTGCAACCGCCCGGTCTGGGAACGCATAGAAGACCCGCACCGCCGACGCATCCGGCGCCCCGACCTCGGGGACGAGATCGAGCGGCGGCGAGCTCGCCACGAAGGTGGCTCGCCTCGGGGACGCGACAAGCGGGGCGAGCGCGCTGAGCAGGTCGAGAGGACCGAGGGTACTCCCGAGACCCGCGGGCCTCGAGCCTTCACAAGGGACATCGGGAGGGCACCACCACTGCTTGGCGTTTAGGCCCTCGAGCCATCTCGAGAAATACAGGAGAGAGACTCGTCCCGTATGGTATGGACGACTATCGGGTGGCATGCCGGTTCGCGAGGCACACGATGACAAAGTGATAATCGAAATTTGCCCCCAGCCTCTCTCCGAAGCCCGAGCTTAGCTTATCGGAACACCTTCCACCCAACCTCATATCAAGCTGGGCGGACTTGGTGAGAACCTTCCTTGGTAACTTCCGGGGCACGTACCTCTGACCGGGTAACTCGTGGGATCTCCGAAGCGCCGACAAAAATCCGACGAATCCCCTGGCGACTACATCCGGCGCTTCCCAAGCAAACCGAGCTCCCTAATGTGACGGATTCGGACGTCATCGGGGCCTTCTTGGCCGCACCACTTGCCGAGACCTCGTGAAGAAGCCGGGGCGCCGGACTCCAACCGAGGCGAACGACCTGATGGACATCGCCACCAAGTTTGCTAGTGGTGAGGAGGCTGTCGGGGCTCTGTTCAATCAGGGCTCGGGCAAAGGGAAGCGCAAGGAAGAGGAACCCGAGGGACCTCAACCTCGGGAAAACAAGAAGAAAAAGAAAAAAGATAAGAGCCGCAAGGGCAAGGGCCATGCCGCCCAAGCGGACGATGAAGACATGGTGGCTGCGGTCGACCGCAAGGGGCCCCGGCCCCCGCCACAAGAAACCTTCGATGACATGCTCAAGAAGCCATGCCAGAATCATAGCTACCCGGTCAAGCATACCCTCGGGAGTGCAAGAGGGTACGCCAACATTTCGCCAAGCTCAAGGCCATCCCCGAGGGTGAAGAGGAAGAGGCTCCCGAGGGTGGCGCCAAGGGCAACGAGGAGTTCCCCGAAGGTGAACAATCTGCTTCATGATCTTCGGCGGCACCCGGCCAACATGTCCGTGCGGCGGCAACAAGAAGAAGGAGCGTCGGGAGGTCTACGCCACGGAACCAGGCGATCCCGAAGGCTGCGCCAAGTGGTCGGATCGGGCCATCACCTTCGACCCGGTCGGATCACCCCCATATCCCGAACACGGGGGCTTATCCACCGGTGGTGGATCCCATCATCGCCAACACACGGCTCACCAAAGTCCTCATGGACGGAGGGAGCAGCCTCAACCTCATCTGAAGAGACCCTTGACCTCCTCGGGGTGGACAAGTCCAAGATCCGTCCGGAGGGCCGGCATTCAATGGCGTCGTCCCCGGCAAGCGGCTTAAGCCCCTCGGGCAGATTGACTTGCCGGTTTGCCGGTGACCCCTCGAACTTCGGGCAAGAGACTCTCACATTCGAGATCCTTGGGGTCCAGCGGGTACCCACGCACTCCTCGGGCGACCTGCTACGCCAAGTTCATGGCTGTCCCGAACTACACGTACCTCAAGCTCAAGATGCGGGGCGAAGGGTGTCATCACGGCCGGCCCCCTCGCACCATCATGCATACGAGTGCGGCGTGGAGGCGTGGGTATGCGAGAGGCACTCATCGCCCGTCGCGAAGAGAAGCTTTGACGAAATCACGATCGAGCATGAGGCCAAGCGCCCGTGGAGCTTGAGCCCTCCTCGGGCACCAAGAAGATCCGCGGATCCCAAGAACCCGACGGAGAAGGCTGGCGACCATCGGCTCGGACTGGATCGAAATAGGAAGCCGTGCTCGTCGACTTCCTCGGCGCGAATGCCAAGGCGTTTGCGTGGGGACCCACGGACATCTTGGGCATACCGGGGATGTCGCCGAGCACTCCCTAGACATCCGGCCGGGCTCAAAGCCCGTCGTGCGGCGCTTGCGCCGTTTGATGACGCCAAGCGGAAGATCATCGGCGAGAGATCCACAAGCTACGGAGGCGGATTCATAAAGAAGTATTCCACCCCGGTGGTTAGCTAATCCTGTATTAGTAGAGAAAAAGAATGGGAAATGGCGGATGTGTGTGGACTACACTAGTCTCAACAAAGCATGTCCGAAAGTTCCCTTTCCTTTGCCTCGAATCGACTAAATTGTCGACTCCACTGCGGGGATGTGAAACGTTGTCCTTTCTTGGCGTATTCGGTTATCACGGATCAAAATGAAAGAGTCCGACCAGCTCGCGACCTCGTTCATAACACCCTTCGGGATGTATTGCTACCTCACCATGCCCTTTGGGCCGAGGAACGCTGGGGCAACATACCACCGGTGCATGCAAATCATCTTCGGGAACTCATTGGAAGGATCGTGGAGGCCTACGTCGGCGACATAGTGGTCAAATCCAAGAAAACGTCGGACCTCGTGGGTGACCTCGGGAAACCTTCGAGTGCCCGAACAAGAAGGGAGTCAAACTCAACCCCGAAAAATGCGTATTCGGGGTCCCCCGAGGGATGCTTCTTTGGGTTTTATCGTCTCTCAACGAGGCATCGAAGCAAACCCGACCAAGGTTGACGAATCACCAAGATGGGTCCGATCCAAGACCTCAAGGGAGTACAGAAGGTCATGGGCTGCCTGGCTTCATTAAGCGTGTTCATCTCACGCCTCGGGGAGAAGGGCATGCCCTCTACCGGCTCTTTCGCAGAAGTCCGAGCGCTTTGCACGGACCCCGAGGCCGAAGAGGCCCTCGGCAACCTCAAGCTCCCGACAAACCCACCGGTCCCGTACCGCCAAATCCGGGAGAAACCCCGCTCTTATACGTCACCACTACCCGGTGGTCAGGCGCGGTGGTCGTAGTGGGCGTCGGGAAGAGGGGCGACACGTTGCGCATACAACGCCTTTGTTTACTTCATCGGTGAAGTGCTTTCCGACACCAAGACGAGGTATTCGCAGATGCGTGGCTATTATGCGCCATCATACCGACACGAAGGAAACTTCGCCACTACTTCCTCGCGCACCCGGTTGCCGTGGTATCCTCATTCCCCTCGGGAGATCCTCCAAAACCGAGAGGCCACGGGAAGAGTGGCGAAGTGGGCGGTGGAGCTCATGGGCGAAACTATATCATTCCTGCCGCGCAAGGCGATCAAATCCCGGTCCTAGCCGACTTTGTGGCGAATGGACCGATACAGCCTACCCCCGCACCCATCGGCCGAGTGCTGGACCATGTATTTCGATGGATCCATGATGAAGGCGGCGGCGAGGGCGGTTTGCTCTTCATCTCACCCCTCGGGGTTCACACGAGGTACGCCATCCGGCTGCATTTCCACTCCAATAACGTCGCGAAATACGAGGCGCTAGTCAACGGTCTCGGATCGCGGCGGACCTCGGGATCCGACGGTTGGAAACCGGAGGGGATTCACAACCGGTCATTGATCAAGTCATGAAGGCCTCGGCGTGCCACGACCCCAAGATGGGGGCCTATTGTCGGGAAGTGCGCAAATTGGAGGAAAAGTTCCATGGGCTTGAGCACAAGCATACGCCGAGACGCTACAACGAGGCCGCGGATGAATCGGCCAAGGTCGCGGCAACCCGAGGTCTTGTTCCCCGAACGCGTGCCCCGAGATCTCAACGAACCCTCGGTCAAGTACGCACCCTTGGAAATACCCTCGGGGGCTCAAGAAGGCGCCCGAGGGCAGGCCACGCCCGAAGCAATGGCGGTCGACCCAGTCCCCCGAGGGAGGAAGCCGTTGGAGTACCTCACCCGAGGAGAGCTGCTGGGAGGACAAGACCGAAAGCTCGCCCGATTGGCTCGAAGGGCCAAATCCTTTGCGCTAATTGGAGAAAAAAGGGAACTCTACAAGAGAGGAGCCTCGGGAGTATACATGCGATGCATACCCTCGGCTGAAGGCAAAGAATTGCTCGTAGACACACACCGAGGGGAATGCGGTCACCACGCTGCCCCAAGGACTCTAGTCGGTAAAGTCTTCAGGCAAGGCTTCTACTGGCCCTCGGCGGTACGAGACGCGAACCAAGTCGTGCGTACCTGCAAGGAATGCCAATTCTACGCCGCGGGGCGCATCTCCCTCAGAAAGCACCGCAAACCATACCACTTACATGGCCATTTGCGGTGTGGGGACTCGACATGATTGGACCCACGAAAAGGGCGCCGGAGGACACACTCACGTCCTAGTCGCCATCGACAAGTTCTCCAAATGGATTGAAGCCCGACCCGTGGTGAACCCTCACACGGGGAAACGGTGAAATTCTTTACGGATATCATCTCCCGTTTCGAGTCGAACTCCATCATCACGGACAACGGAACCAACCGTGGGGAAGAAATTCCTTGACTTTTGTGACGACTATGGCATCCGGGTCGATACCTCGGCCGTAGCTCACCCGAAGACCAACGGTCAAGTGGAACGTGCCAACGGCATGATCCTACAAGGGCTCAAGCCAAGAATCTTCAACCAGCTGAACCAGTACAGGAAAAGGTGGTACCAGGAGCTGCCATCGGTTCTATGGAGCCTTGAACGACCAAAAGGCGAGCCACGGGATTCAGCCCATTCTTCCTAGTCTATGGGGCTGAAGCGAATCTGCCCACGGACATCGAGTATGGGTCCCCGAGGCTGCGAGCCTACACTGAGCAAGGCAACCAGCAGGCGAGGCAAGACTCCATAGACCAAGTTGACGAAGCCCGAGACGTTGCGCTCCTGCACTCAGCAAGATATCAGCAGGGTCTGCGCAAATATCACGCCAAGCGGCTGAAACCTCGGGAGCTCCAAGTCAACGACCTCGTACTCAGGCTGAAGACAGACAACAAGGGGCGCCACAAACTCACGCCACCTTGGGAAGGGCCTTATTTCATCGCCGAAATATTAAGGCCCGGGACCTACAAATTGAAGAACGAGAAGGGCGAAGTCTACTCCAACGCCTGGAACATAGAACAGCTACGTCGCTTCTACCCTTAAATTCCGCACTAGAAGTCGAACATCAGTTTTTTTTCACTCAATAAAAGATCTACATCTTTTATGAAAAAAGTACTTCTCGTGCAAACCTTAAGGGAGTCTTAGCCTCGTCCAGTACAAGACTAAAACTCTCCCTCGGGGGCTACATGGGGACCCCCTCGGGGACCCCCCCCTTCCTTTTTTCAAAACTTTTTCAGGAAAAGGTTTTCTCGCATACTCGAATTAATCGTTTAAGTTGCGAAGGTCGCGCACGCACAAATCCAAAGCAAGATAACCGAGGCAAGCGGATCGCCCCTAGTGGCACCCGTATGGACTGCCCCCATGGCGTCCACGGTTACTATCTCGCCCGGAGAAAGCAAGCGACCCGGCCACACAATAAACGAACAAATTCGAGAAAGCGCCCACATAAACATAAATGCACCCGCCAAGGCCCACACCTCGGGTGGCGCCATTGTTTATATACATCCATCTCACAAGCTCCAACTTTTTCATGCGAGGAGGGGTCGGGCGGGGTGGGCTTCATCCACTTGCGCCTCCTCACTACCGGGCCGACGAGGAAGCTTCGGCGCCGAGCAACACCCTCGACAACCGCTTCCCCCCGAGGGGGCGTCGGACCACCGGCGCATCCTCGGACCGGGGGCACCACCGTCTCCGTGTCCGCCTCATAGGTTGACTCTATGGGGGAGTACGGGGACACACTTCATCCTCGGCGGGGAGGCCAACCGGGTCGCGGCGCCGTCCACGAATCGTCGGGCCCCGAGTCTTGGCGGCATCAGCCGGCATCCCTCTCGGCGGGATCAACTTCCTCCTCGTCGTCGGGCCGAGGAAGAAGCCTCTCGCGACGCCGTCCGGCACCTTGGACTCCATCGGGAAGTGAGGCGAGAGAAGACGGCCATACATGTCCGCATCTTGGGACCGGAAGAGGCGTTCGGGCTCGGACTGAGGTAGCCACCCACGGCGCTCGGGCGGCTGCGTCGAGGGGCCGACCTCTTTGTCCGCCCCAAAGCGGCGGACGAAGTCCGACAAAGCCTCTTCCAACTCACCGGGTGCGACACGCTGCTCCGCCCCTGCCCGGCGTGGCCGGTGTCCACGGCCTCGGTCGGACCTTCTCCCCCTCGGCAACGCCGGCAAATATAAGCGTCGGCAAAAAACAAAGTAATCAAGAAGGGAAAAGCTTCTGCGAGGATAAGGACACACCGGCGCCGGCCGCCCGGCCCGGCAAAGATGGCGTTGTGCTCCCTCGGCGATCGACCCCGAAGCGCTCTTTCTCCTTCCCGAGGTCTCGCCCTCGGACACCAACTCGGCCGATCGAGTGTTCAAGGCTCGCACATCTCCGCTGTTTCGCCGCCTCCTCCGGGACCGGTCCCGCTCGTCATGGGCCTCCTTGAACCCGAAGGGGGACCGGGTCGAGCCTCCTCAAAGTCGTGGCTCATCCGAGCCATGTCGGACCGCCATCTTCTTTGGACTCGGACTGGCCTTGATCGGCTCGGCCTCCGTGGTCGCCCGGTTGGGACTCCCTCTCCTCGGCGAGGGCGGCAAGCCGGGAGGTCTCGCTCGGGCCTCGATCAACTTCACCCGAGTTTGACCAAGGGCATTCCGGTTCGGGGCGTTCGGCGAAGGAGCTCGGACTTCTCGGGCGACGCGACGGATCTGCGACAATACTACTCATCAAGACACAAGCCCGGAAGACATGCGGCGGGGATGACCATCAAGACACCTACAGCGTCGACCTCTGCAAGTCGGCCGGTTATGGCGTCCCCAATCCTCGCCAAGCCCTCGGCGGCCCACCGACGGATCCTCGCTCGTGGGTTCTCCACTCCGGGACCTCGGGCGGTCGTCGACCACCGCGCGGCCGGGCCCCGGGTGTGCCACCCGAGGTCAAGGTGGACCGCCCAGTAGTCGGCTCGAAGGGATACATCTCCTCCACCCGGCAACTCCACGGCTCCGGGGAACCCGGACCAATAGAAGTCGGGGGGCCCTCGGGCGACCACGGGCACCGTCCTCGTCATGGCCGAAGGCGGCGGCCGCCAAGGAGCTGCCTCGAACCCGGACACGTGGAGTAGCGGGAAGTCGGGGTTATGCGCCTCGTGAACCCCGGATCGGCGGTCGGCGCAAGCGGGGACTTGCTTGCGTCTCCGCCGCCATGAAAGAGCTCCTCTTGCAAGAACTCCCGGACAAAGGGGCCCGACTCCTCGGGATGGGCGGCGGCGTCACGACCCCCCGCCGAATGGCGCCATCGCTCCGCACCGGCTGGCGTCATGGGCCCGCGGCCGGGCTCTCCGTGTCGACCACCATCGGCTGAGTGGCCAACCCACCATCGCCACCGGGGGCTGCACCACCTCGGGGGGTGGCCTCGGCAACCGGCCGGGTCTGACCCCCCACGGGGCTCGGGGCTGGCGCCACGGGAGGATCTTCGACGAAGGCAAAGATGATATCTGGGGCGGGCGACCCTCTCTGGCTCCCCGCCCGAGGCCGAAACGCTAGCCTTCAAGGCCTTCTTGGGATGCAGAGCCGGAGAAGTGGCCCCTCATTTCCTGAAGTCAAGAACGTGTCGGGACAAAGCAATCATATGCCGAAGAAGATCAAGATCGTGAAAGGCGAAAAAGAAGCTCACGGCCCGAGGGATCGCCTAGGCGTGGTCGAGGCTCGGGAAGGCTGCGACCTAAGGCGTCGCACTTGGCCGCGTGAGCCGTCGCCCCACGACATTCGTGCGCGGGGGCCGGATCGGGGACGGGGTCGCCCCTCGTCCCCGAACCGTACTGCGACGCCGAGGTACTCGTGGGCGGAGGCGCCGGCTCTTCCCTTCGGGCCTCACCTTGCGACGCCGAGGTGCCGACATGGCCAACACCAATGGTCCCGAGGACTCGGCCCGAAGAACCCTCGGGCGTACGGGTGTCAGCAGTTCCCGACGTCCCAGGCTCGGGCTCAGGCTCGTAATGGAGCCCCGACTGGGTCGGGAGCCCCATGGCTCGGTCCAGCCGAGCTGCCATATCGTCATCGGGACGAGTTCACATAGAACTCATCCTCCGGGTTGGCGTCCTCCTCCTGGTCGAGGTATCGGGCGACTCGCCCCGCTTCCGTTGCTCGGCCCGGGCGCTTCTCGCGAGCCACGTTCCTCTTCTTCTTCTCCTCCTTCTTCATGCGGGGCCCTGCGGCTCGTTCGAGCGCGGTTCGCGCAGCCCGGCGGTCGGCGTCAAATGCAGTGCGGGAGGAGGGGAATCACGGTGGTTGATACGACCTGCGAGAGGAAAAAAGTGAGAACCGCCATGGTAACAATGCACGAAAACAATGCAAGGACACCGAAGCCAAGAAGCACTTACCCGGGGAAATATACCCTCGGTCGGGCGGGCGCATGGGGATCTCGGGGATGTGTGACGGGGTGTAGGACCCCCGGGCGTCCCTCACCGCTGGCCAGGCCATCGGTGGAAAGCGAAGGCGACATCCGTACGCACCAAGACCGGCGGCCTCGGGGTCATCTTGCACATGAGCAAGGGGCGAGCCATCAACGGCAACAACCGACGCCGATGGAAAGCGGCGACCCGCGGCCCCAAAGCATTCACGTCCTTCCCTCGGGCCGCAGGGACCGCCTGCCTTAGGCCCTCCAACCGATGATGATCCTCCGAGGGGGACCCGGTTCCACTGCGGGCGTGCTTGAGGACACGCCTGGTGTACACAGAAGCGCGTTCTTCGTCGTTATGAGGTAGAACCACCGATCTTGCCACCCCTTGTTGGAGGAGGTGAGCTTGGAGACGATGTACCCATCGGCTCGGTTCGGCCCCGTGCGCTCGAGAGCGGACTTGGGCGCCACAGCCTCCAACGCGCGGCGCCCTCCGTGGTTGGCCTGCGCAACCGAGGCGGTGGTAAGGTCCGCCTTGAAGAACCACAACCCCGAGGGTCCCAATGCGGCTCGATACCCGTGAATCCCTCACAAAGGGTGACGAAGATGGCGGCCTTGGGAGATCGAAGTTCGGGGCGGATGATGAAGCTCGATTTCATAGTAGTGGAGGATCGCCCGAATGAACCGGCTGCCGCAAGATACAGCCGCGCGGTGAAGATCCATCAAGCTCACCACGTAGCCATCGAGAGGTTAGGCTCCTCCTCGGTCAATCCGGAGCAATCCACTCCGCCGCGCTTCATCGGTGCGGGGCGAAGAAGCCCTTCATCGACGAGAGGCCGGAGCTTCTCCTCCATCGCCGTCGTTCTCGACCCGCGGCTCGAAGATCGAGCACCTCCCTCGCGCCCGTCACCGCTACCGATTGCGCCATGGATGAAAGGGAGGCGAAGGGTGGCAACCGCTAGCAACCCCGATCACACGAGCGCAAAGGCAAGTGAATCTCTCCCTTAATCTCTCCTACTCTTTCCCTCTATCCCCGATTGCTGCGAATGAAGGCAAGAAGGCGAAGGCAAAGAGCAAAGGAGCAACTATCCGCCGCCCGCGATTCCCCATATTTATAGGGAAGGGAAGGCAAACCGCCGGCCTGGGCAACCAAACCGACTCTTGGAATGGACGGCCCATGATGGAGCCGAGAACCGCTCATTCAACGGCCAAGCCGCGCGGTGGAACCGTCGGCGCATTAATGCACCTTGACGGAGCCCTCGATCTCCGCCCGACAAGAAGGCGTAAGGCGCGTCCCCATCGGGCTGCAGGTCGCGCCACCTCGGGCGTGGCGACTAGACGCCTCGCCTTCGATCGAGGGGAAAACCGTCCGGCCACCCATATCCAGCGGGCGCCCGACCACGAGGGGCAAAAAAGTCGATCCGTTGGCGGTTACCGCCCCGGCGGAAACAAAACGAGCCTCGGTGACACACCTACGTTCCAGAGGTTGCCAGTAGGGGCTGGGCCCACATGGGTTTCTCTGATCGCCTCGGGATAACCCGAGCCGGGGACGGGGAGGAAATGCACAACCAGCTATACCCGGGCCCCACAGGGCTCTGGATTTCTGAACGTGTTTAAGGCCCGCGGGTCTTTGCTTATAGAGATGTCCCATCCGTGGGAGGCCCACAGGCCCTCGGGGTTGGTCGCCCAAACCCGGGATACGCTAAGCGGTGCGGGGTTCTTATGGGGTGAATCACGGATCACATAGCCGACCCTTGCTCCGGCAAAAGGGCACGGGCACCCCAGCTTAAACGGACCCGTTACAACGCTCACCGAGCACGACACATTCGGCTTACGGGGCATTGTGACGTGTCTCCCCTCCTCCCCCTTTTAGGAGGGCGACCAGAGGAGCGTATGATCAAAGTCGAGGAGGCCTGGGTCGACCTTGCGCACATAAGCGCGGGCCTCGGGCTGCCCACGCAAAAATGAGCAGACTCCGCACAAATAAGCGCAAATTTAAGAGCTGTTTCAGTCTTGCCCGGCGTGCGAGATATAAAAGACCTCGAAGGAATCCGCCATTCCATTCGAGGCCTCGGGTTACACTACACCAGCCGGTGCGCTTGCGCGCACCCATTGTAGACGAACCACCCCGAGAAACAACAAGGCGACGGAGCAGGCGGAACCCCCCGGCGAGTCCTCACTCGCTCGGGGGCTCGAAACTACTTGTCGGGGACCTAAATATTGGGCCCCCCGACATTCTCCGAACTGAGAATGTGCCGCCCTGCCAAGGCCTAGTAAAACCTAGCCCGCTATCATCCCGCACGGAGGGGCGGCCCGACGGGCGATGGACCAAGCCATTGGCCACGGCGCTCACATGGCGACGGAATCGGCCGACGGACGGCCCACAAAGCGGCCCAAATGGAGTCACCACGGCGTAAAGAGCTCATCACGCTCACGAAGGACAAGGTCAAGGACCTCCGCCAAACAACAAACCATGGCGTTCCACGTCGACGGCGAACCAACCCATGGCTCGGACTCGACCACACATCTCCGTTTTTTTACCGAGGGAGGCTGGCCTAGCTCCCGGCCCGGGAGAAATCTCCGCCTCGCCCGGGGGCCTAGCTCACCACCCTCGGGCGCCAAAACTCCGCCTCGCCCGAGGGAGACCGGCTCTCCATCCTCGGGCGAGTAAGCCCAACTAGCCCATCCGAGGGGCCAGCGCACCCTCGGGCGTGGGAGGTTCCGTCTAGAGGAAGGGAAACCGCCGCATTCAATGCGGTTGCACCTGACAACGAGGCGCCCGGTGCCATCGATTACGCCCGGTCAAATCGAACTGCCGAATCGTCTTCCCAATCCGGCCCGATGGGGCGCAAGCTGAACCCGTGGCGTATTCGCCACCCGACGCGGGAAAACATGGTGACACGTTCATTTCCCAAAGCAACGTCAAACGCCACGTTGGGCGGACCCTCGGGCACGACACGCATAGCCGCCGACCTGACCGGCCCTCGCCATGCGGATTGTGAGGGACGCCTCACGGGACCCTCGGGGCCGCGCCCGGGACGGCACGTCCACCATCGGATCGGGGCGCGTGTCCTCGTCAAGCGACATCCAAGACGGCCGACCCCTCGGCGGCGCACATGCAACAGTGCAGCCTCGGGAATTAGCCACCTAGGCGTCCACACATTAAAACATTATCTCTCTCCTTCTCCTATAAAAGGGGGGAATAATGCCTCATTAAGGAGGATTCGATTCGAACCCGCTCAACTCCGGTTCACACGGAGGAAACGCACACTACCACCACCATAACCACGATCGTGGGGGCTTGAGACCAGCGTCTCTCCCCCCGCGACCGCCGTAACCCCTACTTTGCAAGCTCACCTTTGAGCGCGAGGTAACACGAGCGAGACACACCCCCGCCGGACGTAGGGCCCCGTTGGCTGAACCGGGATAAACCGCCAAGCGTCCCGTGTCCATCTTGCGCTACGCCATCGAGGGGGGCACATGGCTTATAAATTCTTTATTGCCGGCACCCGAGGCACCCACCGTTCCTCGAAACGCCGACAATGGCACAAGTGGACTAGATCGAGAATCGAATCAAGGCACCCAAGAAGTATAGAGTAGATCAATCAAAAGCCCTGGATCGAGGCCACCTTATTAGAAAATATTAAAAATTGATTTTTTCACAGCCGACCCACATCGGTTTTGCTACCACGAATGCCTTAACGGCCTCGGCAGCGTCAAGGCACAGGCTGACGGGTAGGCCTGAGGGCTCCTAGCAGCTTGTCGGGTAACAACGAAAAACACCGGGAACGCTGGGAAAACGCTCAGCCAGATCTAGGACGGTCCTCCACAATTATGCACTTTCCAATAGAATGACAAGCATACAAATGAGTATTTTAATTAGATACGTAGGTCATAGAGGTCAACATTAACGTAGGTCATGGAGGTCACAATTATCACAAACTATGTGCCATTCAGGTTATCATTTTGCATGAATGTTAATATTTTTTTCTTCTGTTGCAACGCACGGGCATATAAAAGAAATATTTATGGACTCCATCACAAACTCCCTCTGTTTCACTCAGACGTGTAGGAAAAAGTAGAAAGAAGGAAAGGCGTATAGGAAAAAAAAGAATAGGAATAAAAAGGAATAGCAATGGACTCCATCACGAACTTCTCATGTTTTGTAACAAAAATAATGCATATATTATAGAGAAAAAGAATAAGAATAAAAAATATAAAAGGACAACATCACGGACTCTTCTGATTGGGGACGCCTAAAAAGACCACATATTTAGTTCGGGAAATAAAATATCAAGGACTCTATCACGAGATATTTTTACAAATTGTAGGTTTTTGTTGGACAGCATCGATCTTGCCGAATGACATACTATACCTTGACAATGTCAGCCCAGCGGTCGGTGGCGTCAAGCGCGTTCAGGTTCAGGCCACCGAGGAGGATGTCGTGGCCATCAGCCGATCGGAGTACTTCGTCAAGGTGGTCCAGATGGGTGCAGTGGAAGTTCACCTCCCCGCTCCCGGCCGGCACACATCGACGTTGACTCTCAGTACTACGTGTTCCTGCTTCAGTGTTTTGTAACGAAATCCACCCTGACAAGTAATCTGATATCTTTTACACTATTCCTAGTCCTTTTCTTTAATACAATCAGAACATTTGGAAATAATGCTTAACCGTACATGTTTTGGGAAAAACTTTAAAAAAGTCCATGGCCTAGCGCGTGCGTGGTAAGGTCCGGTGATTAGAGCTAGGAAGAGTGGAAAAATCTGGTTGTGTTAGACTCTATATGAGTAGATCTAAACAATGGATATATAATGAACTAAAGCATACCATATTATATGTTCATCGTATAGATCTACTCATTTGGAGTCCAACACAAAACTTTTTTTTTTTTATGATTTTTCTATGATTTACTATGAGTTTTCAAAACTGCTTTTAGGGATAATTCGGTCGGTTTGAAAAGTTCGCGAGTGATGTAGACCGTTTCATAGGTCGAAGAGGTTATGTAGTCCACCTTCCATTGGTGGGGTGTATAGATTTCAACGGGCCGGCCCGGCATGGCATCAGTCGTCGCGCCGTGCCGGCTGTACTGCGCTTTTGGCGGGACTTGTGCCTCGACATCGAGCCCGCCACGCCCCACGGCTCGCGTGTCGGGTCAGCCCAAGAAGCACGCGTACATTTTAGCGGCCCGGCCCTAACGACCCCGCGATCGGGCCGTCTGCCGTGCCGCCCCCTCACCGTGCGCCTTGGCGGGCCTCGTGCCGACAACGAGCCTGTGCACGCCCCCCACGGGCCTAAAAAAACGTGTCGGCCGGACCAAGAAGCACGTACATTTGGCGGGCCTCGTGCGACATTGAGCCGTGAACGCCCACGGGCCTAAAATGTGTCGGGCCAGCCCAAGAAGCACGCATTTTTTAGCGGGTCGTGGCTGCCCGAGGCCTTCGGCAGGCAAAAACAACGGCGAACGACGGGGAAGAAGGGAAGGGAGGAGAGGCCGAAGTCGGGCCCGGCGCGCTTGCGCCGCCGCTTCCCACGCTTAATCGCCGTCGGGCGCGCTTGCGAGCCGGCTCGCCCTCGGCCGCCGCTCGCCGGGCGTGCTTGCCGCTCGCCCGGCGCGTCCGCCGCTGGAGCCGCCGCCCGGCATGCGACGGAGGGAGGAGGGGGATGTCACCATGGGAGCACGAGGGACCACCGCCGCGGCCTCGGCGGTGTTGGCGAGGTGGCCGCCCCGCTGCCGCCGTGGTGAGGGAAGCGGCGGGGGCCGGCAGGGGAGGCCGCCATGGCTGTTTGTGTTGGCGGCGGGCGCTATCCATAGGTGGGGGTGTGTGGCGGCCTGGTTAGAGGAGGGTAGGGTTAAGTGAGGAGCAAGGTGGGCCACTTGGACTGGTGGGCTGTTGGCTTTGGTGTTGTTGGGGCTTTCCTCATCGGGCCTCACCGTGCCTTTGTCCATTTTGCGGGCCGTGACGTGCCGTGCCGTGCCCCGTGCTTGAGGGGCAGCCCAAGCACGTACCGCTGCCCCGTGCCGTGCCAGTCCGGGCCCGCCAACCATCGGGTCGGGCCGTGCTCGGACCGTGCCAAAATACCGTGCCGTGCGCATGCAGCGACGGGCGATTAATAGGTGCAAAGTGGGCGACCGTTACGGGCCTCCAAATTTGAAGGGCCTCCAAAATTACGGGGAAGTAGTACTAAGACTTGATTTGTTACATGAGCTAATTTGTTACTTCAGTGCTACTCCACACTTTTACTCTTTTGGCATTACGATTTGATGTGTCCTTAGTAATTTAAGACCAATATATATTCTGAAGCTTTATAGCTAAGTGAAGTATCCTTTGATTTTTAGGGCCTCATCGTGTATTTTGTTCCAGGGCCTCAAAATCCTAGGTACGGCTCTGAGTACGGTCGGGGTCGCATGGAAATCTATAGTGGGGTGTGATATAGATTTTTTTTAAAATATATTTTGTAGGTTGAGTTTTTAATGGACCAAATCCGGCTGGGTGGTTGGGCCATGTACATTGTACTTAGCCTATAGTTGACCCAGATATGATCGTCCAGCCCACAAAACAAATACAACGAAGTGCCGCCACATGACGTCCCTCATGAACTCACGGGTGATCTCATCCTGTCTTCAAGCGCCCGCAGCCCCACTTGCTCTGTTTCTTTTACACCCTGCATGTTGTTGTATACTTCAAATGGTACGGTGGTGGTTGCTTGTTACCTCTATTTATTAGCTCCGGAGAGCAAGAGTGTACTCGAGACAGATAGGACGACGACCACCAGAAGCATCAGCCATCAATCAGGCATGGAAGCTCCGGCTGCAAATCGTGTCCTCCGCGTGGCCGCCATCAGCGGCTCCATCCGCAAGGCCTCTTGGCACCACGGCCTCATCCGCGCCGGTACGTACGTAGTAGCACGCACGCAGTACACTTCACTAACCTCTTGCTGAAACACCATTGGATATCCAGCCGCGGAGGTGTGCGAGGAGTTCATCCCGGGGCTGCACGTCGACTACCTCGACGTCGCCGACCTGCCACTGTTCAACACCGACCTCGAGACCGACGGCGGCAATGGCTTCCCGCCCGCCGTCGAGGCGTTCCGCGCCAAGGTCGTCCAAGCAGACTGCTTCCTCTTCGCCTCGCCCGAGTACAACTACTCCATCACCAGTAATTTCCCTTTGTACTTCATTGCCTTACTTATGCTCCCTGGAATGAATCAACTTACAAGCAACGTACTAATGACATTTGTAGGCCCACTGAAGAACGCACTTGACTGGGGTTCGAGAGGAGTGAACTGCTGGGCGGACAAGCCAGGCGCCATCATCAGCGCGGGAGGCAACTTCGGTGGCGGCAGGTCGAGCTACCACCTGCGCCAGATCGGCGTCTTCTTGGACATCCATTTCATCAACAAGCCGGAACTGTTCGTCTTCGCCTACTTCGAGCCGGCCAAGTTTTTCGACGCCGATGGGAACCTGATCAACGCCGAAACCAGGGAGAGGCTCAAGCAGGTGCTCCTCTCCCTTCAGGCCTTCACGCTCAGGCTCCAGAACAACAAGGATTGAATCAGCTCCCCGGCATCTGTCACCGTGTGCCAATGATCGATGATCTGTGTTTCTTTCCCTCAGCGTTTGGTAATTTGAGGTCGTGTTATAAATTAAACTATAGTATATGTATCTCCAAAACTAAGTGTATATATATGTGCTCGAATCCTCAAACCTATAATAAAATCCATGGATCAGAAACTATGCTATCCTTACTTTCAAAAAAGAAACTATGCTATCCGATCCCCGCCTGCATACTGACTCATGTACTGATTCCCTTTTAAGTATTGCATGTCACTCTCGGTACATATTACTTTCATCTAGTAGTAGTAAGGTGCTTGTCTTGGTAACCATGTTGTTACTAATCAATGGCGGGTCGTCGGCGCATCACAGTAGTACATTGACAGCTGTGGACAGGATCTTCCTGTTGATGTGGTCAAGGCACTACGGAAAACGGGCGAGACTTGATGACATGGAGCTTGGTAAGGCTCTAGCTGCGGTTGCAGCGGAGCGGCGGACATGATGGAGGTCCCATGAACTAGATGGTGCACATAGGTTGTTTCTAGAATGTGAGTAGTCCGTTTAGTACTCCTTGCCCAGCTTGAGACGGACTGTCGAGCATGGGAAGTTGTTTTGCGCCACTTGCGCATGTAACTTGACCCTTGCTTCATCTTCTTATTATTAATCAAAGTCGGGAAACCGGATCTTAAAAAAAACTAAGCATCTTGTTTGTGTATGGCTGTAAAACTCTATCCGCTTAATGAAATAAAGGCATCGGCATGATCTAAAAAACCTTCACTCTAAACTAAAAAAAACTTCAGCTAGTCAAACTTAATATGCTTAATATGCTTTGACTCTTTAAAAATTAAAGTGACTTATAATTTAGAACAAAGAGAGCGGATAGGAAGACAAACACGAACGCCATGGCAGAATCCGAACACAAGGTCGATAAGAAACCTTTGTTTTTGCTTATTTGCTGGCGAAGCAAATGCATCATATATGCTTGTATGCTCCACCTACACGCAGAGACAAATGCAGGCAACGCACGCACAAGTATACATGCGTGCATTGATCATGATGGTGGCGGCCTGGCATATAGGTGAGCCGGAAGCCTAGGCTCCGCGACGGCTTGGAGTGGGATCAAGCGCGGCATGGACAGCCCGAACTTCTCTTCCATGCTCAACTCCTCCTTGGCCACGCCGTCGGGGAGCCTCCACACAAAGCCGTGAACGAGGTTCGCTAGAATCACCTGCACCATCTTCAGCCCAAGTCCGATGCCGGGGCACATCCGGCGGCCGGACCCGAACGGCAGCAGCTCAAAGTCCTGCCCCTTGACGTCCACGCTGCTCCCGGCGAACCTCTCCGGCCGGAACTCGTCGGAAGCGTCACCCCACACGGCAGGGTCGCGGCCGATGGCCCAGACGTTGACGAACACGAGAGTGCCCTCCGGGATGTCGTGGCCGTCCACGGAGGCGTCCTCCCGAGACATCCGCGGAGCCAACAGTGGTGTCACCGGGTGCAGGCGCATCGTCTCCTTGACGATGGCCTGCATGTAGGGGAGGTTCGGGATGTCCTGCTCGGTGACGAGGCGCTCGCGGCCGATGACGCTGTCCAGCTCCTCGGCGGCCTTGGTGAGCGCATCGGGGTTCCTCAGGAGCTCCGACATGGCCCATTCGATGGTCACCGATGAAGTGTCCGTGCCGCCAACGATGAGATCCTGTAAGAGCGTATCAGAAAATTATATTTTATAATAAAAAACAAATTATTACATATTTCTAGCTCTCTATAGTAGCTAGAGACTCATGAACTAACCTTTTATGAAAGAACGGCAAAAGTTTTACCTCTATTTTTATTAGACGATAAAAAAATAAAGTGGCAGCCCAGTTTTTTTGAGTGAAAACCGGACCCAAAAACCACATCACTGCAGAGTGCACTCACTCATCCTATACAACTTGGTACTCCAACTGACCGCTATCAACTTCACTCCACTAGAAGCTTCGATGGACATCACCGAGCCAACTTGATCAACACAACCCGACTGGCAACTCAACTTGGTCGAAGAAAACAACCCAACTAGCAACATCACCACTAAACACAAGCAAAAACAACTAAATAAGACAAACAAAGAAAGCATAGAAGCTGAACACCACAACGCAAACCACCTGAAGCACAACCATAACTAGCAGGATCCGAGCACGAGCAGAGTTGGAATGCCTCACGACGCCTTCAAGCAGGACACAATGCCAAAGACGCCGACATAGCAAACCTGCAAGGGAAGGTTTTCACCTGCAAATCCAACATGGGCGAGCTAGAGAAGGGGTACTGAAGGACGCCTCAAGAGCCGAACGAAGCCCGCCGAAGGGGATGCCCACTACCAGAACCGGCCTAATTAAGCCAGCCAGCAGCAGGCCGAACGGGGCAGTGACGAGGGAGAAGTAAGATGACGGGGGGGGGGGAGAGGGGGAGGGCGAAAGGGGGCCAGGGAGGTCCTGTGGACTCTGCTTCGGTTTTGATTGTCTGAGTTTGATCCTGACACGGACCCGCGACAGCGGGTCGAGCACGGACCTTGAACATACGCGTGGGACATAACTAAACACATTAGGAGAGAGAATTAAAGTAATCCCACACTATAGTCCGTACTCTTTTTTTTTCACAACGAGGTTCGCGCATTTCTCTGTGGCCACCGCAGTGGCCACCGCACCAGACAACTCCTCGCAGCTCGCAGGCTGCGTCTATCGCACCGGACAACTCCACGCAGCAGGCCGAAAACATTTGATGTCAGAGGCTACTGCCCCACGCCACGTCCAGTGGCGAAGCTAGAGGAGACTAGAGGGACAAGGATGGCTCATGTCATGTGAGACTTGCATTGAGGTCATAACTCTGCATTCCCAAGATTCCAGTCCTGCTACTCGATGATAATCTACGCACCCTCCACGTGCCCAAACAAACAATAGCCACAGGCCACGTGCAAAGATACGGGGGATCGGAATCAATCACGCAACACATGCATGTGTCGTCCGTGACGGCATAAGCGACAGTGAAATTGATGAAAAGACTCAACTGAGACGGAGTAATTAATAACGAAGCAAATTAGACAATCAGTCTCCCGTGTGCTTACCAGCGTAAATCCCTTGACGCCATCCCGTTGGATTGGGACCTCGAGGTCGGGGTCGTCAGCGAGCTCCAGCAGCACGTCCAGCATGTCCATGGCAGCAACCTCCTCCTCATCACCTTCTCGCCGCCGCCGACGACGACGCCGATCGACGTGCTCCACCACCACGTGCTCCAGGAACCGATCAAACATGTTGCCCAGCCGCTTGATCCTCCTGATCCGCGGGTCCAGCCAGCTGAGCCATGGGATCATGTCGCCGATGTTGAGCGCGCCACTGAGGAAGAAGAACTCGTCCACCATCCACTTGAACTCCTTAGGCGTCGCCGCCGCCGACCCCGTCTCGTCGTCGTCGACGACATACTTCTTGCCCAGCACCATGCGTGAGATCGCGTTGAGGTTCGCCATGATCAGATGGTCCATCAGCACCACCACCGGCGCCGACGATGTCCTGTCATAGAGGTCGTGCAGCATGGCTCGCAGCTGCTCGTCGCGAACGTGCTCCTGCGACCTGAGCCTCCTGGCGCTCAAGATCTCCGTCTTCCACAGCCTGCGCGCCTGGCGCCAGTACGCGCCGTAGGGTGCCCAGAGCACGTCGGAGTAGTTGTAGCCGGTGTGCCTGCCCGACGCCATCCTCGGGCGGTCGATGAAGGCCAGGTCGTGGGTCTTGAGGATGGACCTCGCGGCGTCCACGGAGGAGCCGACGACGACGGGGAAGGAGCCCAACCGGAGAGACATGAGCGGCCCGTACCGCTTGGAGAGCTCGTGGACAGAGCGGTGCGGCAGCGCGCCCATCAGGTTGAGGTTGCCGATCACCGGCCATGGCCGGGGGCCTGGTGGCAGATTCAGCTTGCGCTTGGGATTCCGGAGTATGGTTGTGAGAATGAGTGCGGTGGCGAGCACGACGGCGACCAAAGGAGACCACCTGTGGCAGTGGCTCCATTGGAGCGTACGCGCACATAGGAGGGAAGGGACGGCTTTTCTACTGGTTCTTCTCAACTCATTTTCTACTTGTTCTTCTCAACTATGAGTTGAAGTGATTATATATAATATAAGTTGTTCGCGGTTAAAATTGACAACGCGCGTCGAATGCATGCATCATATCATAACCGGACTGTCCGGTGTGTGCAGCTGAGGTGGAGTCCAAAATGGTTTCATTTGGACGTACTCTATCGTCGCGTTAGACCTCTCATCCAACAAATATAAAGGGATCTCATAGTTGGTCAGGGTCACTCGGTATGGAGCACGGAGTACGTACCAAGGCTCTGCACTCTGCCGGTGATACTCTGCTTGTCTCTGTCAGCAAGAACCACGTTGAAAAGGACTACCGAGCTGCAGTTAACCTACTCTCACTCAGAACGGTCGAGAGAGAGAGCATTGAATATTCAATAACAGGCATAATAATAAATAATAACAATAATACAGAACTTGTACATACAGGGACCCTGTGTACATACATACAACAAAAAATGAAGAGAGAGAGAGAGAGAGAGAGAGAATATTGCACACCACATACAGTATCTGTTTTTTCGTTTCCAAGATACATACATACATTAGCTAATAGCCTAAGGAATGCCGAGCCTATGATACACGCGGCAGGTGTGGAGCTTAGCCACTTGGAGTGGGTATCAACGCCAGCATTTGGTTCTTGATGATGCCCATGCACATTTCGATGTCTCTGAAGATCGGGATGTTCTGGGAGCTGCGTGGCTGTACGCTTGACAGTGCTGAATCGAGGATGTGCGCGACTTCAGCAGGGTGGTACTGCTTCTCCGTGCAGTTCTGGTGAATGGAACAGGTAGAAGCTTTATCAAGGGGGGTTGGAATCTAAGTGTAAATAACATGTGGAGCTTGGATGATTAACCTTTATCATAAGCGCCGCAGCTACGCAGGATGATATCAATTCTTTGGGAAATTGAGCTTCTGAATCACAGCCGTTCGTCAACTTTGGACTGCTGTTTGCATTTGACTGTCCTGAATCAGGAGGTATCCGTCTTATGCCAAGTATACTTGAACCAGAGCCAGTACCGCGGCTATTCAAGTGATCTAGTGCTTCCCAATTTTTGCAAAAGCATTCTCTCCTTCACTCACTTTGCACATAGCCTGGTAAAAGGGAAAAATTGCAACATAAGTGCATTTAAACAAAATAAGTTTAAAATGTGAGGAAAGGAAGAAAATTCTTAGATGTATGTAACACCAAAAATGGATACATAGAATAAAATAGGTAATGCGTCAACCAAACAGAGAAATTCTAAACTATATGAGCCCTCTAATCAGACAATAGACATAACAAACAAGAGTTTGACACAAGGAAGCTGCCCCAACAAGCTGACAGCGCATCTCAAAAGGAAATGTCAATTTGAAGTAATAACAAGTTCATGATTAACTTTAAGAAAATTCAAACAGAGGTGCCTGGGTAAAAAGGGTCCAAGGTTCTATTACTTCTATCATGAACTAAGCATTTAGTATTTATTAGACAGGTAATTTATATTCCAGCAAGTAGGAATTACTGAGTAGTGAGCACTCACTACTAAGTTTATTGATTTCCTGTCAATTCAAATCTCAAAGTCAAAATTTTATTGTTCGCCTCAGAAAGAAACATGAAAAGCAATGCTCAAAATCAGAACCTAGGTCAGATAGCCTGATATGATACAGAAAAGAATACAAATAATTCGGACCAACAGACCTGAATAGCAACATCAACCATCATTCTTGCCCTGCGCTTTGAAGTCTCGATAACTTCAATCACTTGAGAATCAGACTCTGGATTAACATAACTGAAAAGGTTATACGGATCTGATGCTCCAGCAAGGCTATGCCATTTTCCATGGATTTAGACTGCCCTGGATTCCCATGATATGTATTGCGCTGGCGAAAGCGAAAAGCAAAGCTGCAGCCACCTGAGTAGGAAAAAGTGTAGTATCATTCACCTAAGTAGATAAAACTAAAGTTATTAAAGTGATACTTGAACTGGGGAAGGTTACTTGATCATTCGAATCTCTTAGCTGCACAAGCACCATAGCGTACTGCTTCCTGAAATGCTCCAAGTCTCTAATAATTTCCCCATCCCTCTGCTTTCCAGACACTTCTTCATTCATGTGCCTCAACTCCACCAGCAAAGCTTCCTACAAAAGGTTCATAGTTCATCGTAAATCACTTGAATAATGTGAAATTTAAATACGTATATATTCAAAAAATCATTATAAGAATGGCCAACATGTCTTGTGGTAACAAACAGCAGACCAGCAATGATCTACAACGATTACAGTACTCTATCCATATCCTGATCTGGGAACTAAAAGGAATACATCTTCCATAGAGGACGAGTGGATTATCCCCATTTTATACTTTATACTCTCTGAGACTATGACCAGTAGCTCATTTCAAGTATCCATTGTTCATGTCTAGACTACTTGACACTAGTCAAGGCCCTCAAGTCTAGTGTCTAGACAGCATGGGCACAAAATCAGACCGCCTAGATGACAACTAATCAAGATTAAGTGCTAGTCATGATATGAGTTTGTGCTGTGTGCTAAAAGAGTAGTCTTGCTTTCTTCCTATGTAAGATAATCTGCTGCATACATTGATTGTTTTGCTGCAGGGAGTAGGCATTAGGCCAATTCCTTCCTATCCTTTCCCTCTCCCGCCTTACTGGGCACCGCGATGACAACTAGTTAAGATTAAGTGCTAGTCATGGTATGAGTATGTGCTTTGTGCTAAAAGAGTTGTTTTGCTATTTGCTATGTAGGATAATCTGCTGCATCCTTTGTTTTGCTGCAGGGAGTTGGCATCGGGTCAATTCCTTCATATCCTTTCCCTCTCCCACCTTACTGCTGTAGGTATGGCAACAGCCACTTAGTCATGGCTTACCTCAGCCATGTAGAGTAGTTGGAGGCTGATCTCAGCCCAGGTACTAGTATACCTGGTGTAGTTGGTAAATTCCTATACCCCATATAATGCAATAGAAAGGGGAGTTGCTGCACTTGTGTGTGCTGCTGCTGTGTTCTGTGCTCAACTCCTTCTACCTGTAGCCAAGTGCTGTGTGAGGGTGAGCTGGTTGCTCAACAGTGCAGGGAGGCCGGTTGCCAACATGGTAGTATTTGCTTATATCAATCAGAAGCTGGAGAAGCTGGAGAGAGAGGGATGAAAATAATGCATAAGTTTTGTTGCACTTGCCTTTTTATCAAGAGCACGTGATAGCTCACCAAGAGCTCTTATATCAGCTTCTCTTTCCTGTATCTGCGAAAGTGTGCATGGTTGATTGTACATTGACTGTTGTGTTGAAACTGCAACCTCATTAACTGTCGCTTTGGCCTGTGCAATAGAATAAATTAGAGTCCCCCTATTGCACAAATCCCAAAAGGAATGTAGTTACCTTATTCTACATTGACTACAGAAAGGTAAATAGCTTCCACATCAGACATGCTACCTTGGCCTGCTTCATTAAGGTAATCATCGGATGACCAGAAGGAGTATGGAAGGTTGCATCTGCACCATTCAAATTTGTGGATCTTGCTCCACCTCCGCTAGCCAATTCTTTCTGATCCTCATATTTTGCTTCTGAAAAGTGGCTGTAATATCCATTGATGACGCTTTTGCTGTCTGAGAGATTCAGGAAAATTTTCCAGAGGATGTAGGGGCATGCAGTCAATATCCTGCAAAACAAGTTCTTTCCAGTAAACCATATTTGACACGCCAACTCTTTCAAAAGTTTCATCATTGGATCAACATTTGTAATTTATATTTGAGTGGAGCTGAAACATCATTCATAGAGAAGTAAATAATCTTCCACAAGCATTTCCCTAGTTGTGTTGCAAGACAGGCATAAAGGAAATGAGTACAGCTGTACAAGGAACACGAACAATAGGTTAGAGGATAATGGACTGCATGGATCCCATTGAGGCAAATTATTCCCAACCAAAAAAAAATAATGTCATAGTTTAGCATTTGTGGTGGATATTACATTGCACTTTTCTTCCATCATTTTGGATGCACAATGTATTACAGCCGATGCAGAAAAAAATCCTAATAAATCAGATTCCACAATATGCACAGCAACCAAAGAAGACAGTAAAACCAAGGACACTTGGTAACTTGGTTGAAGCATATGTGATATAACAAGGGAAACACAAGGAACAAACATATATAAAATCACTCTATGAGTCTATGTTCAGAAACATGACATTCATGTGCATTTGTGGATACAGGTCAGAGGACCAAGGGAGGCTCTTCTCTGGCGATTACTCCTGTTAATGGGGCTTAACCCTCCCCAAACCCAGCCCGCTCCACTGCTTATGAGGCAACTCCCCACACCCGACCCGCCCAAAAAAATAAATTAGTTAACCCGCTCCCCACCCGCCCCTCTGCTAGCACAAACCCACTGAAACCCGTCCAGCACACGCGCATAAGCAGGCCGATCGTGTGGTGGGAGCGTGGTGTGCAGCAGCATCTTGATTTAGAGAAGCATAGCAGTTCCCAGCCCACCACAACCCGCATCTGTTGTAAACCCAACCCGCCCCCAACCCATGACGTTTTTCTACCCATTCCACCCATCCACAGCCACCCCATCTCAAAACCCGCCCCAAATAACCCATTGCACCCCACCCCGTTAGCAGGCCGACTGGCGATGTAAATGCTAAAGAGGCTCCAAGGCTAGAAATGGCCAAAAGAGATGAGACTAGGAAGCCTTTTATTCATTCCCAGTGTTATAGGCTCTAGGCAAGCAATGGAGCATGTCCAGATAGGACAGTGGAGTTATAATTACAAGTCATGGTGATATCTGGAGTAAAGGTAATCACAAATAAGCTGAAAGCATTTAAGTCAAAAGACATTAAATGAAACTCCCAATAAAATGGTCAAAACATAAGTGAGACAGTAGCTGATTACCTTCACAAGCTCAACACCCAGTTCAGGTCGATCAAACTGAACCTGACACTGATTATGATCGACAGTCAGAACATTCCCATCATGAAGTTCCCTTGTTCTAGGATGGCAGGCTATAACACGCTGCCCAACTGCTAGAGGTCGTGCAAGATCCGTCGGTAGACCTTCTCTAATGCCAGATCGAAGTTCAGTATAATGCTGTCTGACTGAATCACGATACTGAGCAAGCTTCTCTCTCCCTCATGCAAAAACTGCTTCGACAATCGACGGGGCTTTCCAAGAGAACTGCAAAAACGTTACACTTAGGAGACAAATGAAACTAAACCTAACAAAATAGTTGAAGATTACGAACCCTCGTATGACACCCCACTCGACACGAGTCAGTCTTGGAACATGACCTAGCTTGACATGGTTCAAATACTCAACAAACTCACTCTTTGCAAACCACGGGTAATCAATTGCACTATAGAACCACTCAAACATGCACCATCTACGAGCAAACGTGATGATAAGCAATGAGAGAGTTTGTCCTGCATTAGATTAGAGCAAAGTAAATGACTTTTCACCCATGCCAAGTAATGAAACACAACGACCAGTATACTGAACAAGATAGAAAGCACTACCTTGAGATCAATAATATTACTTAGTGAGTAAGATAGTCTATCACTTCCAGAATCGCCAGCGCCCTCGGCAGGTTTACATTCTTTAGTTAGTGATTTCTGAATGCCTAATTTACGGCTTTTACCCTTTGCCATCAAGTCACCTTTGCAGTGTTGTTGCAACTTGTGTAGTTGTCTCTGCGATATCCATGGCTACATTCACAAAATTAGCACGTGCTGTAGAACATCCTGTACTCTGAACTTGCTCTGTTTCAAAATTAGACTACTATGAGTATCCTTACTTTTTTGTTAGAAGACGCCTTCTCTTCTTTAGGAGAAACCTATAATATACAGATATAACAGAAAAAAAAAAAAATTATGTTGCATCCCAGCAAGCATAAGGAGGTATGTAGAACAGTAGGAGGGCAAAACTTGATTGTGCATGGGTGGGGAGTGACAATTTGAGAAAACCAAAGAACTAGAGAGTTATTCAGTGAATACTAGTACTCCGTACAATACAATGGTGTATAATGAAGTAATGCATTAAAATGTTCTGAATATCCCCTTTTTCTTTTAATATAAATAATGATAACGCCGTACAATACAATGGTGTATAATGAATTAATGCATTAAATTGTTCTGAATATCCCCTTTTTTCTTTTAATATAATGATATGCAGCTCTCCTGCGTGTTGGATTAAAGGAACATTGTTTGAGTGTAAACAATATGAAATTGCAATATCAATCAAGTAAATATGGATGGTTTCTCAAGATATCAAGCCTTTATAGTAAAACAACAGTATCCAACAGAAAAAGGAAAGGGTTATACTTTTTATAAGAATGTGACAAATTATGACAAACAACTGCATAGCAAGAAGCTATGGACAGACTCTAAAAAGCTTATACTTAGTAGTAGTAGGCTGTCTACAAATAAAAACACATATTTGATCTAGCCTACACAGTTATTCAGCATAATATGCAACCACAAATGATATTTACACCTTCAGAGCAGATTTGGTATAGCCAAACCAAAGTCTTTAAAACTAATAGTCATCCAATCAAACTATATAGGTTAAGGTTGACTACATCACTGACCACTATAAGCAAAAATAAACTCTTGTCCAGATTTAGTTCAAGAGTTTGTGAGGGTTTGAGATGGACGAAATCAGTATATCACCAGCCCATCTCTAGTAAGCACAAGGCTAGGGGGAGGCTGTCCCATGAAAATTACAGAGTGGTTCTATGATACACAATTTTTTTTTTAGGAAACTGTGATACAAAAATTAATTATAGGGCGGTGGTTCTTGAAACAAATAAGCATTGCATAAGAATTGAATGCAAAGATGAAAGAATCAATATCAGTTGGACTAAACCCCCATGAAAAAAGTTTATAGGATTCAGGAGCAATAATGAGAAGACAGCAATAGAAAAGGATTAGTTACCTCAGTCTTCTCGACATCTTTTGTCATATTCTTTTCATCTTTCAAAATCTGCACATAGAGTAGAAGTAATGCACACCATAAATAAACTATACCAAGAAACTAAATAGTGGTGGTAGAAGACGGAACAGCAGTAGTGGGTTTCAAGGCACTACATATACGATATAGCAGTTTAAAATAGCATTTTGTTGTTCTGTAAGGACCTTTGGCTGTACAGTCAGCATCTGTCGGACCTGGCATCCAACCTGATTGCGCTATACCGAAGCACTCTCTAGATACCTTGATGTCAGAGACCTGCTGCAAGAGGTAGAGCTTCACTGGCGCCACAGCAGCCCTGGGGAATTTTTGGTGTTTTACAATGGCTTCGAACCCGCCAAGCGACTACAGAAGTCGTGGCTGCCTGTGTGCTACATATTCTTCCTGTGGGGGATGGCTAGTAATTTTGAACAGGTTTTGGACGGCAGACAGGCTGTCTAAACATGGACTACCACATGCAGCCTGTTGCCCCTTGTGTGACCAAGATGACGTGCTGGAGAGTTGTGGCACCTTCAGCAGGTTCCACCTGCAGGAGCTCACACTGAGTCCTGAGGACATGGTCTGTCCCAATGGTGGCACAGGGCAGAGGGGAGTACAGGTGGAGTTGGGGTTTGGGTTTTGGGGGCATGCATAAGGGGTTCAACACCCTTGTCATCCTTGGTGCCAGGATGCTCCGGAAACAATGTAATGACATTTAAACAATGACTCTCCAGCAGTCGTTGGTAATGGTCTGGTGCCATTAGGAGCCAGTAGAGGGTATGGTCATTCATGATTAAAAAGGGTGTATGTAACCTAAAAATAGGGCTGCGAGCAGATGTAACAAACTTCATTCTCTTTCTAATGCAAAATGCAGTTCTCTTGCGTGTTAATAAAAACAGAATTTTGGAATACAGCAGCCACTACACAGTAGTGGTGCTTTCACAGTGAGACGATATTGTGGCCCTGCCAATACTTAAAGCTGCGTGTGCAAATTTTATATAAATATCCACATTAGTTTGATATAAGAAAGACATAAATCACATGATACACAACCACAAACATAAATTGTGAGTACTTGTAGATTTTTTTTTTTCTCAAATGACATGGGCATGTCATTTCAAAAACAGGAAAAAAAAAGGTAACATAGCACCTAAAAACACAACAGAAACACGCAAGTTAATTAGAACAATCATGCCATGGGCAGGAGACAACCACTAGTAATATGGAAACTGGGGAAGGCAAAAAAAAAAAAGCTAGACAAATCCCAAGACCCAAGTTCCTGACATCGCTAGCCCTCGCAGCACACCAGACGGATACTTCTCCAGTCACCATCCTGATCACCATATTCACCAATTGAAAGGCATTGTCGAGATGCAATGGTTAAAATGCTAATAGAATTACCATATGAGAATATAGCAATCAATACCGGCATATAGACTACTGATAGGAACAGAGATCCTACCCCTCACTGATCTCAGGTTGTAGGTGTGGGTGATGGGTGGCAGGGGCTTGAATTCGCGAGGCACGGCGTCGGGGCACCGTGATCACGCGGAAGGAGGGGGAAAATATATGGTGGAAACCACATGCTAGGTGGAAACATGGAAACCAATTCAAAAAGTCACATCTAGAAAGTTCCAAAAATTCTGAAATTTAGCACACCCATACTACATACCAATATGTACTCACATGGAAAGGTTAAGATGCAAACTTACTTCCGAAAAATTTACATGAAAATAACAAATTTTCAGGTGTGTGCACTAAAGGACAAAAATTGAAAGGTTTTGTCATTTAGTGCACATGCACCTGAAATTTGTTATTTTTTGTATGAATTTTGCTAGTTTGAGTTGACGTCTCAACTTTTGCATGTGAGTACATATTGGTATGCAGTATGGGTGTGCTAAATTTTAGAATTTTTAGAACTTTCTAGATATGACTTTTTGAATTGGTTTTCATGTTTCCACCTAGCATGTGGTTTCCACCATATATTTTCCCCGGGAGGTGGTGGCGGCTAGGGTTAGGGGAAACACCGGCTCCCTGAGCCAGCAACAGATGAGTTGCAACTTGCTTAATTCCAATAATCCAGTGTTTACAAGTATTTATACTTCTCTCTCAAATTCTAATAAATCAATAAAAGATAATTTGGGCTTAGCCCATCTAACATGGCCGGCTGGCTCTCTCCAGCGCGCCCACTTAGCCACTCTTGGGCTTGCGCCGCTGGTAGGAGAGGCCGGTCATAACAGCTACACTGAAATAAATCCCTAAAATACTACTGCAGTTCATAAACTCTACATAAACTATCACGCAAGCACTACTTGCAGAAAATGCTGAACATATATAATTGTTGAAGTACCTTTCCCAAGGAAGATTTCTTCTTTTTTTTCTGTTTCACACCACATGTACAAGGTTGCTGCTTTACTTCAGAAGTGGTGCTCCCATCATGATTAGTATCTTTAGCAAATTTACCTTTTTCCTAGTAACCATATCAGCGCTTGCCATTTCTGACTGCCTTTTGAGTTTCTTTGATGTACTTTTGGAGTTATCTTTCTGCTCATACACCGATACAGCTGCTGCAGGTATACCAGGCTTTCCATCAGAATCATTGTCTTTGTTTTCATCCTTAATCTGTGCTGATGATTCTGAAAATTCATAAGGGGCGTCATTAATTAATAACACTATAATTATAGGAGCAATGTACTAAAAAGGGAAAGGCAAGCAGCAGTGTGGTGCCTGCTAAGAACTAGATGAGTCACCTCTAAAAAGGTGAACAAAATCGTTTAAAAAAATATTGATGGCTGTTAATTTTGCAACAAGCGTTTTATGTATTTTTGTAGAATTTCCCAGGCAATGCTTATGCTTATTACAACACCAAATATTCATCACTACGCATGGTGTAAGGAACATCACGGTGTATATTAGGCTAAATATGTTTTGTGACATCAATTGAGTTGATATTTCTGTAGAGGAACAGTACACAATTCCAGAAATGTAGCCATTAAATTATCAGACTGCAAACATTTGAAGGACAGGGGATGTGACGGATGGTTCTGATCCATATTTTTGCCCTGGATGTATATGTCCGAACAAACCATGTGGATGCTGGCTAATATCCCATCCAAACCTAGCTCCCTTTTTCTGTTGTGGGTGACTGGGAGCGGGGGCTGCATTGATTGATGCAACTCCATCCAGCCAGCTATTCAAGAAAGATAAAATACTGCATAGTCCAAGTTTAATCCCTCTGAAATGTCTATAAAGTATAAATATAAACATTCCAAACCTCTATGCAAATTAGTCAGAAGAGTGGCAGATGAATTTAAACACACAAACTGAAATATTGCACCTGCTACAATACAACCATGGCATTGTTCTACCATCTTGTAATTTAGCACGAGAAGAAAATAATATGGTAATAGAACAAAATGGATTGCATCAGAACATAGTATTTAAAATATAACACAAACTGAATATATTATAAGACAAGACTAACCAGATTCAACAACTGGAGATGGTTGTAGGATATTCACAGATAGATCAGCTAAAGTATGTAATGCATCTAGAGCTAAACTTTCATCTGCAAAACAAGGCAGATTGATGGTTAGTACTGTATATGTGCAAAGAAAGCGAGAACCAACAGATTATCCTAAAACTAAAAAAGCATCACAGTAAAGTATTACAGCATATGAGTGTATACCAAAACCAAATGACTAAACTAAAAGGAACACGAGAACCCATGAAAAAAATCGCAGGCTATAGAATTTAGCGGGAGATTGGCCAAAACGCTATAGCGGCGCTATTAGCGCCCTATTCGTGCTATAGCGCTAATGAGCATCGCCAAGCTGCTTCTGGCGCTATAGCGGCACTATTTTGGCGCTATAGCACGATATTATGGCAGGAAAAACTCAGCATGATACCTGACAAAATGTATAGTTCTATTTATGTTTCCCGGGTTATATATTATAGTGCAATACACACATAAGTCAAACAAATTCTTTGCATTTCTATTCTACGAATCAAGAGAATATTGTGCAGTCGTCAATGAAAAGAAATTAAACAAATTCATTGATCAATTTCAATTCATACGACATGAACGAGGATGCTGACATGTATTGTCATTTCTATTTCAGTGTTGATTTACAGAAAACATACCATCAAAAAAAAGTTGGCGACTTCTTTTATTTGATGTGCTAGATGGCCATGCAGTTTTGCGTCCAAATGTCTCCAGCTCTGGTTCCTCTTTTGCCTTTTTCATGCTACGCCTTTCTTCAGTACCACTACAAGCCTCTCTATCATCCTCAAACTGATCACCCGTTTTGCGTACAGCTTTTTTTCTCCTCTTTTGAGGCCTCTTGACTTTCTTCCGAGGCTTGCTAGATGGAGATCCTTTGTTAGCTATCAAATAGGATGCACCTTTGGTATAATCACCAGTCTCGGCTTCCCTACTTTCCAAGCTACCTTCAGGGTAATCAGCATCCAACTGAAATCCATGCAGCTTTGAGCTTCCCATATCTGAATCAGCATTCTGCAAGTGCCATACAGGTATCTTGATCATGCAATTACTTTACTAAATGAGTGACTGACAAAAATGGAAGGAGGCATATAATTATAGTTTCCTACTTTTTTGTCACTACTTTTAGCAGGAGACATGAACATATGATCACCAGATCTCCGAGGTGTATGGGAAACCTGAGGTGAGCCTCCTCTTTGATATACCTCCGCCAGAGCAAGCGCAGCTACATGAGCTCCCTTCATCATCACCATCGGTAGCATCAGGTTTATCTTGTCTATTTGATGCACCCCTATCATCTCGATGGTACATGCTTGCAACAGGTACTCTTGGAGTCCTTTTCCCAACAGCACGTGGCGTGTTCCCTACAAATAGGTCTAGAAAGATTTCAAGACATCAACCCCATTATCAAGACTTGAGGAAAGCAAAATGGTGTATTATCTCTTTATTAGGGAAAAAAAAAAAAAAAGAGTTATGGCAGAACCGATTGATTCATTCGATGAAAGCAAGTACTTCCTTCTTAACTTCAGTTAAGTGAAAAGCTCATGTTCACAAGCAATTATAAGTTCCTGATATTGAAAGAAGATAATGCAACCACATAAATCAGGTGCAAACATGAAAGGTTTTACAGGCACAAAAAGGGAGGCAAAACAAGTGTCCTTGGTTAAGAAGAAAACAAAATGGAATTGTGGTAAATATCACTTTGCCGAAAGGGACAGAAATCTCATTGCAAAAAGAAAGTGCAGAGGGACTATTATTGACACCAAGACTGGCCAGATTAGGGGGGGGGGGTGTTTGCTCTAGAATAAGTTGCAGAATTAATTTAAGTAAGGACAATAAGCTCACAATATAAAAAATAGATGATATGGTCAAGAACAAGAAAATTAGACATAACTCTAATGCCTAGTAAATAGTTATAACAAAACATAAAAAGATCTCGCAAGACTATAGAAGATTATGCCATCTGCATGATTGATACTTGGCAGAATCATAGCTAGCATCAAGATTGTTATCTGAAGGGTCTTAGATCAGATTTATGATCATCAAAAGATATTCATATTACTGGCTTCAAAAACAGGATAGGAAGCATAGCCGTAGATTTAGGGTACTACTAACTCCATACTATTGTAAATCCAAACTTAAGATAGATGATTGTGCAGTCAAGATGTCAATTGACTGATACTTTGTTGCCTAAAAGCCTAGTGCCAAATCCGAGCTTAACAAAGGAAACAGAATCCACAAATGTTTTATCTACATTCTGGTATTGAATAGGACCGCATTCTTCTGAGCAAACTAAATTGCGTACTCCAAGTTATAGCAACCAAAGAATTTCAAAGTTGACTACAAGTTGAGTGGCAGAAGAGGAAAAAAGACACTGATTTTCATTGGCCTGCTAGAACTAAGCTCCCATAATATTGCATTTGTGGAACCAAACTATTTTTCCATATAATTATGTATATTTCAGATTCCCACATAGCTAAATAATAATAACAAAGATTCTGTATGTTTACCTAGTTGTACAAAACATCACTCCTGTCCTGTTAGAAAGACCAGGCATATGTTCATAGGAATATGTCAAATTACCTCCAGAACGTTTCTTCTTCAACAAAGAAAGGCATCCATAGCTCGATGAAGCAGGCTGAGGTTGCAACAAATCAGTATAATGTGTATCAGATGTCTTAGACACAGATTGAAGTTTTGCACGACCACGCTTCTGTAGCCTCCTAGAAACTTTTGGTGAATCATTGCTTTCTGGATCACTGTTACTTCCATCCTACACTCCATTACATATTTCCTTGTGAGTATTTTCAATAAATATGACTGATGCATATAGCATTATTCTGAAATGAAATTCACAGCTACTGGAATCACTTAAGCCATCACATAAGGAGTTGATCCCAGCAAGGCAATTCGATTCATTTACTCATGTGCAACAAATAGTTCTAGATTGCATTGAACTAATTACTGATTTTGCATATAATAAGAAGAAAAACAACTGTTTTAAGACAGTGCTAACTTTATTACTCTTAATCTCATGGTCACAAAGATGGACACAGATAAGGAGAAAACTGTCTATTCATATGATTTTTCACATATTATTACAGAAAAGAATTGAAGAATATATGCCTATATGGAAATAGTAACCCCTATAGTGTTTGACCACTTAAATATAGTCTCACCAAAATATTGTAGTGATCGGTCATCATTGCAATTAACCCTGCAGCAGTTGCTGTTCCCTCCGGAAGAGATAAATATGCCTGGATATGCCACATAATAATTTAGCACAATAAAGCATACATAGGAACATAATTCATAGTTGTGAATTTGGCAGAAAAATATGAGACCAAGCAAATCAACCATTGCCCATTACTGGTCTATAGAAATTTAGGTTATCAAATGGAATAGGAGCAGGTGTATTGCATGACCAGCCAAATATTTACCTTATTCATATTGTAAAGAGCCTTCACCATGTCAGATGTTCTATCGCGGATAGCACCAGCCACCTAAAAAGTGGAATAAAAAATCATTAAACTGAAATAGGTATCAGAGTAGATAGATTAACTTTCTCAGGTTAACATACTGAATGTAAGGAAAGTGCAACTCATATTGATGCATTTCCCTTGTATCCGTTGTCTATAAAAGATTAAAAACAGACCTTTGTCCAATCTTTTCCATATTTTCTGTAGGCACCATAGAAGTGCTCGAGCTCATCTTTGCTCCACTGAGACCCAAGCATGTCTGATAACTTTTTCTTCTGCAAATGAGTTTTTCTTTTCTCGGTCAATGGCAAAGCGAAGGTACTGCTAACTACTTAAACCAATGGCAGCACCCAAAACTATGCTTGAAACCATATTTTTCCTTGAAAACATAAGATATCTAAGAAAAAATTATTAACTGATAGTCCACAGAATACTACCATGTCATATAATCAAATAGAAATAAATTGCGTTCTTTTGCAGAATAAGAAAAATATGCATGTGAGAAGAAAAAATGTTGATTTCACATGTACTTACTCGCACTTTACTTTTAGGTACACTTGTATCTTTATCCTGCCAATCTTCATTGATTTTGGCATAACGTTTATTTGTGTTTCTTACTTTTCTTGCGAAGCCATTCAAAATCACTATTCACTAATACTACCTGAAAAGACAATTCATTGGACTTTATTGCTGAGCTCTTCAATAACAAAGAAAAGGAGAAAGTCAGTAGAATAATTTGAGTACAAGACTATTCCAGTACATGGGCAAACACCATAATCAAATATTCCTCGAGATTGATACAAATTCTCAAAAATTAAACCACCATCACATCTAATCATTGCAATGTAGGATGGTATGTGCCTACATGTACAAATATCTTAGATTTTTTTAAAACATTGAGAAATAGTTTACAAGCCAATAGCACAAGGATTTAGTGTGAAAGCAGGAAGGACTGTGTATCATGCATTGGATGTATTGCATTGAGCTCTATAGTGATATAAATAGACTATAAGACTTGGTCAAGATGTCTCCCGGTATACATGGCAGTACAGGGTTTCAATATCCTTAACTACCAAATATACTCTTAACACTAAGCACTCATTGCATTATGGAAAATAAACCTCTAACTTCACCATTGTTACGTAACAATCATAATTAGCTGTCAAGAGCTCTACAAAGGTATGGTCTTACTTCTTCCAACACCACTAGGACACACAGAGCTGCAACAGCCCATCCTAGAGTCGTGGAAAACTGGAAACCACAACAGCCCCAAAGTTGGCTGCAGTGATGTCATCCATGGAGGGGGGACAAGAAGGAAGAAAATGTCCCCTGGTGCAACCATGTTCATTAAAGGAAGAAGTTTTCTGCTTTGATCTCACTACCTCAGCTTATCTGCTCAAGTAAATACCTTTTCCTTTTGGCTAGGGTCTTTGCCAGGCAACTCAAAACAGAAACCTCTATTAACATCATAGGAATACCGCATCGTCCATAAACATTGGTACAATAAAATCTTTGAAGTATTATATTGTCAATGTTTGGATTGTTTCACCAACCATTTTTAAACACTTTTGGAAATTGTTATTGTTATACATCTTCATGCTCCAGGAAGGGGGGTATTTCATGGTAAGTAGTATACAGTGGCGGAGCTCTTAACTTTTGATGCCTAGGGCCGCTATCAAAATGCATGCAGCGCTTCGCATCGGATCATCTACTGCTGCTGCTGTAGGTGGTTCTTCTACTAGCGCTGCTGGTTCTTCAAAAATCTGTGTTTCTTCTACTAATTCTGAATGTACTTTTTGAGAAGATTGGAGGTCTCACACAGGTTGTATAATTGGTGTAGGCGCAGGAGAAAAAAAAAAAAAAAACGATCTAATTGACCTTGTCCTCTTCATTGTGCAATTATACAAACTAGAAAAATTGGAATAATCAAATATCCTTTATGGATCCCTGGATCGGAGCAATTGATTTGAGAATTGGGAAGTGGGATTTGAGAATTCGGAGGGAATTACCGCTGATGCCTCCTGCCTCCGTGCCGTGGTGCTGCCCAGTCCTGGTGCTGCCGCCCTGCGCCCTGGTGCCTGCTGACGAGCGATAGTACAGAGAGGCGGCGGCCGGGCGGCTCTTGGGGCCTCGGCGGCTGGGCGCGGCCGCGCGGGAAGACGCAGACAACGACGCCGCGGGCGCGACGGGAAGTGGGCGTGGTGTGGTGCGACGATGAAGCCGCGACGGGAAAGCCAGACGATGCCGCCGCGACGGGTAGGGTTCGAGGCTTCGACGACGCCGCGACGGGAAGCGGCCTCATTTTTTGCTGGGCCGAAGGCATGAAGAATTTGGCCCAACGACTAGGCCAGGCCGAAAAAGATACCTATTCTCTATGGGAAAATTTAGACCACGCCTAGGGCCGCGGCCCTAGCGCCCCTAGGCCATCCGCCCCCGGTAGTACAATCCTAGGTGGATTGATGCCACCCCTGGTAGTATAATCCTAGGTGGCTTGAGGACAAGAATGACTTGGATCCCACCCCAAGTCGGTTTTGTTAAGATCAATGTTGATGCCGCTCTCTCCAAGAACTCTCGCCATCGCCTCGTCTCTGGATCGCCCGCCATCGCCTCGTCTTCGGGATCGCCCGCGGTTCGCGATCGGCCGATTGCGCCCCGCCCCGCGCTAGGCGTGCGAGCTCGGTGGCGACAATTGGTTCCCGAGGCATAGCGACCGGCTCGCCATGAAGTCGGCGTTCTGCGACCCCCATCTGGAGCGGTAGGCACACCGCGTCCTCCTCGACAAGTAGGAGGGTCGTCGTTGACCACGCCGGATCGTCGATCGCGGTCAGGTTTCGAAGCCACTTTGGGGAGTCTATTCCGTCTCCCAAGAGGGCAGCCATCCGAAGCTCTTCCCCATGCGCCGCGTCCACCCTATCCAGTTAGCTTGAGCGCAGGACACGCGCTCAGGGGTGGACGCAGGATAGGGTGTCGACGTTGGTGAGCTTTGGCGATGCGGTCCCTGGCAGCGACCTCGGTCGATTTCTAGATTAGTTCTTCCTATATGCCACCAAATAAATCCATAAATTCTCTTTATGGCATTGCTTGTGTTAAAGGCACATGTCAATTAAATTCGGTGGTTTGCTCTGATACAGGGAGAATTTCTCTTTTCGGAATAAGCAAAAAAAAAAAGTTCACTCAGAGTGAAACTAAACACAAACGAGGACAAATAAAAACAACGATAGAAAAGGGTACGAGTGTATATGACCACATCTCTCTTCTTTATTTTGGGCACAATATAGAGCACATGCATGCATATGAATGTCCTATTCCGGAGCATTACTATTTAGGCAAGGCAATATAGGCTTGCTGCATACATCTCAGAGGCCAGCATATAGGCGAGCAGGGAGCTTGGGCTCAGCGACGGCCTGGAGCGGAACCAAGCGCGGCACGGTGAGCCCAAACGTTTCCTCCATGCTCAGCTCCTCGGCCGCCACACCATCGGGGAGCCTCCACTTGAAGGCGTGCAGCAGGTTGGCCAAGATCACAGGCACCATCCTGAGGGCGAGGCCCATGCCAGGGCACATCCGGCGGCCGGACCCGAACGGCAACAGCTCGAAGTGCTGCCCCTTCACGTCCACACTGCTCCCGACGAACCGCTCCGGCCGGAACTCCATGGGAGCTTCCCACACCGCCGGGTCGCGGCCGATGGCCCAGGCGTTGATGAAGACGCGCGTGCCTGCAGGGATGTCGTAGCTGCCCACGGACACGTCCTCCCGACACAGCCGCGGCGTCAGGAGGGGAGCGACTGGGTGCAGGCGCAGGGTCTCCTTCACTATGGCCTCCATGTATGGGAGGTTTGGAATGTCCCCCTCTGCTACGGGACGGTCCGGGCCAATGACACGCTCCAGCTCGTCGGTGGCCTTGGCAAGGACCTCTGGATTCCTTAGGAGCTCTGACATGGCCCACTCTACAGTCACCGCTGATGTATCGGTGCCGCCGCCCATCAGGTCCTGGGTGCAGGAAGACTCCATTATTAGTCTAGTCTTTTTTGCACCAAGTCAAAATATAAATCTTAAACATGCTAAAATATGTTAATTAATAACCCTTATGATGCCTCAGAAACAATTATGCACGGTGCCAATGGTAACGCTTACTAGAATGAAGCCCTTCACATTATCCCGGTTGATCGGAACCTCGAGGTTGGGGTCATCAGCGAGCTCAAAAGCACGTCCATCATATCCACGGCAACGAAGTCCTCTCCTTGTCGCCGCCGGCGCTGGTTGTGCTCATCCAGCACGTGCTCCAGGAACCGGTCCAACATCTTGGCCGACCTCTTCATCCTCTTGATGTACCCCTGCGGGTCCAGGCAGCTAAGCCACGGGATCATGTCCGCGATGTTGATGACGCCGTTGAGAAAGAAATGCTCGTCGATCAACCACCTGAACTCCTCAGGCGTCACCGGCGAGCCAGACCCGTCGACGACGTACTTCTTGCCTAGCAGCATGCGCGAGATGACGTTGAGGTTCACCATGTAGAGGTGCTCCCTGAGCGCCACCAACGACGACGACGACGACGACGCGGCGTGCAGGTCGCTCAGCATGGCGCGCACCTCCTCGCTGCGGACGTGCTCGAGCGACATGAGCCGCCTCGCGTTGAAGAGCTCGGCCTGGCAGAGCCTGCGCGCCTGACGCCAGTAGGCGCCGTAGAGCTGGTAGAAGAGGCCACCACAGTTGTAGGTAGTGTACTTGCCGGCCGTCGTCTGCGGACGGTCGATGAACGCCACGTCGTGGGTCTTGAGGAAGAGCCTCGCCATGTCGACCGACGAGCCGACGACGACGGGGAAGGAGCCGAACCGCAGGGACATGAGCGGGCCATACCGCTTGGAGAGCTCGTGGATGGAGTGGTGAGGCAGCGGGCCGATCAGGTTCAGGTTGCCGATCACCGGCCACGGCCGGGGACCTGGTGGGAGGCTGTACTTGCGCGGGCGGAGACGGAGAATAATGGTTACGACGAAGAGAGCGGCGCCCGCGATTACGGCGGCGAGGAAGGACGCCGACGACGGTGCTAGCTCCATGGGGACCTAATTAGGGAGTAGTGGTGACTGGTGAGCCTTTCTTTTGCACCCTGTGGACTAGATCTGGAGCGAATAGCCAAGTGATTATTGGTGATGAGCATGTGTGAACAATATATCGATCTATCAGAGATTCAGAGCACAGTGCTATCGCTGTTAAGTGTTAATCCTTGTAGGTATCTGTCCACGTCCATCATTATGTAAGCAATGGAATATAAAGTAGCAACAGGAATTCTAGGACAGAAGCACGGATGTACTCCCTATTTCACTTTGGTTTTTGTAGATCCATTTCCACCAGCACTTCGGAGGGGATATCACGTCCGAGAAGAGGGAGAGGATACGACGGATTTCCCCATGATGCGCCCCCGTCGTTCGAGGGGCGGGCCGCCGGGGACTTGACCCGACGTCTATTGTTGTCGTCCTTTTATTTGTAGCGCATCGGTCATAGTAGTACGTCTCTACTCCGCCGTTGAAACCGGCGCCTTATGTCGTGTGTCCCCACTATGACCTTTGGCATCTCGCCATCGGTCACTGTTGGTTTGTAAGAACTCTGACTTCTCTTAATATAATACGTGCTTAAGCACGATTTTGAAGAAAAAAAACTAGGTGCGTAGCAAAATCAATGCATTTAGAAAAGTTAAAGTGAACTATAATTTGGAACGGAAATAATTTTTTGGATAAAAGGATATAGAGTAGAAATTGTGTTTGTTCAACGTTATTTTCTCTCTTCCTCCTACTTATCCTGCTGATGCCAGTGATGCGGCCTCCGCGCCGGGCTGTGGTAGCTTGGGCAACGTCCTGGGCTTCGGACGAGCTGGAGTTATCCATGTCTTGGGCCGGTGCTGCAGTGTTGTTGGCACATTAGCACACTAGCTACAGCGCTATGAACCATAACCGGCTATATGAACCGACGACAGTGTCCAGGATTTTGATTACTAAACCCTTGTTTAGCTGTTCTTATATTCATCTTATTTTACATGTGTCGCGGTGGATCGGAGAAATACGGATAGATTGAGGTGATACAGAGTTGCATGCTACTGTACAACCAAAGAAGCTCTACCGTGAAGCATGCAACTGCATCTGGCCGACAGTATGGTGCACTAGTCAAGGACTACACAATCAATCAAGGAGAAACATAAAACACAAGCATCGCGCATTATGTATAGAGATGGAAACAGGCAACGGCAAAACACAGAGACTGGCAGATGCATCATCAGGGACCCACGCGTTACTTAACACCTCACGTAAATGGGCCTCCAGGCAAGTGTGAAATAATGGCAACAAAAAAAAACAAAAAAAGACCCGACCTTGGGACCTCATATAAGAAACCCTTTTTTGCTAAATAAAATTATAAAATATCGCTGTTCCGTCATAGATGTTCCCCCGAAAAATTCCCACTTTCACATCATAACATCGTCATTTCAAACTCTTTCATCCATGCCATTCCGTCCGATAACACCTTAGATTTCTACCGTTTAGTGACCTGACAGCAACCCCGACCATGGCAAATGACTAGGTTGCCCTCTTCTTCTTTCTCCTCCCCCCTCTTTCTCTTCACCGGGAAGCTGGCCGTGCCCGTCAGTTTCCTCTTCCTTCACCTCTTCCCCTCAGCAGGACGGGCATGACAGGGGATGGCTGGGGCTCGCCGCGCCGATGGCTGCGCCCAAGCAAGCGGGAGCGGGTGGAGGCACACACACGTACCTGGAGTTCCTCTTAAATGCATGTCGCAAGCAATCAATCAAAAAGCCACATGGCAGCGGCTAAATAAAGAGGTTTGCAACGAGCAACAGCTGGCAGCAATCCGTGGCCGAGGTGTCCCTGCTCACCCGTCGCGGTCGCGCCGCACGTGCCGACGGCGAGGGCCGCATGGCAAGCGGCGGTGCTCCTCGGCCCGCTGCATGGCGAGCGCGCCGCAACAACGGCGACCCTGGTGCAGGTGGCGTACGAGGCGGCCACCGCCTGGGGCACCGGCGTCGGCTTCCTTTTTTTTTTTTTTTGAGAATACGGCGTCGGCTTCATGTACCAGTCGGTGGTGGAGGACTTTATCACGGTTCACGGGCTACCAGCGCTTCTTCTCGCGCGGCTGGACGTCCGCCTACTGCTACCCGGAGCCACGGCCGGCGTTCCTCGGCAGCGTGCCCACCACCTCAACGACGTGCTGGTCCAGAACAAGAGCTGGATGTCCGGGATGCTCGCCATCGGCGTCTCTAGGCGGCACAGCCCGATCACCTGCCGCCCGCTCCTCCGGGCCTCCCTGCTCCAGGCCATGTCCTACGCCTACTTCGGCCTCGCCGCGCTCTACGCCGTCCCGGTGCTCTGCTGCGCCACCCTGCCGCAGCTCTGCCTCCTCCGCGGCGTCCCGCTCTTCCCCCTGCCCCCCCGCCGCCGCCGCCGCGGCGTTCGCGTCCTCGCTGCTGCAGCACCTGGTGGAGGTGTGCGTGGCCAAAGCGCAGCCTCGCGCTGCGGACGTGGTGGAACGAGCAGAGGTTCTGGGTGCTCAACGCTCTCACCGGTTAGCTCTTCAGCTGCGTCAACGCCGCCCAGGAGCTGCTCGGCGCAAGCGCCTTGGACTTCGACCTCACCACCAAGGCCAACGACGGGCTGTACCAGCACGGCGGCGGCGGTCGTCGGATAGAAGCGCACGGGCGAGCTCGGCCAGCGTGGGCGACCATGGCCGGCGAGGGCCGCGTGCGGTCACGACGAGCGAGGTCGGCTTTCTCTGAACAGAGGTGGGGATGGGCTGACACGCGGGACCCGCTTGCTGGTGAGAGTGAAGGAGGGAAGGAGAAGGATGCGGATGGGCAATCTGGGCATTTGCCACCGCCGGACCCACCTTTCGGAGCCCAAACGGAGGAAAACAAATTGAAAAACCAATTTGAATAAGACAACAAACGAAAAGACTTTTAAACGACGATGTTAGGCGTGAAAAGTCGAAACTTTTGAGGGGTATCCACGAACAAATATTTTATAAAAAAGATATCCACGAAAAAGGCTCTATAAGAAACCCTTGTTTTGCTAAAAAAAGGAAACCCTTTGTTCCGTGGCTATGTTCCACGCGACGTCGTCCCAATTATGCAGATCATATCATCTCATCCCGAACCAACTCATCCAATTAAAGATGGCAAACACCTATACGAAAAGGCCACGAGCAACCCTTCGCAAAGAAAAAGGACACAAACAAAGTAGTCTGTGTATTTGTTTAAAGCATCTCCAATAGCTCTCCAATATCATCCCTCATCCCCATACAACTGTCATATTGGGGCAGATGAGATAGTTTTATTGTTCTAGCAGTTGTCCAATATCTCTTTCTCTTTTTGTGACACTAAGAAACCTCCTATCTCTTCTTAAATAAAGAGTTCGTGACACTAAAAACCTCCTATCTCTTCTTAAATAAAGAGGGAGTTGCATCTCCCCAGTTAGGCCCACAGCTTCTAAGTTTCTAACTCTCACATCCTCTATTCTAACATGGCAAGGATAAGGCGGAGTGTAGATAGTGCTGCTTTCAAGGGAAGGGTGATTCATCTCGCCTCTGATTTTTTGCTGGGAGGTGGGGACGGTGGGCAGAGGCACATGTTTTTTTTTCCTATTTCCTTTGGCTTACTGAGCTCAACCCTTTAGGACGAGGACGCGATAAACGATTTTATGTTCACTGGATTTGGCTAAGAATCACCTATATATGGACATATAGCTATATGGTTTGTTTGGTTTGGGACCAGAGAAGTGGCTTCTTTTTTTTTTGAGCAGAACCAGAGAACTGGCTGAGCTAAGCTCAAAGGATGTGTTGCCGTGCAAGAGGCCTCCATACAAATGGGCCCAATGGGCCATGCAGAAGCAAAGTACCCACTCCTATATATGAGTAGCCAACAATGCCTTTGTTCACTTGATGTCACACTTACGGCAGCAATGGAAGAGCCAACTAGATTCATTCATTCATCATGGCTATGATATCATACTTACAAAGTAGCCAATGCCAATCCCTTCCCTTATGGACATATGTTACACCCACCACCAAGACGCTCCCTACCAATGTGCACGTCACACTCACACCATCGTCTCCTCCGTCGCGTCGTCGTCCACCCACGTGGCGTGCCACAGCGGCGACCGCCTCCGGGGCAGCATGGACCCGACGCAGCTGGCAAGCGTTGCCCGGAACTTGGCGTCCCCGGGGCGGAGCATGGCGGGGAGCGGCAGCCTGCTGACCCCGGACGCGGCGCACGCCCTCGTGGCGCGGCACGATGCGCGTGGCCAGCGCGTAGGAGAAGTACTCGGGGAAGTCGACGAGCTCGTCGGCGCGGCGTGCCATGGCGCCCAGGAGGAACTCCGCCTTGGGCCGCATGTTCCCGTCGACGGCGTAGGCGAAGAGCGCCGGGAAGCGGCGCGCCATGGAGCGCGCGGCGCGCGTCGGGAGGCCCAGCGACTCGAGGAACTCGATCCGGGGCAGCAGCTTGTCCTCCACGGAGAAGGACAGCAGGTCGGCGCGGCGGTGCAGGTCGGGCACGCCCAGCGCGCGGAGGAAGTAGAGCGTGGGACGGAGCCGCGCCGCGACGGGGGTCACGAGCAGGCGCGGCCGACGACGGAGCACGCGCGGGAGGTCGGACGCCGGGACGCCCGCCTCGTCCGTCAGGAACCGGAGCGCGGCCTCGATGGCCTCCGCGGGCACGGACAGCAGCTCCGGGCACATCCCTGCCGCGCGCCGGAGGTCCGCGGGCGGCACGCCGGCCTCCAGCAGCACCGCGGCGGCGCCCGCGGCCACGGACGGCGACGGCAGCACGGGCTCCGGCGCCGGGGACGGGGGCACGGGACCGCGAGTCTGGTGGTGGGCCTGGTCCGCAGCGCGACGGCGACGACGACGCGTAGCCTGCAGCTGCAGCGGCAGCGGCGCGGCGCCACCGGCCTGGGACCAGAGTCCAAGCCCTCGTGCCCTAACAGGGCCAGGGCGGTGCGGGTGCCCGTGCCAGTGCCGGCCATAGTCACCATCGCTCGCAAGCTTTTCCCTCCTTTTTTTGTATGGATGGATGATGAGGCGATCGGGGAGAGGATAAGGCTGAGATCAGATGGGTCGAGCTCGAGAAATGTCTAAAGCTGCATTGCATGGACAAGAGCCAGCTCGGAACAACCCTGGTCCCTCCAATTATGAACCGATAGTGTTCAGGATTACGGGTCCTCACGTGGCGCGACCTGGTTGGCCCGCAGGATGGTGCTTTAGCCTTTACCCATGATACACACTACGGAGTACAACAAGGACAAAACACAAACAAATAATGTACGTAGACGGGACATGAAACTGAGGATTTCATGCAAGATGCTCATTGAGTGATAATAAATTCATGTTAACTTATACAACACACGGCTATATCATAAGAAAGGACAAAACACAAGCAAATAATGTAGAACATGAATGAAAGTGAGGATGGGCATGTTATTAATAGACTAAAAAAAAAACTTACCAGTCTCTTAGCGGAACGAGATCCTCTACGGTTGGTGGAAACAACCTATCTCTGTAGTTTTCATCCGTGCCGCTCATATCTAATCTAACGGCAGCTCCAAAAGATCCAGGTTTAATAGGCCTCCAACCGGTCCATGAGCCCATCCGTACGATTTACGCCTCGCCCCTCACGACTCCGGCCTCCCCCTCCTCGCCGTTGCTCGCTCTAGGCGGCGCGAGTCTTCCCATCGCCGTTGTCGTGGCGCGATCACTGGGCGCCGCGGTGCTCCCGCCTCGCTGGGTGCCACCGGACGGGTAGCCATCTCGCTGGCGCGACGCTGCTCTGAGCCTTGGAGCGGCCGCCCCCCCGCCAGCGCATCCGTAGCGGAGCGGCGCCGCCGCTCGCCAGCGCATCCCGGAACGGAGCGCCACCGCCCTCTCCAGCGCTGTCCTCGAGCGCGACGACGCTCCTGCGTCGTCGTCAAAGCGCGACGCACTCCGCCCTCGCCAGCCCGACGCCACGCTGGGCAGGTGGGGCGCTTCTCTTCGCCACAACGCCGATCGTCAAGCTCGGCTGCCGTCCGACACCGTTGCTCACCCCGCCGGGCGTTTAGCTCCCTTCCACCGCGACGCCCGCGACGCTCAGCTAGTGGCCGCAGATGCTGCTGCCCCATTGCCAACCATGTGGTGGTCAGGAAGATGTTTATTTGCTGAAGAATGTGCTTCAAAGTATTTTGTTATGTAAATCTTTCACGTGCTACCATTCTCGCAAATGTTAGCGAGTGTAAAATGTGCTTGGAGGTGTTACGCTACTGTGTAAATGTTAGCAAAATGTAAATTGGCACTCCACTCATTGTAAGATGACATTTGTTTATACATAGATGTTTAGAATGCATTTGTGACTTGCATTACACAAAAGTCGTTGTTGATTATCCGTTATTTGTCATCCAACCCGATACAATATTGCTACAAAAGTGCTAGCAAACCGCTAATATTTACACTTGAGCTACGAGAACTTAAACCGAACATGATGGCATTGTTGTTAGTGAGCCATATATTCCATGGATGATCGATCTTGCTAGAATTCACCAATAACACCAATAACATGTCTGCATATTGTTCGAAAATTCCTTCCTCCTCTGGCGGAGATGACTTTTGGGCTGTGGTGGCATTGTCGCCCATCACTTGTATAGTTTCTTGCTCCTTCAAATAAAAGAGAATCAAATACTTAAATATTATTGAAACCTTCTTTTGTTTGTGTAACTTTTCCTCACCTCAAAGTCTTTCTCGACCCGATAGCTAATCCAAAACATCCAAGCCTCATCTATAGTCCTCGAACTCCATGGCAACTTGAGGTAAAAGACTACAAAGCGGACCCTCTCTAAAAGAAAACAAATAAAGATGACATGATATTAGGCGGCGAACTAAACAACTGAAATCTATCCCCAAATTGGTTGGACCACAAAAAAAATCACAACATTACACACCTTTTTTCTTCCATCTTAAATATGAAAATTTCTTTTCAATCAAGCAAGTTCATCTTGCCTTCAAAGCTTCCATATCGAGATCCGCTTCATTCGATCAACAAAATCTAGTGATGGAGGCAAACTTTGTAGTTGACAACTTTTTGATTTAAATTCGTTTAGGGCCTCAAACAAGCAACTTAGACTCGGTTTCGTATAATATAACTAATATGGAATCTAGACACAAATAACAACCTATTATAGTGGTAAGGCAAGTGTTGTGTGAGCCAAAGGTCGTGGGTTCAATTTTTGACAGTTGCACATGCGTGAAAAATGTGGAAAAATATGAGTTGGATGGAGGCCGGTAGTGGTTGGCTCGTTGTGGCCTTCCAAGGTTTTTCGCATTTCCTCTTTGCGAAGTGTTTTTCTTTGCCGAGTGTTTTACGACACTTGGCACTCGGCAAAGAGCTCTTTTGCCGAGTGTTTTTTATCGGCACTCAACAAGAGCTTTCCCGAGTGTATAAGGGCCTTTGCACTCGGCAAAGAGCCTGATTTCGGTAGTGAATTGGAACTCTTTTGGTGCCAGAATCGTAAGTAAAATATTAGGGCAACTCTAATAGCTTGTGTACTCTTGTTTTGAAGTCTGTTTTTAGAATTTGTGTAGCAAAGAGTAATTTCCAATAGACATGCTATCTAATCTAACTTTGGAAAAATAGGAAATACCTGTCCTTTCATTTTCAGTGGCCATATATAGGCAACAAGGGACGTTTGCTATCTGACTTTATAAAATAGCAAGGCTGTGAACCTCTTTTTTTTTTTTTTTTTTTTGAGTTATTTTTCTATTTTACCAAATGACATAGCAATGAAATTTAGCTACTAATTTTAGCCAGGTTATTGGGGTTGCTCTTAGATTAATCATAAGATATATTTTTCATAATAAACCTAATTAAAGATTTAAAATGGAAAATATTTTCTATAAATTTAGTTAAACTTAAAATTCTATGACTTCTCGTACTACTTTTGGGGACGAAGAGAGTGACAGAAGACAACACAACCAGGGACGATGGTACAATATGAGAATGACTCTACAAATCAAAACTATATAAAGGATCGAGCGGGAGACTTTTCAAGCGGCTGGTCCAGCAACCGTTCCAGGCTATAGCAACAGCCAAAACAGCAGCCGATACGGCTGAAAATCACACAACTAAAATTCTACCAATATACTATACGTCACCGCCGGTCGCCCATAGGACAAGCAAACTCCTTTTGGTCTAGCTTCAGTACCGATAGATCACGAGGCCGACCCCATCAGTGCTCGGCGTACAGGTGTGCCGGCAGCCTGGGCACCACGACGGCCTGGAGAGGAACCAAGCGGGGAACGGCGAGCCCGAACTTCTCCTGCATACTCAGCTTCTCCGGCACCACGCCGTCCGGCAGCCGCCACGCGAAGGCGTGCAGCAGGTTCGCCAGGGTCACCTGCACCATCCTCAGCCCGAGGACGTAGCCCGGGCACATCCGGCGGCCGGACCCGAACGGGAGCAGCTCCAGGTCGTGCCCCTTCACGTCCACGCCGCTGCCGACGAACCTCTCCGGCCGGAACTCCTCCGCGTCGTCGCCCCACACGGCGGGGTCGCGGCCGATGGCCCAGACGTTGACGAACACGAGCGTGCCACGCGGGATGTCGTAGCTGCCCGTGGACGCGTCCTCGCGGCACAGCCGTGGCGCCAGCAGCGGCGTCACGGGGTGCAGGCGCAAGGTCTCCTTCACTATGGCCTCCAGGTACGGCAGGCTCGCGATGTCCTGCTCCGTGACGAGACGGCCATGGCCGACCACGCCGTCCAGCTCCTCGGTGGCCTTGGCGAGGACCTCAGGCTTCCGCAGGAGCTCCGACACGGCCCACTCGATGGTCACTGCGGAGGAGTCCGTGCCGCCAGCGATCAGATCCTGCATTCGTATTATTCGTCACATCATAAATATATATATATTGTTTATTTTAAAGACTTTTGCTATTTATTACCTGTTGATAAACTTTTTGGGTACAAAATCTGTAAGATGTTATTTTGATTGTGCTTTAGAGTTTCTGCTACAACAGTGACTATATAGATTTTTTAAAAATCTGATAGATTTGACCATATAAAATCTGTCGACACATAACTAGACATTTTTTTAAAAAAGGACAAAAGTATAACCTTCAATTTCAAGTTATACAAAAAGTCTGATTTTTCAACTGAGCTACAATGCCAACAGATAACGGCCACCTTCTAACTGTCGAGATTGGGCACATATATATTTGGTCCTCAGATTGAAAAGTGGTTTTCTATTTTCTAAACATAATTTTTAAAAATGGTTTGATCTCATAAAATTCATATTTTATTTATTTTATAAATTGTAAAATACGAAGTTAGTGTCATTTTTCCTAAAAAAATTTATCTACTTGTTTATGATGTATATAAAGTTACTTGAAGCTATTTTTTTCTGTCGCTTTATTGGTCGTAGTAAGGCTATTTTTTTTATTGGAAAAATTCTACATACCACTCCACCTATTGCAACTTGACTACTTTACCCCCATCCAGTGAAACCAAATATTTACCGCCTCATCTTTGTAATAAACCTATTTTTTTAGATAATGTTGTAATAAACCTATAAAGTTATCTACTTGTTTCTCATAATATTGATTGAAGAAGTGACTGTTTCTAGAATTTATTTGTGTAATATATAAGCCTCCACAACGGCTCCAACTTCCAGTATATTATATGTTATCTTACCAGAGCGAATCCCTTTACGCCAAGCTTTACGCCATCCCGTTTGATGGGCACCTCGAGGTTGGGGTCGTCGGCGAGCTCCAGAAGCAGGTCCACCATGTCTGCGGCCACGAACTTGTCGCCCTCTCGCCGGCGTCGCTGGCAGTGCTCGTCCACCACGTGCTCCAAGAAGCGGTCGAACATCTTGCCCAGCCTCTTCATCCTCCCCACGTAACCCTGAAGGTCCAGGCAGCTGAGCCACGGGATGAAGTCCCCGATACAGAACACGCCGTTGAGCAGAAACAGCTCGTCGACCATCCACTTGAAGTCGGCCGGCGAGATCGGCGAGCCGGCGGTGCCCTCGCCGACGAATTTGCCGCCAAACGCCATGCGCGAGATCACGTTGAGGCTGTACATGAGCAGGTGCTCCTTGAGCGCGACGACCCCGCGCGGCGCCGCGGAGGAGGAGAGGTCGCGCAGCATGGCGCACATCTCCTCGCTGCGGACGTGCTCCGTCGACCTGAGCTGCCGGTCGCTGAAGAGATGGACCTTCCACAGCTTGCGCGCCTGGCGCCAGTAGGCGCCGTAGGGCGACCAGACGATGTCGGAGTAGTCGTAGGCGGTGTGCTTCCCGGCCGCCATCTTGGGGCGGTCGATGAAGGACGCGTCGTTGGCCTTGAGGAAGAACCTGGCGGCGTCCACGGACGAGCCGATGACGACGGGGACGGAGCCGAAGCGGAGGGACATGAAGGGCCCGTACCGCGCCGAGAGCGCGTGGATGGAGCGGTGCGGGAGCGCGCCGAGCAGGTTTAGGTTGCCGATCACCGGCCACGGGCGAGGGCCGGGTGGGAGCCTGTGCTTGCGTGTGGTGGAGCGGCGGCAGAGGGCGGCGGCGACGACGAGGAGCGCGGTGGTGGCGAGCACGACGCCGCCCAGGAACGAGACGAGTTCCGTCTCCATCGGAACGTAGTGAAATACACGTACGTAGCTGGGATGCATTGTTTTCTTCTCTTGTGTTGTGTGCATACAAGAACAGGCCGGGGGGCGCACCGTGGTCACTAGTGCGGTTTCCACGATTTATAGGGACGGGACGGGTACTGTACGAATGGTGTCCAGAGCACAATTAGTGATAGATCATCGTATCACAATTCACATGGACGGGCACTAGCTGATTCTGAACGTGCTCTATTTTCACGTGTTTAGATATAATTGTTCACGTGTTTTTAAAACTTTTCCTCTCCTCACCATACATTACAATTTCCTGGGATTCGCCACCTCACTCTGATCAGTGCGCTCTAATAATAGTACTATAGTAGCGTCCCTTTATTGGTCGGGGGCACTCGGTAGTGCGAGTACGTACCAAGGCTGCACTCTGCCGGTGGTGATACGCTGCTTGTCTCTGTCAGCAAGAACCACGTTGAAAATGACCCTGTCACTACCATGCTGCAGTTAACCTACTCTGCTCGTGAGCGCGCGGTTGAGCCCACGCCAATGTCGTGTCGAGTCACTGTGACAACCCGTTAATCTTGAGCTATACCTTCGGCGTTGTCATGGTGGCTGGATTACAGAAAGCTTTATTCTGAAAACATGTCGGCGTGGCTATTGAATCCCTTTCTTCCTAGTAGGCTGGCGTGTCTAGAAGGAACGGGAGAGTTTTTCCAGTATGCCCTTATAAAAGTTTGGTTGGTCCTGTGTGCCTCTCAAAAAAATTTCTTGACCTATGTTCCAAATTTGAACTTTCTTTTGTCGCAAGTAACCTTATATAAGGGCATGTTTCTACATGAATAAACGGAGAAGTGTCGTCGGCTGCGAAGCTATGTTCACTGATCCAAGAAGAGGTCGACGAATGGTGCCCTGCGGGGTTCTCAAGCACCTGAGATCGCTCGCTCAGCTGTTGTCATGTGTTGTGTAAGCCAATGCTGTTCTTGTTCTTGTCGCAACAATTTTCATATGTAATCACAATCTCGTGTGCGGGGACGGACGGTGTTTGCTTCGGTAACCATTGGATTACCATAGCAAGGTTGTAACTAAAACTCTTCCCTGTTTAATGAAATACGTGCATAGACACGATCGTGAAAAAAACTATATCCACATGATTTATTTACATTTCATTCATGTACCTAATTCATGTGACTTATTTAGATTCCATTCATGTTCCAGTGCATCCAGATGTGCGGTGTCGGTGTGGTTTTCATATTCAAGTCCTGAATTTAAGTTTCCATTTACATTTCATTCATGTTTCGTGATCCGAATGTGCAGTTTTGGTTCTTATATTCATGTTCCCTGTGAGTAAGTGTTGACCCCACCTGCTTGGCTTTACCGGTGATTGCTATCGATATATTCAGGTGTTGTCCGTTTCAAACGGAAACTACTATTTTGTTATAGATTCGTTCGATCTTTTATTCATGTAGATGTTGTACTTGTTTTTGGTTCTAAATTGTACTCGGTGAGTGTTTTTTTACTACCCTTATGTTTATTTGGTTATTAGACTTCTAGTAGCACCTTCAACATACTTATTTCTTTTTTCAAAGTTTCTTCTACTCTAATTGTTTAATTAGAGGTCGATTTAAGGTTATTTTGGATGGGATGGTCCTCTTATTCTTTTACTAGATTGGGTTGTGATGCTTACTTTTTATAAGTTTTTTACTATTGAGATGCCCAATTTGAAAGGGATACAACTTTTTAATAGTTTCTAAATTTAGTAAAATTTTAGGTGTTGTTTTTTTTCCTCGAATATGCGAAAGACTTGTGCATCTTTGATTTTTTTAGATTACATCTTGAAGACAAGGCAGATGTCCAACACGCACGCACGCTTACCCCTATGGACATACGTGCCACGTAACCCTACACTATGAGCACCTTAAAGGACTGAAATTTTTACGGACATATCTTGAAGTTCACGAAAGTTAAGATATTATATTATGCACACCTGCTCGCTTGACGGAAACATCGCCTCTACCACTTAATGTTATAGTGCTGGAAAATCCTGGAATAAATCCGCGTCGCCCGAAAATACGAGCACCAAGATTTGAAGAAATTTTACACCCGGCGCGATGCGTGGGCTGACGTTCCTGGGAGTTAAGATTTTATATCTCCAGACAAGAAGAAAACCGGTTGTTCCATCCCTTTTAAACAAACACAAAGTAGAGTAGACGCGTCTCACCAACCATTAATTTAATACTCATAGATATAGCAATGTTATATTCTGCAGAGAGCTCTGGTATGACTCACTCTAATTTGCAGGTCTTCTGTTTGGTGGCTATGGAAAAGCCTGTCTCTCTTAAACCCGAGCACATTAGAGATGAAAAAGTCCTACTTACGTCTTTTTTATTCTATCAACTGACAGGAAATCAGCCCCTAAACTTCCTTTGATGTGATACTAGATTATGAATCCTGTGTTATCTCACTTTTTGTTGCTTACGAGTTGCCTAATTTACAACCAATGCTAGGTTCTGCAATCGGTGGAGCCTATAAAGCATGAAGAGGTAGTCATGAAGAGGTAGTCATCGGACAAATATGATGGCTACAAGGATGACCCTACCTACTGTGCCAGATGATTCCAACACCCCTACTTATGCATCTGTTGTACTGAGGGTGCACAATGAAAGATGGGAGGGTAAATATTTTCTTGATGAGTTATTGTTCCCATTGTCAAGCTCTGCAGCTTCCTTAATCGAACCTCCATGTTATTCTATGACCTGATAATGCCCACTTGCATCATATGCCAGTGTCATACTTCGCAAAGTTGCAATTTTTATTTTTGTGCTAACATGCAAATGACTGAGTTCCATTCATTCTCAAGGCTGGTAAAGCGCTAAATTGTAGGAAAGCAGAGATACGTGTGCAATTCAAGGACGCTCCTGGTGACATTTTTAGATGTACGTACCCTATGTTTTTCACATTTTTAAAGGTATTATCATTAAGTCTGTTCCTGCAAGCGCTTCTGACTGCTATTTACCAATTTATTTCTGAGAACATGATTTTTTCTTGTTATTACCACCTAGAATGACTTTGTATAAATCACCAAATTTCCATTTAAAATTGTCTATTTGTACTGAACACGACCAATGCTTTGTGCTCTCTTTCATAGGCAGGAAACAGGGCAGGAATGAATTTGTCATACGCCTGCAGCCATCAGATGCTATGTATATGAAATTAACGGTACATTCATTTAACTCTAGCTGTTGAACTTTTCCACTTGGATCAAAGGAAAAGGCTGCAGCAGGATTGTCGGTCAAAAATGTCTAAAAGAATTAACTTTTGTAGGTCAAAAAACCTGGACTGGAAATGGCAACTGAACAAAGTGAACTGGATCTATCCTATGGGTTGCGGTACAATGACATAAAAATCCCAGAAGCATATGAGCGTCTCATCTTGACTTGGACACGTATGTGATATTCCATCCTAGTGCTAAATTTGTTTCCGGCACAATCAATTCTCTGTAACTTTCTGGATAAAATCATTCATCATAAGTCATTGTATACTTGCTGATAGCTATGTTTTGCACAGGATAAGAGGGGACGAGCAGCACTTTGTGCGCCGAGATGAACTGAGGGTCTGTGATGAAGTCCGTGTGAATTGAGGGGACGACCATGCACACGTACTTCCTTTGCAATGGGCTTCCGTGTGAATTACTTATTCTGACAGTGTATTTGTTGGTCTCAGGCTGCATGGGAGATCTTCACTCCTTTGCTTCACGAGGCGGCAAGCTGAAGTCCGTTCCATACAAGCCAGGAACCAGAGGACCACAGGAAGCCGACGAGCTGAGCAAGAGGATGGGGTATGTGCAGACCCATGGCTACGTATGGACTGCGCCAACCCTTTCTACGGTTTAGCTGTTAGTTGCCGTGTAACCCCAGAATGACAGAACACGGGGAAGAGCCCTTGTAATAATACCCATGGGTTGTCTAATAAGAGAAACTTCTGCTTGTTGAGTGACCGTTTGCGATATCGGAATAAAAAAGGATGTGATCTGATCTCAATCTCTATTTTAACTCCTCTCCTTTCTTCTGAATATATTGAATTTTCTTTTTTCTTGAGAAGCTTAGATATAATTGCATTTTTGTCATAACAAGTCACCAAGTCTGCTATGACAAAACTTTCAGCTACTTCACTATTTTCTTGATCAGCTTCTTCACGATGTTCTGAAGAGCCGGCGCACTGGCACTGCATTTCTGATCAGCAAAGCATGACCTCCCTTCCTCAGCCGCCTTGCACAGCTGCGGGTCCATGGGCACCTTACCAAGGAAAGGAACCCCCATTTCATGGCACATCTTCTCAGCGCCTCCATTGCTGCTATCAAATACCTCACTGCAGGCCATAACTGACAGAAGCTCAGGGGCTTTCTCCTTGATGTAGTTCAGGGCCCACTCGGTCGCATCTGTCTCGCCGCCCACCTCATCTGACTTGACGAATCTGAGATCTGAAAGCGGCTGCCTCAGGCCACTCATGTTCTCCACAACACCTAGGACAGGGACACCGACCTTCTTGCAGAAGGTTATCTCCTTCCTCACGTCAATCAGAGAGACCTGCTGCGGAGTCGTGACGATTATTGCACCATCTATTCCTGTGGCTTGAAGGTATTGCACGATCGAGATGTGCTCATCAGATGTTCCTGGAGGAGAATCCACAACAAGATGGTCGATCTCCCCCCAATCAACATCCTTTAAGAACTGCTTGATCAGTCCATTCTTGCGGGGACCCCCTCCATATGACAGCATCATCTGGATTAGGCAGCATGAAACCAATCGACATCACACCAAGGTTGGATTCAACATACACAGGTGACCAGCCCAGGTTGCTTTGATGAATATCCTGTCCCTCAAGGCCTAACATTTTAGGGATGCTAGGGCCACATATATCTATGTCAAGAAGGCCAACCTGATGGTCCATTTCAGCTAGGGCAAACGAGAGTTGGGCTGAGAATGTGCTCTTTCCCACACCACCCTTTCCAGACAAAACTAATATTTTGTGCTTCACTGTAGCCAATCTCTCAACAATAGCAACCACATCTGCAAAATACAATCAGTCAATAATCAATTCACCTTCACCTAACGTATATATAAGCAGCAAGTAAATAGTGTCCCTGTATATATAATTCATTCATCCACCTACAGCTAATGGTATAATCACATCGAACTGGATGAAAAAAAAAAATCTTTTCTCAAGATAAATGGAGACTAGCCACAAAGTTAAGGCAATCACACATTTAACATGCTGTAATCACATTGAACTGGATGAAAAAAAAATCCTTTGCTCAAGATAAATGGAGACTAGCTACAAAAGTTAAGGCAATCACACATTTAACATGCTGCTTTGCATTCTGTTCGGCTAGGCGGCGCCTAGGCACGCTTTAGGCTCTAACACCCTCCGCCTTGCCTAGGGGGTAGGAGGGTACCTAGCATTTGCCGCAAAGGCGCCAGATGCGCCATAAGGGGACGCTGGGGGCGGCGCGGAGGTCGAGCGACGATGGGAGACCAACTTGATGGGAGCATGAGGTGGGTGTCTTTAGGAGGCAGCGGATCCAGACCCCATAAAGAGGCCTGAATGGCGGGGTAGAGGAGGTGGCGGCGATGTCAATCTACGAATTCTTCAATCGAGGGAGGGAAGGCATCAGAGGATAAGGTGGGAGGTGGGTGTTGAATAGTTGGGCTGCTTTGATGGGCTTCCTTTTAGACTAAAGGCCCACCCGTCCCCGTTTTTTCTTTTGTTTTAGAGGTATATATGATGTATATGGCAAGGTATATGTATGTAGATGGCACCGCCTAGGAAAAGGCTGGCTTACTCCAATAGGCTCTAGGTCTGTAGGTCACCGCCTAGATTCCGCCTAGCGCCTAGCCGAACTACAATGACTAACACATTTAGAATTGTAGATGATTGCATTTAGGCAAAGCCTTTGTTTATAACATTGATAGGGAGTCACACTCGAAAACTTGATGGTGTAGTCTTTGACATCCAAAGTAAGTACATAATCACATTGAGTTTCCTGGTCAATCTAGAATTTTTCAATCTTCAACATTTACTACAAGCAGATGGATTGTGTACAATGTTCGTAAAGCTGCTCATTAGTGAAAAATGGAGGCAATTCACTGAAACATATTTAGCAAATAACTTACATACTGACACTCAAGTAGTCAAGTAGCACAAATTGTAAAATAGGAGTAACTCATATTCATACTGCATAGAAAACCTCCCAAAGATCACGGAGATCCCAAGTTAGCTAAAAAGTTCATATCAGAAGTAACAGAAAATGAATGATGATAATTTTTTCAAAGAATACTCTTTTCTGTGGTGTGATCTGTCATTCCTTGCAGGGCAAGGAAAAGGCAGGTTTGAAACAATAGAGCTTACAGCCTAGCATAAAAAAAAACCTCTAACACTTGGAACAAGATCCAAATAAGAAAACCATGCACGATTTTAATCTCACCAAATTCAAGATTCAAACTTAGAACCTTCAATAACATTAGTTGTAGTGCCCTCTTTATATCCTTTTTAGATTAAATGGATGTGGCATCTGGATATCACAAACAGGTCATAAATGAATTCTTTTACAGGAATGAACAGATCATAATGAATTGTTTGTAAGGAAGAACACATAGGTGAATTGTTTTATAGGAATTGCATTTTTCCTAACTCTCCACCACTTCCCTCACTGTTTTCATGCTAACAGACAAAACTTGAAGAAGTCACAAAATTTAATTGCTTCAAGATTTAATTAATCAATTGATTCAACTGGACGCTGGATGGGCACTTGTTCAGTGAAAATCTTTTTATTTATTAGGCAGCTGATTACTTAAGAATCAACTCCCTTCGTTTTTGGACCTTGACTACTCAAAAGGCTATGATTAACAGTACAATTGACAATAAAGAGCATGCTAAAAAGCCTAACCACTAGGAAGAGTTCATCAACTATGGTCCCCACAATCACGCATTATAACAATTTAACCACAAGGCTTTCCTTTTGATCTGTCAATCCCTATAGCACACAGTAAATACAGGTCTCAAACAAACAGAATCTATTATCTAGAAAACAACTCAAACAATTGGAATAAGATTGAAATATGAAATCTAGAACACTCTTCTAATCTTTCCATCCAAAATTAAATGTCCCTCCATGTTTGAACCTTCTTTAGCAGCAGTTGCAGCAGGACGTGGTATCAGGATATCAGGTGCCCCGTGCGTATTACTAAATGTTTGGATCACAATGAATTGCTTTACAGGAACCACATCATCCCAAACCCCTACACTTCTTCCCTCAGCCAGTTACATCATTTAAATACTACTCTAAAAAGCTAACTTACTTTAAACAACTCATAAATTTGATGGATTGCTTCAACATTCAATCATACAACTGGATCGAGCAAGTTACATGTCTAGTGTAAATCCAGACTCTTTTATTGGTTTGTTTTTGGGCCTCGACCGGTCAAAACTGCATACTAGTTCCTATTAGCACTTGCCTTTTACTTATAAGCACTTGCAGCTGTTGCAAATCCTTAAATCTAAAATGCTTCAGGTGGATACTAAAAATAGAAAATACCAAATCCACAGCCACTTTTTTTGTAATAAAATGTAACTAAAACTAAGCTAATTCTCCTCAATCAAATAAAATGTAACAAAAATTACCGGGATCAGGGCCCTTGGGGGCGGTGGCGCAAATCTGCTGGTTGGGGCACCCAGCGCAGGCATCCGCCTTCCCCGCCTCCTCCGACTGCGTTCCAGGGCAATCTGCGCAACACCAAACCAAAGCATACTCAGAAACACGAATACCCTTACCCTTGGAGCAACTGAGCAAGCTAGGTAAAGCAACCCGGCGATCGAAACAACTGCACGGTGAGCCCCTAAAACTTCGCATCTATATATATCAGATGAATGAAACAAGGAAGATTTCGCCCCTTCTGAAAAGATGCGATCAAACCCCAGCAAAACAAAACATGGCTAAGAGGGGTAAACGAGGCCGCCGGCGAGCACGGAGGATGATTGATTCCTTACGCTCGTTCGCATCGTCGGGGACCTCGCCTTTGGCGCCGCCGTTCTCCATCTCTCTCCCCCCTTCTCCTGCAGTTCCTCAACTGTCCCGTACAGCCGCGGCCGCCGCCCGCAGAAACGCCGCCGCGCAGCAGAGCCTCGCTCGCCCGCCGCCCGCAGAACCGCCGCCAACCTCGCGCTCAAGAGCCTCGCTCGCCCACGCGCTCGCCGCCGACCCCGCGCTCGCTCGCCGCGTAGCAGAGCCTCGCTCGCCCTCAAATCCGCCGCCGCCGCCTGCGGCCTCGCTTGGACACGGGATGGGAGAGGCACGATGCTACGTTCACACTCCAGTCCAGAGTATATTTTTGTCAAGTGTAAGATTGGGCCGGGCATTTTTTTTTTAAGTAATGCCTCGTTTAGATGGCTAAAGTTTCTAACATTTTTCCCCTCTCTCTCCTACACATCACATTAAATACATCAAAAGCGCATATGTTTTATGAAATGTAGTTAAAAAAATAACTAATTACACAGTTTAGATGTACATTCATGGCACGATTCTTTTGCCTGGATTACATCACAGTAGGATAATATTTATCACGCATAAACGAAACGTCTTCAATTATGTGTTCTGAGGAGTTCCAAAGAAGTGCTTTTGCAAATTTTTCAACCAATTAAACGGGCTGCACGCTAATTTTGGCCTGTCGGCAATAGTGGCGTAAGAGCACCTCCAGTGTTAGGCTGAGAGCGAACCATGGGCAAGAAAAAACGAACCTTAAACACTAGAGCTATTGAACCCGTCGATGCCAGAATGAAGCTGTTATTGGCGCTATTGTAGATGGTGCGAACCAAGCTGCGCCAAGCCGGATAAAATATTGCTGGAGAGGACGCAGGAGAGAGAAGCTAGGACACACAAGCTGTCTGCACAACGAATAGAGAGATAATTTTTAATCGCAAGTGGTCCCATAAAGCGAAGCTCAAACTGTAACTATCGAACTCTCGCCTCAGTTCGGCTTGCGTGGATTTCATGGTTCGATTTAGGACTCGAGGTGCCCTAATAGCGGCGCTATGACGCTATTCCCGGTTTAAACGCCGCTATAGCGCCAATAACGCTGAAAATGGCAATATCGTCGCGACGTTTCAATTGACGCGTTATAGCGGCGCTTATTTTTTTCTTGGATTAATAGTAGGTCCTACTACACCTTATCTGCCAACCAAATGCTAATTTGGTCTTCAGTAATGCCGAACTGATCATGACTCATCAGTGCCGACATAGAGGTGTAATGGCAGCCTGGGCATGGCGATGGCCTCGAGAGGGACCAAGCGGGGAACGGCCAGTCCGAACTTCTCCTGCATGTTCAGTTTCTCCGGCACCACGCCATCCGGCAGCCGCCAGGTGAAGGCATGCAGCAGGTTGGCCAGGGTCACCTGCACCATCTGCAGCCCGAGGACGTAGCCCGGGCACATCCGGCGACCGGACCCGAACGGGAGCAGCTCCAGGTCCTGCCCCTTCACGTCCACGTCGCTGCCGACGAACCTCTCCGGCCGGAACTCCTCCGCATCGTCGCCCCACACGGCAGGGTCGCGGCCGATGGCCCAGGCGTTGACAAACACGAGCGTGCCCGCCGAGATGTCGTAGTTGCCCGTGGACACGTCCTCGCGGCACAACCGCGGCGCCAGCAATGGCGCCACGGGGTGCACGCGGAAGGTCTCCTTCACGATGGCCTCCAGGTACGGCAGATTCGGGATGTCCTGCTCGGTGACGAGGCGTTCGCGGCCGATGACGCTGTCCAGCTCCTCGGTGGCCTTCGTGAGCACATCGGGATTCCTCAGGAGCTCCGACATGGCCCATTCGATGGTCACCGCTGAGGAGTCCGTGCCGCCAGCGATGAGATCCTGCATGCGTATTCGTCACATCAGAGCTTCTTTTTTTTTTTTTAATGACCTTCAAGTTATACACCGGTCTGATTTTCAACCGAACTACAATGCCAATAGACACCTTCTAACTGTTGGAATTGGCCACATGTTTGGTCCTTTGTTTCATAATAGGTGGTTTTCTATTTTCTAAACATAACAAAAAAATTTGTTTGGTCTCTTAAAATTTATATTCAATATATTTTATAAATTATAAAAATACAATCCAGTGTCAATTTTTTTTCCTAAAAATGTTATCAGCTTGTTTCTGATCTACATATAGTTACTTGAAAAATGTTTCTTTCTATTTCTATTATTCTATTGCTTCTACTAGTCGGCCTATGTTCATTTACTTGAACCAAAATAAGATCCTAATAACTCCAATAGCATCAGTGCATCAATTACATTTTTAAAATAAATATGTCGCTAATTCAATATTTTTTATTTCAAATAATTAATTATAACTTTTAATAGATCAAATAAGATTTTTTATTATTTTTGAAAATAAAAAAATATCTTCATCTTCATTAATTAATTTCCCAAGTTCTAAATAAAAACCATTTTTTAAACTAGAACCATCCTACACAACTTCGATTATATTGTGTTTATTTACCATGTGATCAATAACTATCGGATCAATTTACTACACATAGTTTGGTCTGTTGAATATGTTCCAAATTTATTTGCACATTATATAAGGCGGCTTCTGCCGGAGTAAATGGAGGCCAGTTCAAAGCCAAGACAGGGCCAAAGAGTACGGTACATATACCCTCATTAGCACTCGGTGATTGATTCATTCTCTTGTAAGCCGCCGTATTGACGTTGTAACCCGACTCTTGATAATAGTGAGGAGTGTTTGCTGTCTGGAGCCCGTGGTTTTTCTCTCCTTCATTGGGAGGATTTTTCATGTTAAATCATGTGTCTCCGTTGTGGTTTTTTTGTGTTTTTCTTCATCGTTTAATCGTCACCGATTACAACATGGTCCTTCGTTGCTTTGCATTTAGAACTGTTAGTGATGCTGTGAACCTCGTACTAAGTGGTAGTGAATGTAGCTATCACGTGACTAGGACCCACAAAAAGAAATTTGTAATTTCTTTATTTGGAAATATCACAATGCCACCCCATGACCTAAATAAAACCCATCCTTTCAAGCTAGAGAACCACACTTCAGAACTCGAATTATTGTATTTATTTACCATGTGATGAATAACTATCAGTTCACTACACATAGTGCGGTCCTTTGTAACTTTACTTTCAGAATTGTTAGTGATGTCGTGAACATCGTACTAAACCGCCGTAGTCGAGGTAGCTATCATGTGACTAGGGGTCACAAAAGAGAGAGTTTCTCTCGTATACCCTTATAAAAGTTTGCTTGTATGCGTATGCCCTCAAAAATTTTCTTTTCCCTTGTAATGTCTAACTTCAACTTTCTTTTGCCCACATACCCTTCTGTCTATTTTTTTTGAAGTAACGGGCTATTAACCCGCATGGATAAAAGATGGAATGTCCCTAGGCTCACATGTTGTTCGGAATCTTTGAAAAATCATAGTAAATCACAAAAAAAATTGTAAAATGGAAAATCCAATTTTGTTGGACTCCACGTGAGTAGATCTACACAATGAATATATAATATGGTATGTTTTAGTACAAAGTTTTTCCTTTAAATTTCATTGTGTAGATCTACACGTGAGTAGATCTATAACAAAAACTTTGTACTAAAACATATCATATTATATGTTCATTGTGTAGATCTACTCACGTGAAGTCCAACAAAATTGGATTTTCCATTTTATGATTTTTTATGATTTACTATGATTTTTTAAAGATTCTAAGAACAAAAGATGTGCGCCGAGGGCAATCTAGTCTTTTGGCCAAGAAGCTTAACAAATGTTACCTTTGAAAAGTTAACGTAAGGGTATGTGGGGCAAAAGAAAGTTCAAGTTGGACACACAGGAAAGAAAAAAAAAGAAGAGGTACACAGGGTCAAAAGAAATTTTTATAGGGGTATCTACAGGGAAAAAGCCTCCACAAAAGAAATATGCAATTTCGTTGAGCTAGAAATATCACAATGACACCCCATGACATAAATAAAAACATCTATTCAAACTAGATCGACCCACATAACTTGATTTATTATGTTTATTTACCATGTGAGGCATACCTATTAATTTTATTGCACATATTATATTGTTTTCAGAATTACTAGTGGTGTTGTGAACATCGTACTAACCGGTAGAAAGTAGTTATCATATTGGCTAGGCATTAGAAAATGCAAGTTGTAATTTCTTTGAGTTGGAAATATCACCATGCCACCCCATGACCTAAATAGACCGTCCTTTTAAAATTTGTTGTGTTTATTTCCCCTGTTACAAATAACTATCAGTTATTACACAGAATGTGGCCCTTTGTTATTTTGCTTTTATAGTTGTTATAGTGATGTTGAAAATCCTACTTAATTGACAATGAAAGTATCTACCATATTTACTAGGGATCGCAAAATGAGATTTGTAATTTCTTAGTCATAACTTTTCTAAAACAAAATCTTAGTTCTAAATAATATCATAATGTCATCATTGGAAAAATTCTACATCACCCCCTCAACTATGGGTGGTAGACTACATAACCCCCAACCTATGAAACGGCCTATATCACCCCGAACTTTTCGAAAACCGGTCAAATTAACCCCTAAAGCAGTTTTAAAAAATCATAGTAAATCACAGAAAAATCGTAAAATAAAAAATCAAATTGTGTTAGACTCTAAATGAGTAGATCTACACAATGAATATATAATATGGTATGCTTTAGTACATTTTTTTATAGCTATAAGGAAAAACAGAAATTTGAAGCTGCAAAGCAAAAAAAAATGAACTAAAGCATACCATATTATATGTTCATTGTGTAGATCTACTCATTCGAGTCTAACACAATTTGATTTTTCATTTTACGATTTTTCTGTGATTTATTATGATTTTTCAAAACTGCTTTAGAGGGTAATTTGATCGGTTTTTCGAAAAGTTCAGGGATGATATAGACCGTTTCAAAGGTTGGGGGTTATGTGTAGTCTACCACCCATAGTTGAGGGTGATGTAGACTTTTTCCTAATGTCATTGCATGACCTAAGTAAACAATCTTTTCAAACTAGAACGAGTCTATAAAATTTGATTTATCTATACCAAGATTTTCTAGTGTTATCTTTTTAAGTGGTGTTTAATTCTCATTGACAACGAGGCACCAAGCCGCCAGTGGTGACTTTGGGGATCTTCAGATCTGCTGAGTTTGGGTTTGCGCACGTGTATTCATAGGGATGAGTGTGCGTGCGTGTTGTGAGTGTGTGCATTGTACTGTATAATTCTCAAGAAAAAAAAAATGAAAGAGCTAAATTTTTTGTCTCTAAAACATGAGGTCGCCACTTAGTTTGAGATGGAGGGGAGTATGTAACATTCTCGTTCTCATTTCATATGTTAATGTTTGTAGTTTTATTTTTTGCTTCCATTGCAACGTAGGAACATATATGCTAGTTATAGTTATGTTTATTGACATATATGCTATCAGTTATTCTTATTACACATAGTTTGGTCCTTTGTTATTTCGCTTTTTACAATTTTTGGTGATAGTGATCCTCAGGTGTCAGTTGTTATTTTAGTTTAATTAATCTTGCAATCAAATCGTTAAACTAGTATCGAAGGAGTGAGTGAATTATTATTATTATGCCTCCACGGCTCCCCACCTGCATTCTTTTTCAGTCTTACCAGAGCGAATCCCTTGACGCCATCCCGTTTAATGGGCACCTCAAGGTTGGGGTCGTCGGCGAGCTCCAGCAGCAGGTCCACCATGTCGGCGGCGACGAACTTGTCGCCCTCTCGCCGGCGTCGCTGGCTGTGCTCGTCTACCACATGCTCCAAGAAGCGATCGAACATCTTGCCCAGCCTCTTCATCCTCCTGACATAGCCCTGAATGTCCAGCCAGCTCAACCACGGGATGAAGTCCCCGATGCAGAACACGCCGTTGAGGTGAAACAGCTCGTCGACCATCCACCTGAACTCGCCCGGCGAGATCGGCGAGCCAGCGGTGCCCTCGCCGACGTACTTGCCGCCCAGCGCCATGCGCGAGATCACGTTGAGGCTGAGCATGAGCAGGTGCTCCTTGAGCGCGACGACACCGGAGGACGAGGACAACGACAGGTCGCGCAGGAGCACGCGCAGCTCCTCGTTGCGGACGTGCTCCTGCGACCTGAGCTGCCTGTCGTTGAAGAGGTTGGCCTTCCACAGCTTGCGCGCCTGGCGCCAGTAGGCGCCGTAGGGCGACCAGACGATGTCGGAGTAGTCGTAGGCGGTGTGCTTCCCGGACGCCATCTTGGGGCGGTCGATGAACGACGCGTCGTTGGTCTTGAGGAAGAACCTGGCCGCGTCCACGGACGAGCCGATGACGACGGGGACGGAGCCGAAGCGGAGGGACATGAACGGGCCGTATCGCGCCGAGAGCGCGTGGATGGAGCGGTGCGGGAGCGCGCCGATTAGGTTGAGGTTGCCGATCACCGGCCATGGGCGAGGCCCTCGTGGGAGCTTGTTGTGCTTGCAGCGGCGCTTGCGGCGGAGGACGGTGACGACGAGGAGAGCGGTGGCGAGCACGACGCCCAGGAAAGAGATCAGTAGTTCCGTCTCCATCGGGACGTACGCAGGACGTAGCTGGAATGTGTGTGCTCAATTGCAGTCTCCACAATTTATAGCCGGTAAGCCGCTAAAGCTTTTTTTTTTTAAAAAAAATGGATTTATTAATCCAGCCTCTATATCCAAAAGTGGATATACGCAACCAAAAATTACATAAGTTCTTAGACTCGAAACTTAACATATACGCAACCAAAAAAATTACATGAGTTCTTAGACTCAAAACTTAACATCGAAGAGCAAAGCAGCCCGAAACTAAAGCTAACAAAGAAAGCTAGAAGAACTTAACTCGAAACTTCTTCTAAAACCTTTACTTCGGATCTGCTCAAACTTGTGCAGCCCAGTTCTTTCGTATCACAAGTCTTCTTAGAAACACTATGTTTGAAAGTTCAAAAGCAGTTGTGTCAATCTACCGCAAGAAAAAACGTCATTCTAGGACGAAGCTTAGCCACTCGAAGGAGATGATGCCGATCTGCAGAGAATCAACTTGCTGCCCGCCGTCACCACCGGGTGCCGACTGCACACAAGCGCTGTTTTGGGTCTCCAGTGCCCGAACCACAGCCCGTCCCGACACCGTAGGTGTACTCCATGTTGCCATTGTGCCCACAAAACCCGCCGCCACACCGCCCCCATGACCGCGCCCATGGCAGTAGCCGAGCCGCACCGCGCAAGACCCACCTAACACTCCATGTTGCCATTGTGCCCACAAAACCCATCGCCACACCGCCGCCTCCATGACCGCGCCATGGCAGTAGCCGAGCCGCACCGCACAAGACCCACCTGACATCCTCTAAGGTAGGGGAGGGAGGGGAGTAGCCGCCTAGTCTCCATGGGCAGCCTCGACAAATGACTCAAGCCACCAACACCCCGCTCACCGGCCATGCACCGAGGGGGCGGCGACCGCACGGTTGGGGATGGGACGAGGGATGGGGGACGGGGCGACAGTGGTCGTCGGACCTGGCCGCGAAAAGGCCATGCTCGACCGCCGGCTCACCTATACCGAGGTGACGCCTCTTAGGATGTCGGCCCGAGGAGGAGAATCCCGCGAGGCGAGCCTAGGCCCCTGCCACAACCGGCATTGCTCGAGATGCAGAGAGGGACAAAGAGGAGGAGGAGGAAGGGAAAGGAAGCAAAGTGACGAGCCCAACGCCGCCCATCACCGGGCGCTAACCCCGCACCAAGATGCCGGACCCGGTCGCCGGAGGACCAAATCACGGCCGCCAAAGCGTTAAGGCGGAGCCAGGAATGAAATATAGGGGGCAATTTGTCAATTGAATCTATAAGTACATAAGTGGTGAAAAAATAATATTATATTAGCACTTATAGTTAAGTCACGGTATACAAATACATTTGACAAACAAAATTAAGCATAAAAACTTCTCTAAAAACCCAACATAATAAGATCTTGATTGACACACCAAAATACTATTACTCAATTAGCCACTCCCTTCACAATATACTATGTAGATTTTATCAATTTAAAAGTCAGAAAGGAAAAGATATAGAAGAATCAAGATGACGCATAGCAACGGAAGCAGAGAAAGCGTGCAAATGGAGTAATAGCGCTGAGCCAAGCAGTGGGAGCACCACTACAAAATTGTTTTTTTTTTGGATGAAGAGAATGCTACACGATTGCTAGGTAGGGGCATGCAGGGCTGACCCCTGGCCTCCTGGCCGCTAGCTAACAGAGCGAGTGGGCTGCCCCCTGCTGTGTGTATGTTCGCACTAGGCTGAAATAGCAAGCAGAGTAGCGCATGCAGCCAGGACAGGGGCTTCACTGCTTCAAGAAATCACGGAGGCAGGGGTGCCATAGCCCAATTTGGCCTCGCCGCCAGGACACTAGATCCAGCGCCCCCAGTCCAGCCGTCCTAGTAGCAGCGACCCTCCCCGCCGAGCTCCTCACGCGGAGGGAGGGGTTGCAAGCCAAGCCCCCTGCCGCCGCCATCCCGGCCGGCCGGCCGGCCATGCCACAGCCAGCTCCGGCGGCGATGAGACAGGAGAACGGGGGATGGGAGGCGGCGCTAGGGTTACGAGGAGCCACCCGAGTCGCCCGCATCAGCAAACTATACGAATCCGGAAAGCTACGGAATGGAACGGGTGTTGTACTGATGGTAGGTGAAGCACCAGTGATGATGAGGTTTGATGGACATGGACAGACACTCGATGCACTGGCGGATGCTGGACGGACACCCACAGCTGAACGTGGCGTCCTTTGTGAGCACATGGTTGGAAATGGAGTTACGTGTGATATATGCTAAAGAAAGGTAAAAATAATGGTCACTAATACAGAATTAAACTTGCATGGTGTTTAGTTTTTATTTTCCGTGGCGGGCATTTAGAAAACCGCCACGGAAAATAGTTGGCTTCGGCAGCCCCCGGCCCGGGGAATGCCCGCCACGGTTAATCGATTAACCGTGGCGGGCATGTCGCAAAATAACCGCCACGGTTAATAGACGTTAACCGTGGCGGATTTATTACAATGCCCGCCACGGAAAAGTTCGAGCTATAAATACAGCCCCAACCTTCTTCTTCCCCACGGGATTTTTCGCCATTTTCTAGGGTTTTGAGCTTCAAAACTCTAGAAAACACCATTCTCGGGGGAAGGTTTTGCCCTTTGGTTTGATTGAAGTTTGGCACCGCTAGAGGTATTTCTCCTCTTTCTCCCCTCTTTTCTCTCCCTCTCTCCCTCTTTCTCTCCCTCTCTCCCTCTCTCTCCCTATGCATGGTCCTCCTCTCTTTGAGATCTAATTGAATGTGGTTTGTGCTCTCTCTCTTCCCCCTCTCTCTCCCCCCCCCCCCCCTTATCTCTCTCCCCCTCTCTCTCTCTCTCCCTTTCTTTTGAGATCTAGTTTTGATCTCTCCCTCTCTCTCTCTCTCTCTCCCTCTCAAGCTAGCTCCTCTCCCCTCTCTCATCTCCTTCTCTCTCCCTCCCCCCCCCCTCCCCTCTCTCTCTCCCTCTCTCTCTCCCTCTCTCTCCCTCTTTCTCCTCCCCTCTCTCTCCCTCTCATTTGAGTGTACGTGCTCTCTTTCCCTCTCTCTACTCCATCTCTCTCTCTCTCTCGTATTCCTCTTTTGCACTTTAGTTAACTCTCTCTAATCATCGATACTTCAATCTCTAATCATCGATCGCTCTCTTTGCTTTGGTTTAATTAATTTGAGCAGGGCCGTCATGGCGCCGAATAGGGATTGGATGTACGGGCCGAGGATGAGTTTGGATTTCGTTGATGATGTGTGAAAGAAGTTTATGCCCGTCGCGCGCGAAGCATCGAATCGGTCGGGGTTCGAAAGTAATGGTGTGCCCATGCTATAGCTGCAAGCATATGTTATTACACAAGGATGACGCCGCCGTGGAGAGCACTTGTTACGGTATGGTTTCATCGAGGGGGCCGAGGTACACCGTGTGGAAGTATCATGGTGAAAAGAACCGAGTGTCGCGGCCGGTTCATCTGGAGGACCCCAAATGACCGCAACGACGGAAACAACGGTGGTGGATGAAGGGCGAGAACAAGTTGATAATCGTGATTACATCACCGTAGATGAACTCTTTGGAAGACATGCCGGGAAGACAATGCGGTGGAGAAGATGGTGAACAATCGGTAGTTGATGACATGTCGCCCGAGGATCTTGAGCTTTTAGAGGATATTGCTAACCTCAAAGATGAAGATGACGTGTTGTTTGGCAATCCAAGATGGCTCGAGAATTTTAGGCAGATGAAGCAGCGGCAATTGACCCTCTATACAAAGGACGACGGCAAATGTCCGAAGCATTGCACGGTGCTACGTTTTAACCTTACGATGTTGATGCCGGCTCGCCACGCGGTGGTCGAACCACGAGCTTCAATGACTGCTTCGGGTCCTCGGTGACACCGTTTTACCCGAGGGAATAAGGTGCCCGCCAATACCTATCGGGCGAAGAAGTTGATTCGTTACGTGGCTATGAAGCTTAGGAAGTTTCATGCGTGCCCCCAACCACAGTATTCTATACCGGGGTGACTATGCGGACTTGCACAACCGCCCACGATGCGGTGTGAGTCGTTACAAGAGGAATCTTGGGCCGTCGTGCCACCGATGAGGAGGGACCGCCGAGAGGGCCAAGAAGCGAAGACGGGCAAGAAGAAGCGATGCCACCTCCGAGGACGAGGAAGAAGAGGGTTACACCTAGAGGAAGATCCCCGCCCTATCGGTGTGGTACCTACCCGTGCTCGATCGTATGCGTGCAATTTTTGGGAACCCGGAGGATGCCAAGCCGATGTCCCGGCATGCATCGGCGGAACGCACGAAGGGCGATGGCAAGCCGCGACACCCCTCGGATGCCAAAACGTGGAAACGATCAATGACATGTTCCCGGAGTTTAGGGGCGAGCCCAGAACGTAAGGTTCGCTTTGAGTACCGACGGGATGAATCCGTTCGAGAGACCTCGAGCACGCGCAGCACCTGGCCGGTCACCCTCACCATATACAACCTGCCTCCCTACGAAAGTGTCTCGAAGCGCAAAATATCTTCTTTCTCGCCATGCTCATTTTCGGACCAAAGCAAAATGTGCAATGATATAGATGTGCTCATTGAGCCGCAATGGAGGAATTGGCGAAACTGTGGAAAGGGGTCAAGATTATGGATGCGTCCCGAGAAGAAGAAGTTCACTCTAAAGGCCATGATAATGGTCACCATCGATGATTACCCCTCTCTCTTTTTCATTGTCGGGGCGGATTAAGGAGAAGACAGCTTTTGCACGGTTTGTATTGAGAATACCTGCTCCATTTACCTTAGCGGATCCCAAAAGACGGTGTACATGAAGCATCGTAAATTCCTCTACAAAGAACACAAAACCGGGATACTTCGATGGATGAGTACTTTGACGGGCGAGCCGGGTCTGAAACGGAGGAGCCGGAAAGGGTAAAGTATGGGCCAAAGGTGTTTGAAATGGTGAAGAACATAAACCACGAGTTCGGAAAGAAGAAGAAAGCCGGTGGGCCAAAGGCAAAGAAGAAGCGGAAGCGGAACAAAACGGCGAAGGAAGAAGAAGAAGAAGAAGAAGAAGAAGAAGAAGAAGCGTATGTAACCCAATCCGGCACCGCCAAAGTCCCATTCAAGAAGCGGTCGATTTTCTTCAAGCACCCGCCATACTGGAAGATGCTCCATACACCCCATGCCATCGATAACATGCATCTACGTAAGAATGTCTTCGAGAGCTTGGTCGGGATTTTCCTAGATATCAAGACTAAGACGAAGGGACGGTGTTAAGTCACGTCGATCTTGCCGACATGGGCATTAGGCCCGAACTTCACTCGATACCCTCGGGAATAGCGGAAAAGTCGACCTTCCACCCGCGAGCTACAATCCGACACGGGATGAAAAGAGGGATTTTTGCAAATGACTCGGGGATGTCAAAGTGTCGACCGGTTTTACGCTCCAACATGAAGAGCATTGTATCGATGAAAGACCTCACACCGCCAAACTTCAAGGCCCATGACCGCCATGTCATCCGACGGTGTTCCTTCAAATTGTAATTAGGTGCATCGCCCGAGTTCGTGAAGATGGTCGTTACACGCACGTGCTACTTTTTTTAATCGCATCACGTAGAAGGTCATCGCTGAAAATGACCTCCCCAAGACCGAAAAGAGTTCATCGCGGAGACTATATGCCATTTCGAGATGTGCTTACCACCGTCTTTCTTCGATATTATGCCACACCTCATGATACACATGGTCGATCGATAGAAGAACCGGGGCCTCTCTACCGCGCACGAGATGTGGATCTAACGAGCGGTTCATGTCCTCTCTTAACGATCCGTCCCTTAACCGTGCATACCCGGAGGGCTCTATGATCAAGGCACACACAACACGCTGAGGCCGTTAATGGCTGCACTAGATACATCCGGATAGAAATGCAATCGGCCTACCCGACCACCCGCACGGCGCGGGACCGCGGGGATGGGCTGCGCGGGGAGGAAAGTACGCACCGATATAGACCAAGAAACAATTGAAGAAGCCCATGACAGCGCTCCCTGAACCGCTTAGTATCAATGGAGGACTGGGTTGAGAAGCATCCGAGGAAATTCGGCAAAGACGGCCGGCCGGCGCACGGAGGGGTGGGTACCGAGACAACACCGCATGAATTTCATTAACGTGGATCCGCGAACGTGGGATACCCCTAAACGCGAGATCAAGAATCGATGCTTGCATACGCCCATGTAGCCAAATCATCACATGGCAAGGTTACGACATCAACGGATATAGGTTCCACATGAAAGAAAAGGACAACAAGAGCGGCCACGTAACAGCGGCGTTCGGTATGAGGGCATTGACATGGCCACCAAGAAACTCAAGACATACTATGGGCAAATCCAAGAGATTTGGGAACTTGATTATGGCGGCGTAGAGCTACGATACCCATTTTCCGGTGCCGGGGGTCAAGCCAACGGCGGTTGACGTGGATGAAGTTGGGTTAACCACCGCTCAAAATTCGAAAAGTGCCGGAGATGATGAGTGGGTACTGCAAGTCGCGTGGCCCGTAGCCTACTACCCGGTGCCCAAATCGCGGGGCAAAAAAGCAACTACATGCGATTACCGTGGGAGGGAAGCAAAGGATCGTGGGAGCCGATGGAGTGCAGAGTCCCTAAGAGTACAACAACTACGCAGAGTTTACGCTCTTTTACCGATCATCCAACCAAGATCAAGGAAGTCGAGACACGCGTGGGGGGGAATGTCATCAAGACCAAGACAAAGCCCCCGTGCCGCACGGACGGTCGAAGAAGACAAAGGGCGTGCCCGGCAAAAAAATAAGTCGATCCTTTTGTAATAGAACCAAATATGTAATGGAACCGAATATGTATGTCACGACATTTATGTAATGGAACCAAATATGTATTGGAGATCGGCGCACTTCCTCGAAACCGACTCCCCACTCGATCTTCATCTTAAAATGGCTCCAAACTTGTCAATTAAAGATTGTATTTTTAAATCATGCAAAAACAATTCAAAATTCAATTTTCACATTTTTCATGGGTACACATACTCATAGGAAGGCCACACAAAAAAATCAGAATTTTTTAGTCAATATTTGAATTGATATGAATTTTTTAAATTCATGTTTTGAATTTATTTTGCGTGGCGGGCATTTTACAATGCCCGCCACGGAAAATCTATTAACTTGTTGGCCTATATATATGTGACAGCATCGGTGGAATTGGCTAAGTCCTCCGGCCGTTCACTTGTGACCCCGGGGGTCGCTAAAATTTTGTCTCACGGGCCAGTGAGCCCCAAGCGCACCTCGGTCCTCACCGCCTCCGCCACCTCCGCCCCTCCCTCCTCCTCCTCCCCGCCACGCTCCTCCCCTCCTCCCCGTCGTGCTCCACTCCACTGCCGCCCGGGTTCAAACCCCAGCCGCCCCCGTCGAGCTCCACCCCGCCGCCCGCCCTGCGTGGTGCTCCACACCGAAGCCGGTGGCTCGTTTTCGCTCCCGCCCCCCTCCGCCCCCCCCGCCGCCGCGGTGGCCTTGTTTTCGCTCCCGCCCGGTGGCTCGGGGAACCCTAGCCGCCGGCCGCCCTGCTTTTCTGCTTCCGGCGCCGTCCTCTCCGCCTCGCCCCCCGCCGAGTGCCGCCGGATCCCCGGCACCGCCACTCCGGCGCCTCCTCCCGACCCGACTCCGACGTTCTCGCCGCTGCCCCTCGCTCCCCGTCCCTTCCGTGCTCTACCGTCCCGTGAGAAATGGGATGAATTTGGGATGAATTTGGGAATTTGGGATGAATTTGGGATGGATTTGGAGGTGCCTGTGATGCTATACACTATTTTGGTCCTAGAGGGTGAATTGGAGCTAGCCGCCACCGCCGTGATGCTATATACTTGTGAAATTTTGAATCAATTTCCTAGCTGCCTGTGATGCTATATACTTATGAAATTTTGAATCAATTTTGCCCTATGCTACCCGTGATGCTATATACTTATGAAATTGTCGCCACGGGGTTTGTTTAGGCGAGCATATATGCCATTTACTATGATGCCATTTCCATTGCCATACTTATATGTGATGAAAAGGGATGAATTTGTATTTTCAAAATTTTGGTATGCTTGACCTTGTTGTCCCATTTGCTAAGTCCTCATTTACGAGAATTTGAGAATTTTTGAGGACTTAGCCGGCGGGAGAAAATTTTGGTCGCCCTTCGTGGTAACAAGTGAACGACCGTGAGGACTTAATTAGCCGATTCCAAATGATGCCTCATCACATATATATTCAAGTACTACTTAGTTGAACTTCGATCCGTGGCGGTTTTTTTGGGTTTTCCATGGCATTTACTACAACCTTACTATCTACTTCTGGCATTTGCAATGATGTGAATCTTAGTGCTGAGGCATTGGCATATGCGATGATGTGAATATTTTTATGCCGAGGCAAATGGCGATGATGAAATGTCCCCATACTTGTGAGCTGCTAACGAGGACGGCTTGTATAACATATACAAGCAACCAGTTTTAGACGCGATGTGATAAGGATAGTTGGGTACTTCGAGCCAAATACACATTTTACACATTTTTTTATTTTTACACATTTTTTTTGTATTGTTACACATTTTTTGTTTATTTTTGTATGTACTATGTAAAAAGGAAAATATGTACCTATTTTATCTATTTTTTTGTAAATTTTTGGTTTTTTTTGTAACTACTCTATGTAAAATGGAAAACTATATATGTAATCATGAGAGGAATACAATAAATATAATTTGAGATGACTCTGTGATGGCTCTACTACATACTACCGCCAGTACTTTACTCTTTCACTATAAATTACTATAATAAAATGCTCTCGTGTTCCTCAGAGAATCCAATGGCATCCGAACCAACCGATAAAGATCGCGTGCAATAGGTGGCCGGAGCGAGGGAGGATGTGGCCTCCACGTCCGATTCTTCTTCCCGACATGGATACGTGAGCGAAGAGTTGAGCCCAAGGCCACGAAGAAACGCCTTAGGGAGGAAGAAATTGATCCGGATCGGCAAACGTGAGGCGCCAACACACGTGGTTCTCGTGAGTGGATGTACCGAACCAAAAACGTAAGTATACGACTAACACAACGTCGTGTGCCTCATGTAAGTACACGACTAATTTTAGTTGTTGTCGCGGACAGCTTACCATTGGTGCCTCTCGGCCTAGAGTTTCGTGAAGAGAGAGCTCACCGAGGGACAGAATCGTCCCACCCCCAAAGACTTCAAATACCACCACCTCCAAGAAGTCCAAGAAGTCGCTTGAAAAGATGCCAAAGACGGGAGGCACCGTAAAGCCGAGGTGGTGCGTAATATATTGAGGATAGGGCCGAATGGAGATCCCGTGCGTACGGAATCTATCGTGGCCATCTATAGCAACCGATCTCCGTTATAGCCAAGGAAACCGTGCCCATCACTTACCTAGACCGGAGGAATGTCCCGGCGCCGGAAGAAGAAGGTGTGGAAAGGCGTGTCCGTCCCGTTCCATTATCCAGGCCGAGGCGTGCTTTGACAAAAAGAAATGCAAGAAGTATGTGCTAACCGTTGCAAGCAAAGCGCCGCACCCCTCAAGGAACAATCTCTACACAAACTATGTGCGTATGGGCAAGTCACCACTTCAAGCCTACAACTTAAAGCAACCCGTGTTGCGATGAGTTCGTCAACCTTACGACTAACGAAGAGTATGAGGCCAAGTCGAAAATGGGTAAAGAACTCGCAAAGAAGAACGAACTCGTGCACAACCTCGGCATGGTAGGATATTTTGGTCATAAGGGTGAATGGCGGCGAAAAGAAAGGGAGGACGCCGAGAAAGGGATAGAGAATCCGTTGCTAGACCTTCCCGAGAGGATACGTGACTTCTTCTATGCCCGTCGGCCCAAGAAGCGTAAGACCGGCAAAGACGTCCAAGTATAATGACCCAAAGGTCGACGAGGTGGAGAAGAAGGTGATGCTTGTCAAAGAGGCCAAGGCGCGGGGGAGTTCCAACCTAGGAGGGAGCACGACGAAATGACCGAGGCAATCTGAAGACCCGAGCACCATGGCCGAAGTTCGGGGCCGTGGCTCGAGGTATAGCCGGAAGACCGTGGATTCTTGGGCATCCGACGCGCCAACAACCACACGAGGCGAGGGTACAAGGAAAACCTTAGGATGCAAGGCTATGAGGAAGCCATAAAGGACATAGTCGAGAAGAAAATAGAAGAGGTATTAACGACAAGAGGTCTTTCCAACATCCAAGGAAGCCAAGGTGTGAGTACGAGTCTTTGGAGCTACGAACAACCCAATCGACGATCTCGTCCGAACCCGCGGTGGGCAAGCTCTATATACCCGCTGGCGGGAAGGGGAAGAAGAAGGAGGTGGCCACCGCCATAGTGTCTCGTGACCTCGGAGAGAGATGTTGTACAATAACGAGCCGGTCCCACCCGACTATGCCTTCGCTTATCCGGAATCCATAGAACCGGACCTTGGTGATGAGGAGATCGATATCCCGTGAACAAGGAGAAACAAGACTCAAGGACCTTCGGGTGGAGAGGGAGTACCTATGGAACAAGGAAGACATTGTCCCGTGGAAACCGACGACACCACCTCCGGAAGGTAGCGCCCGCAGGCCTCCTCCTTCTCCCGGGTGGTGGTGGCGATGACGATGATGATAACAACGATGATGGTGGCCGAGGTGACGGAAGTCCTCGTCCAACCCACCTCCGGAAGAACCGGAAGGAGGAGACGGCGGCAAGACACCCCTGTTACGGTGACGGCGAGAGGACACCTTCTCCTAAGCGTGACAAGGGGGGCTCGCGCCCCCACGCCCTTCAAGCGCCCAATGGTCGAGGAGGTTTCGAAAATGTGACAGGTATAGAAACAAAAATACATGGCTAACTTGTACTATGCATTAATTGGTGGCTAATGTAGTTCAATTCCACATGCATAGGATTCTCAACACCGCCTCGGAAGCGGCCGAAGGACGATGAGGTCGAATGTTCCCCCAAGCGCCCGAAGAAGAAGAAGCTATCAAAAGAAGATGAGGAAGTTCTTGCTATGACCAACAAATATTTAGATGAGGAGGCCAGAAGGAGCTAGCGGAGAAGGAAAAGGACCTCCGATTGGCTAAGTTGAACCCGGGGCCGTGAAGACCGGCAGGCGGTTTCTAGGTGCGTATATGCGTGATAATCTCAACCAAACTTAGCCGGACATATTACGTATGCGTGCGTAGCTAGAAGATGCTAACGCACATCTCCTTCGTATAGGAATTATATACCCCATCGGGCGGGGACAATGGGTCGGCCCGGACTGCCCGCACTACTTTGAGCTTGGCAAGTTCATGGTGCCCAAGGGCCAGCTAATTGAGGAAGAGGAGTGGGACACTCGCAGTTCCACCTATTATATAAGCATGCAAATTGATCGGGGGTGACGGAGTTCCATTTCGTGGTTCCTAAAGAGCTCTTTCACTTGGACTTTGACATTTCACGCCAATAGGCTTCGGCGAAAATGTGGCGGTTGCTACGGCGCCACGACCTCGACCAATCCGTTGTAACTCTCTATGCCGCGTGAGTTTGTTTACCGATCATTACACGCTCGTACACAACTAATTCTAGCTTTCCGATTCTATAATGACGTGACCACATGTGCTTGCAGGATGCAAGCATTGATAGCCCAAACGATGAATGAGCCAGTTGTGTTTCTATGTCCAGCGTATATAGACGTGGCGTATTTTTCTCATATCTGGATGGAGACCCAGAGGAACCAAGAGCTCAAGAAGCTGGGCAAGGCCGAACGATATAAACACTATAAAACATTATGCGATGCAAGAGTTAGAGAGATGGCGGACTACATCCAGCCAGAGTGCATGAAGAAGATCAAATCGAGGCCGGTTGTCTCATTGCGGCCCAACATATCAAGTAAGTCAAAAGCAATACTTTTTATTTTTTGAACACTTGGAATCTAACTCTAATCAAATAAAATGGTGTAGCATGGCCGGTATAGAAATAACAAAGACACATTGGCCACTTTGGATTACTTGGCTAATCTTCCCTCAGGATGGAGCGGCCCTTAGGCTGGACTCGTTGCATGATACGCCAAAAGGTCTCTATAAACATTTTGAACAGGCCCTGCAGCTGTAAGTCACGACACTTGTATACTATTTCATACCACAAACTTCTGTAAGTCATGACACTGTGGGATTTCGTACGGGGCTTACAAGGATTACTTGAAAGACCCCGAGTCATTGGATCGGAGGATGAGCATACGCAAAGAAAAAATATAAGGGACGAAATGAAGATCGGGCGAGATTACGACGTATATGCAAAGATTACTCTCGTTTGCTCGTCCATATTGAATGGTCTCATAATATTCTAACCATTTTCCGTACATATATCGTGCATGCGGTGCGGTAAGCGACCTTTCGGCAAAGAACTTGTGTGGTTTCTATGCCCGTGCGTTCATATCCCGCAGCTGACGTGTACCGTACTACGTGGCGAAATGGACGAAGAAAACCACGCAAGATTTTTTTTGGACGAAAAGGCTTGGGCGACCTTAAGTTCAAGAAACCGGGTTGGCGCCATCCGTAGGGGGCGTCATTGAGGACGTTGTGCTACCTACCGGCCATTTCTTCGATCCTAACAAATGACCTAGCCGTAAACGAGGACTTATGGGAACTACGGGACTAGAGAAATAAGCTAGACATGAAGGACTATATGTGGATGGCCCGGACTTGTAACCTAGCTAAACGTGATTGATCAATCGATCGAAGTTTTGTAAATTCTGATGTGTGTGGTGGTCACTTTTAAACTCTAAGTGCTTTAATTGAATGTCCATGTTAGTTGAATGTTAAATTGTGATGTATGTTTAAGATTTATGTGAATATTCTCTTATTTTATTATTTAATATGTGGTTTAAATCATAATTTATAATTTTATAATATTTTTGAATTATTTTTTATTAATCCTGAATTAATTAACCGTGGCGGGCTTTTAACAAAAACTGCCATGGTTAATAAATTAACCATGGCGGGCACGTAACGATGCCCGCCATGGTTAATCTATTAATCGCGGCGGTCTTTGTTACGCGCCCGCCACGGTTAATCGATTTTGCATGGCGGGCATGGAGTCCGCCACGGTTAATCGAACAATTAACCGTGACCCTAGCTCCGTAGCGGACTCAATGCCCGCCATGCAAAATCTAAAATGCCCGCCATGCAAAATCCATTCTCGTAGTAGTGGGTGTGAAATCGCTTTCATAAAAAAAAAAAAAAATGGTGTGGAATCGCAAGAGCAGATATACCTGAGTTTTTTTTTTTTTTTTTTTACATGGATATACCATAGTTGGGCAGGGGATATAGTAACAAACTAACGATGAATGATGGCTCGATCTTCAAATAAGTGCACATCTCGTATTTTAATAAAGTGAAACATTTTCAAGTGTGACTATATTTTTACAAGATAATATTACAATTTTATCTTTGGCAACGGATCAGGTTTGCTCTAAAGACATATGATATTATTCATCTAATAATGTTTGTTTGAGATGATAGATATTAATAATATATTATTTATCTAATAATGTTTGTTTGAGATGATAGATATTAATAATATATTTTTTGAAGTAATAAAGTGAAACATTTTCAAGTGTGACTATATTTTTACAAGATAATATTACAATTTTATCTTTGGCAACGGATCAGGTTTGCTCTAAAGACATATGATATTATTCATCTAATAATGTTTGTTTGAGATGATAGATATTAATAATATATTATTTATCTAATAATGTTTGTTTGAGATGATAGATATTAATAATATATTTTTTTGAAGTAGCGTCGGGCGCAGTCTGGTGTCTGGGACGGCCGGTAGTGCGAGAGTACAAGCTCCGGTAGGTAGGGGCATGCCGAAGGACCTGTACATACAGTCGGCTCTGCAGGTTAGGTGGTATGCTTCTTGCCTCTCTATCAGCAAGACCCACGTTGAAATGGACGAGTACCCTGCAGTCACTACCGAGCTGCAGGTGTACTCTCGCTAAGTCGCTAGGAAGTCAAAAGCCCTACCGCCCACGCCAATGTCGCGTCGATCTACATCTACTAATCTGTAGCGACAAACAAACAAGGCTTGCAAGTTGCAAGTGCAGATTCACGATATCTGAATTTCATTGCTCGCCGTAACTTCCATGGAAATAACTGCAATGCCCAATGGGAAGTAGGCAAAGCGCCAATGCTGCAAAAGCCTTCAGCGCCAATGAAAGAGTTTAGATCTTTAAATTTTAAAATTTAGAGGAAGGGATCTAAACAAGTCTTAGAGGAAGGGATGTAAACAAGTTTGGAGAGAGAGAGAAAGAGCAAATAAGCACCACTGGCAAAACTATGACAAGTGATGCCAAAGAAAACAGGAGCGATGAATGTTCTTGCTCCGCTTCCACTTTTTAAAATAATAACATTGTTCCACTGTAGCAATAGTTGGTCATTGAACTTGAAGTCATCAACGCCGATGAAAGAGATGGTGGAGAGAAGATGAGATGTTTTATTGCTTTATTGTGGGTCCCAGATCTCTAGATAGCACCGCTTCTAAGATTCTTTATGGCCGATCTATAGTGTGACTAATGGCGCTGCAAATAGAGGTGAAGTTGTTTTGGCGAATTGTTTGACAAAATAGCTTTACGTATAGAGCTCCTTAAAATATGTTCTCATGGAATCCCATGTTCACGTGTTAGTGTGTTGTGTGTTCATCACTCACAAGGCAGCGAAAAATGCCAATTAATAAATTCTACGATCCCAATTGGCAAAAAGGAAACAAACAAATAAAAACACGTGAAATGCATGCTCGAACTATATCTATGCTCTCAGTGAACTGACATTATCTGAACAAAAACTTGACCGTGAGCAGGAACTATCCAGTACGGAGTACTTCATTCATCGATCTGATCTGATACACTAGACTAGCTGCTTGAATATATAGGAGAAAGGATCGGACAGTTGGATCGCAAGGTTGTGCAGTGTAGACAGTGGTACGTACTGCCAAATCTCTTCAGTCCCTTCTTTGTGCATTGGGCATCTTTAGTCAGAGGCCGTGGAGCGCCTTGAGGCGTGACCGCGACAGCCACCATGCTTCAACGAAGGCAATGGCACGGCGCAGGCGAGCCTGAGTGCGACCGACGGTGGATATGCAGTGGTGCGACCCAGGCCTGTTTGGAATGTGAACAAAATTTCTTCATTACTGCGTTTCTTGTGAAATTGAACTGGTTTCTGTGAAATTCCAGCAAGATTCATATGCCATTCCTGCATTTCAATCAAGCCCTTAGTGGAAACAAGTTAAAAGCCAAATGTCCGTCAATCTTGTTCAGACTTTCAGAGCATGAGTTCATTTGCCGAGTAATAATGATCACAATTCAAATCTATCCGACTGACTCAACATTCTGGGAAAATAAATGGACAAAGCAACTTCAGGATAACTTTCACGAGAACATTACAACAGCTGATGTAAATGACAAATCACGTAGAGTAGCAACTGATTATGACAACAGATTCATCTCTCAATCAGAGTAACACATATGCTGAATGGATCTTATTCATCGTTTTGCTGTGCCTCCCCCCCACAGTTCCAGACACGAGAATCTCATCCAGGGGAAGATGATCTAGGAGCTAGAACTGAACTTGATAGAAACACTGTTGACGCAGTGGCGTTCATCAGTAGGTGTCTTGAAGCCTTCTCCCTTGAACACATGGCCCAAATGGCCACCGCAAGCTGCACATGTGATCTCTACCCTCCTACCATCAGGATCCGGCTGAAACAACGAATATAGGTATACACATTTGAATCAGAAAAAGGAGGGGATGGAAGAGATCAAATTAATGGCTACTGAAGCTTACCGATCGGTTTATGGCTCCTGGAAGCCCCTCAAAGAACGCAGGCCAGCCGCAGCCAGAATCAAATTTTGTGGTGGACTTGTACAGGGGAGTCCCACAGCCAGCACAGTTATAAACCCCGTCACCATAGAATTTGTTGTACTCTCCTGTCCCAGGTAACCTGGACATGAATACGAGACTAGTTTGAGAAAATATGTTTTATAATTATGGGACCATTTACATGTCAAGTGGCTATGATCCCGAAGCAAGGTCCCAGCCTCCAAGGTAACAGAAAGTACGGTACTGGAACTGCCAATTTATGATTACTAGCAATATAGATTTTTTATTCCTTTTAAAACTTTATTAATTGAGAATCCATGACTGAACATAGCAGGAAGAGTTTGATAAAAGCATTCACAGTTAAACACGTGTGAACCATCACTTGTAAACAGACTGTACGCCTAACCTTGCTAAGTAATAGGGCTTTCTCCCCAATGAACAAACAGTGGATCCAAATTATAGAGAGGAACTTCCAAGTTCCCAGTGTACAATTCATCCAGCAGTGTTTTACTTCTAATCAGTATTTCAAATCACAGGATATGATATCCAGTGATCCGCCTCCTCAAACAGCTAACCGCCGAATAAATCAAGCTATACTGGCTAAATTGTACTACATTGAATGGGAGCAAATAGCTAAATCCTCCTCCCTCTGACAAGAACGACTTCAAATCCTACGCTTGCAAAAGGAGATTACTAAAACCTCTTATGATGTACCGCCAATCAGTTGTACTCTACCAACACAAGATAATTGTTATTTCAAGTCCAGTGTAAGTCTGAACTTAGATGCATGACATTAAATAGTATACGTACTACAAGGCTAACATGAACGGCATGGTTTTTTTCTTCTTCTACTACTCATTTTATACCAGAAGTCAACTCTAAGACTGAAACTGGAGTAGTTGACACCGAAATACAAGAGTACTTGGCGCAATCCTCGATGAACTAGACGAACAAGAATCTGAGCGACGAGGTAGAATCCCTCCGTCGGCGACTCCAGCACGGGTTCAAAAAAATCAGTAATCCGTAATCTCAACTAACCGAACCGGTGGCCATGGATCCTGACATCGAAGTCGACGGCCACTAGTATCAGACAACAGTCAACGGACATACGGACAACCTCAAACAGGATCCGATCGGATCGAATCGATCCATGGGCACGGGAAATAGATCAGATGAACAACGGACAAGCAGCACGCTCAGCCACGAATCAATCTGTCATAGGGGCAGTCGATCGCTTGGGGAAAAGGAGGAGGGGGTAGAGTGAGTACTGACTCGGTGCCCTTCTGGCGGAGGATGCGGAACTGCTCGGGGAGAGCACGGCGCGCCACTCCTCCTCGCTCCTCAGCTTGCTGTCGTCACCCGACGCCATCGCCGCTGCAGGAAGGAAGAGAAAGCACCGGACCGATGGAGGAGAGCACCGGGGGAAGAGGATACTCCGGTGTATATGTACGAATGATGACTGCGATGCAAGTAATTAACGGCCGTCACCAACCGCTTTTTATGGATACTCCTTCAGTTTCTATGTACATTGTATCTGGACATCTATAAAACTTATTTGCAACCCGCTAAGAGCCTGTTCGGGCTGGCTGGAACTTACTGGCGATGCGTTATAAGAGAAAGATCACGCTTACCGGGTCATATACGGGGATCTTTGTGAGAGAAATTATCGGCTGGATTGACATGCAAGCACGCCACCTCACCATCGCACTATCACCCTATTAGCATGCCACCTCACCACCCCTACTAGCCCTTCCTTTGTGCCACATCATCAACATGTCCCATATGTCTATGAACATAAAAAGGGTTATAACTCTTGAACCTAAAAAAATAAATCAAATTTTGATTGCACCATTAAATTTATTTTAATAAATCCTTTAAAAACAAGATCTCACATGGATATATTTTGATAAAATTATAAGTGAAACACGTTGGTATAGAGAAAAAAAGAAAATTAAAAAAAGAGAGAGAAAAGAAAGAAAGAAAAAGAATAGAAGGGTGATAATAATATTGTAACTCATAGAATTCTCCTTCATACTCAGCGGTAACACGCGGGGAATCCACTAGCTAGTATCAATACATTATTAACTCCGTTTCAAATTGTAGTTCAATTTGTTTTTATACATATTGATTTTGCTACGCACCCGTTCACTTTGTTTTTTTTAGATACGATCAAAAAAAATGAAAGACATTGAGCCACTGTTCATCACCCCGCTAGCTCGTGCAATGGAGAAAAAGTGAAAAACTAATAGCTTGTGCACGACTATTCTGGTGAATATGGAGGACCAACTGGTGTGTTTGTAAGATGCTTTAGGCCTTCTTAGAACGTAAGTGTTTTAATCTTAATCTTGGTGTGGATTGGAGAGTAATTAAACTAAATTACTCCAATCCACTCCAACACGTGGATTGAGTTGAATACACTTGCATCCAAATAAGACTTTAAGATCTTAGAGCATATCCAACAGTTTTGCAAAATATACTTGGCAAAAGTTATGATTTGTCAAGTCACAAAAATATATGCCAAGTGAAAAACTATGGTTCTCCAACAGTTTTGCAAATTTAGCTTGGCAAAAAGAAACAAAAGGGAATATGCAACATGCAAGTAGGGAGATGATTTTATTTTTTGTGATCAATATGCAACATGCAAGCAAGGAGAGGATTTGCCAAGTCCCTCCTAGCTTGGCATATTTGCCAAGTTGAGGATGGTTTATGCCAAGTTGGCTAAAATGTCAATCCAAATTACAAAACCGTTGGAGACCACTTTTTTTCCTTTTTTGGCAAATTTGAAGAATGCAAACCCCCTGTTTCCAAAAAGCTGTTGGAGATGCTCTTAAGGATGTTATTTAATACATATTGTAATCAAGGTTGTCACAATACATATCAAGACGGTAGAAATGTGAGGGGTGAAAAGATGTTGACAACTTAAGAGTGAAAAATAATAACCCATTAAAACGCACAAACACTTTCGGTAGTAGTGATAAAATAAAGACAACTTTAACTACTACTCCGTTCTAAATTATAAAACGTTTTGATATTTTTAGATATATTTTTTTTTACTTACATAATCGTATATCAGGCAAATGGGTATCCGGAGCTCATGGACCGATAATTCTGGACCAACAAAATTGCTATTACGTCCCTATTTGCCTGATATACGATTCTCACAAAATTCGTAAAAGTAGTCAAATGTGGCCTAAGGCCGCCCCTCTGATGGTGAGTTTCATAGCATTTGTTTCCAAAAACTGTCATGTCATATGAAATTAAATGAAACTTGATGAAACCCCTACTCACAATGGAGAGTTTCATTCTACGCTTTAAATATGCATTTAATTTCATGACTTCGAGAGATAGTTGGTATGTGTCTTGAGAATTTCACCAAGATGAAAACTTTTCCATTCTCTCTCCTTAGAGAGTTTCATACAAAAAGTAAACTTCTGGCGATGTGTCGCCCTATTTAATATGCATGAAATATTTATAAAACTCCCATTGAGACTGGCTTAAATCGAACTTGAGCGGACCAGGCCGAATTCTTTTCCGAATCGATCAGGCTTAAGTCTTCCTGGACTCATAAATTGACACATTAATATTATCGAGGACCTCTTCATAAATCTCACGGCCCCACAGGGCCACAGCCCCACTAGTCGGAGGCTGCAACTCGGACGAGCACGCACTCGTCGTCCCCCGTCTCGAGCCCAGACGCAAAAACGCCGGCGGCGGAGCACCACAGGTCGTCGATCTCCGAGCATCGGCCCGCCGGCGATGGAGAAGGGAAAGGGCCTCGCTCGCCGCTGGGCGGTGGAGCTCCCGCACGCCTCCTCCTCCTCCCCGCCGTTCCCGACCCGCCCGGCTTCACCAGATCCGCGCCCGACGCGGTAACCCCTACTCTCCTCCTCCCCGTTCGTCCCTTCGCTGGTTTGGCTCTGTGTCCCGAAATTCACGTGCGTGCTCTGGCCTCGCAGGACGACGCCGCGGGTGCGCGCCAGCGCAAGGACTCCGAGACTGCATGGAAGGCGCAGGTTCGTTCGATCGGTGCCATATTTGTGCTTGGTCTTGTAGATCCAGGCCGCCTTCAGCGCGACCTGCCGGCTACGATAGAATAAACCATATCGTACAGTTTTGCAAAAGTTCAGATCTTGATAACTTTGACGATTATCTAGAGCTAGCGTCGAATCAGTTCTAGGCTTTGAAATTGCTGTCTAACTGTATGTGCTCCCTGATGTGAACAGAAAGCTTGGGAAGTTGCGCAGGCGCCGTTTAAGAACCTGATGATGATGGGATTCATGATGTGGATGGCAGGGAGCACCGTCCACCTCTTCAGCATCGGAATTACCTTCTCTGCTCTGTGGCAACCCCTCAACGCCCTACGTTCTGTTGGGAAAGGTACTGCTTTTATGGTTTCACCCAAGTGATATGATCTATTTTCGGTTTGCAAATCGATGCCACCTTAGGACTGTTTTATGGGGAACTTGTATATTATTATGTATTTATATTAAGCCCATACATAGCAATTTAGCTTAGCTTAGCTAAGCTACAAACTACAAAGGCTAGGAGGTTTACTTCCGGTGAGGCAGTGAGCATTCAATGTTCCATGGACTGCCATCTAACTTTTGATCTAATTTTCAAGACTTCATGTTCAAGTTAAATCATTTAGGAACGTGCACCACTTGATGTGTGCTCATGTTTAGTCATTCTGGATGTCCAAGTAACTTCTAGTTGTGCATTCTGGATGTCCAAGATGTTTTATGCTTGTAACCCTTGTACAGTTTGTAAATCATGTACAATATTAATCATACCTAAAAGGATAAACTGAGTTCCTGTAGATTATTATTACTAGCAAACTTGCCCGTGCGTTGCAACGGGAGAAAAAAAACTATCACATGTTCATGTGACATGATAAAGTAAATTGTATGTATCTGTTGTCGACGGGAATGTCGCTATACCACTTAATGCATAACGCCGGCAAAAAATCCTGGGAAAACCCCAAGAAGAGGTGTGAGCACCGGGTTTTGAACCCTAGTGGGTAGTGTCCCATTAGACTATCCTTCGCATAAAATTTCAAATCTATGACCATACTACAAGTTAATATTGTCAATAATATGAGAATGTCATATTAAGACTGCATCCATAAAAGCACAAAAGTATTTAGAAAAATATATTATATCTTCAATTTTCATACTCAATCATGGTTAAATATCATGCTCCATGACTTTCTTTGAGGACTTCGATTAATATGCAAATCTAATCTCTCATTAAAGTTAGTTGTTGATATGTTAAAGATTGGTCTATGATTATGTTCGGAAATCACTTGAGATTTGTCACATAGCAACTCTCGTCTAGGATAATTTATCTATAGTCACAACAAACTGTTCAAGATTCAGTTTTGTTAGCTAGATTCAGTTTTGTCTAGGGTAATTATAAATTTTGTTTCTACCCAAAAACTACATCAATAATTTGATAGTGTAAGTCTTTTTTGACAAAGATAAATATTTTGTTAATAGAGTAAATGTCTATGTCTTATTTATTTATTGTTTTTCCTGTTTAAAAGAAAAAAAAAACACCACGACAGAAATGGAGAAGAAACAGGCAGAAGCAGGCCTAAAAACCCAACAGAGCCTAACAACAATCTAGCCAGAAAACCAAGTGGATAAAAAATCATGCCTTTATTTTTTTTTTTTTTTTTATCTTCTTTCCCTTCCTCTTATTTTCCATTCTTTTTCCCAACCTTTATCCGGTAACTTCGTGGAAGCGCGAGGTGAATTCGACCGTGCATCTCCCCGACTATCCCACACACCTTAACGGCCGCGCCCACGCTGCACCCACGCCCGGCCTGGTGTTTCATCTCCGTGGACAGTGTTGCACCCCTTTGACGGGTCGCGGCTAGCGGCTCCATCTCGGTGCGGCAAGGCGGCGACAACACCCATCTTCTCGCGCGCCGGTGCTCACGCCCGAGGGCCAGGGCATACACATCCGAGCAGGAGCGTATATGTATATCTCTTTATTGTCTGTCCTCTAATAATTTTGATCTCTATGGATTCATGGGACTGGTATTGGAGTTGATTTCTAGTTAGAAAAAAAAAAGAATCTTCTTCAGACTTCTCCCGTGCCCTCTCCCCGAGTCCCCGACACCCACGATACAAAAAAACGAAATAAAAAGGACGCCGACGTTGTACAGGTGATCAGGGGAGGCGGACATAAAAAAAAAAAAAAAAAAACAGGGGAGACGAAGGTAGACTTGCGTGCGTAATTGGACTGGACTCGGTGGGGGTAGGCAGAACGTGCGTAACTCACACGGACAGCTCGGGTGCAGTACACGAGGCAGGGCAGGCAGACCCAAATTTTGTTGGTCAAGAAATTTCCTCTCTTTATTAGTAGGTATAGATATATCCACTAGTTCTGCAACATATATACTATTGCAAATATGTACTCCCTCCGTTCCAAATTGTAGTTCACTTTGGATTTTCTGTATCCATTTCTTTTACTATGTATATAGACCTAGTGTATAACTAGGTGCATAGCAAAACCAATGTATCTAAAAAACTAAAGTGAACTACAATTTGGAATGGAGGGAGTAATTCAGAAAAGAATGTGTGCGATGAAGCAATTCATAAGGGTACTTTTTATGCTGCTGGAGTGCTGGTCATAATAGCATCACTGTAAATTTGGTGAATGGATATCATGGGATGGCTAAAATTTTTATGACCAGCTTGCTTCGTTTCTCTAGTAATACACTTTTCCAGGACATCATTATGTTCTCTTCAGCCTTCTGTTGGTGCATTTTGTTTACATTTGGTATGCCCACATAAAAGAATGCAATGTTTGTTTCATTTTAAGGATTATTGAAAGCTGAAAATTCTGCACATACAACTGACTTAGGAGTCTCCAATGCATTGCAATAAGGTTGTCTTATTCCCTAAATCTCATTTTCAATGCTTTAAATATTATTTGCAATAGTGCATCAAGTGTAAAGGAGGAGGGTTATGCGTTAGGTTTGGCGAACCAGCGTAAAAACCAGCCACTCTAATGGATATGAAACCCTAGCCTACCCCAACTAGCTTGGGACTAAAGGCTATGTTGTTGTTGTTGTTGTTGTAGTGCATCAAGTGTAACAATAGCCACGTATTTCACTATATGCTGCTCTGGTTGTGTTTGGTTACTCAGCACATGGAACTACAGAGAAGGACGGAATTAGCTTAATGCAATGTTTGTTGAAATGCAATCAATCATGCCAAATTATTTGCTTTTGGTCCCAATGTGGCCAGTTATGCATGTGCTTTATGAAGAGAAGTGAACAGATAAAATCACAAATAAAAACTATAACATGATGGCCAATGTGATTTCATCAATATGGAAAGGGCATTGCTTTTGTCAATCTCCTTATTTCTAAAGTTCTCTTGGAAACAGGAAATATACTAGCTTGGCATACTTCAGTTGATTTCTTAGGTCCAATCAAGCATATATTGTAGTCATTCCAAACCAAGTAATATCCTTAGTTTCTAAGCAATTCAACATTGAGTATTTTCTTATAAACAGTTGTCCTCTTTGCAGTTTTTGAACCATTTAAGGACCCTAGGGTGGACACTATTGCTCCAAAGTTACTCTTTACTGCCCTCAATTTAGCTGCCATGGGTTTGGGTGTATGGAAGGTGAGCTCTTTTTTACATGTCTAGTTATACATAATTATCTTGTATTTCTCTAAGCATTTGAAGTTCTGATATGACTGCTTGTACAGCTTAATACATTGGGCCTTCTTCCAACAAATCCATCAGATTGGGTATCTTCACTGGCTCCTGCTCGGGTATGCTTCTGATAGCCTAACACCATATATGAACTAAATTCTGACTTCAAAGGGCATGTTTGGATACCATGAGCTAATTTTTAGCTAGCTAATTTTAGCTCAAATTAGCTCTAGTGCATCCAAACAGGAGAGCTAGCCAACTAGCCAGCCAGCCATAGCTAATTTTGGCTAATTTTTAGTCCAACTAGTAACTCGCCATGCGTATCCAAACATGCCCTTAGTGTTTACATTGTTCAATCATCTTTAGGTTTTTTGTGATAGTTTCAAAGTATTGTTTGCTTTTTTAAGAATTGTTAGTTGTATACTGTAAGTAGCAGTGTGTAACTGATAACTTCAACTTGTGCTAGTCTTTAATAGTTGCTTGCCCTGGTTTTGATATTGGATGGAACATAGTTTCATCGTATCACACCGCACCTTTGGCACTCTATGAACTGCCTGAAAATCATGTAATTGGGCAGTCCCAGAGAATATTTGTTTGAAAACATTGTGAGGTTCCTTTTCTGCACAACTAAAATGAAACTTTGGAAGAATCATGCGTGATTGAGTATTGAAACATTTTGTTAGAGTGTGTGTTTGCTTAATATTGAACTAAACGTGGCAATATTACCATGATGACTAAAGGCAAACTTTAATATGTGGGCCGAATGTAATCCATCACCAGCTTATATTGGCTGCCTAAACTGGTTTCTTTCTATCTTATTTCAGGAGGTTGAATATGCCGGAGGAGGGATCCCACTATTTTAATGCCAACTTGCACTTTTGAACTAATATTTGTTACTATAGTTGTAATATTACTTCAATACCGAGTGAAATTTTACCCTGGCACTCCTGAATACACGAGAAGTGCAGTTTTTTTTTGTGTGTGTGCATTTGTACTACTATTTTCTAGATGCGGTTGTATCGAATTTGCCACCGTGCAGCAAAGTCGCAGGATATTCACTGGACAGTAACAGACCAGCAGGTTTATTATACATAGTTTGTTCATTTCCCTTGGTTCCTGTGCTACTCTTGTTTCAGAAAAAGAAAGGACCTGTTACTTGTTGCCAAGAGTAGTTTTCGACCAAATTTCAGCGGCCGTCAGCCGAATCAACATGCATCTGCATGCAATGGAACCATCCACGAATAGGCAACGGAATGATCCCAGCTTGTCTGGTCTCCAAGTATAGCCAGCACCCAAAGCCGGCAAGCAGGCGTCAGCCACCATTGTCTCCTGGCCCTCCGCCCCTCCATTGCCGCGGCCTTTATGTAGCCCTTGGCCTTCCGCTCCTTCGCCTCCTTTCCCCACCATTCCCATGGTGGCTGGCCCCCTCGCCTCCTCCTAAACCCTTCACGCACCATCTCCGAGGACCAGGGCGGCCACCACCTCACCTACCCCGCTTCCGCGTTCATTCGCCACTGCCACCTGCGGCGTCGCCGCCGGCAGCCCACGTCGGCCGGCCGCCTTTACGTGCCCGTGCCCGTGCCCCCTCTCCGGCGGCGCCATACAATACAATACAATGCCTTCAAATTGTGCCATAGTAGTAGTTATCGCCATCTTCTTCGTTGTTGTTATCCTCAGCGCCAGCCACGCGGTCACCGGCGCCCGCGTTGGCGGCACCATGATGATCCGACAGCCCTCGTCGTCGTCCTCCGTCCTGATGTTCAGGGAGGCGCCCGCGTTCCGGAACGGGCCCGAGTGCGACGGCGGCGGGCGGGTGGACATCGCCATGACGCTGGACGCCAACTACCTCCGCGGCACCATGGCCGCGGTGCTGTCCATCCTGCAGCACACGGCGTGCCCGGAGAGCGTGGCGTTCCACTTCCTCGCCGCCGACGCCGACGACCACGGCCTCGCCGCCGCGCTGCGCGCCTCGTTCCCGTTCCTCGACCTCCGCGTCTACCGCTTCGACCCGTCGCGCGTCCGCGACCGCATCTCCCGGTCCGTGCGGCAGGGAGCTGGACCAGCCGCTCAACTACGCGCGCGTCTACCTCGCCGACACGCTCCCGCCGGACGTGCGCCGCGTCACGTACCTCGACTCGGACGTGATCGTGGTGGACGACGTCCGGACGCTGGCGTCCGTCGACCTCGCGGGCCACGTGGTGGCGGCGCCCGAGTACTGCCACGCCAACTTCAGCAACTACTTCACCGACGCCTTCTGGTCGCACCCGGCGCTCAACGGCACCTTCCACGGCCGCCGGCCCTGCTACTTCAACACGGGCGTCATGGTCATGGACGTCGACAAGTGGCGCGCCGGCGGGTACACGCGCCGGGTGGAGGAGTGGATGGCCGTGCAGAAGCGCCGACGGATCTACCACCTCGGCTCGCTGCCGCCGTTCCTGCTCGTCTTCGCGGGCCACATCCGGGCGGTGGACCACCGGTGGAACCAGCACGGGCTCGGCGGCGACAACGTCGAGGGCCGCTGCCGGGGCCTCCACCCGGGCCCTATCAGCCTCCTCCACTGGAGCGGCAAGGGAAAGCCGTGGCTCCGCCTCGACGCCCGGCGGCCGTGCTCCGTCGACTACCTCTGGGCGCCCTACGACCTCTACCGTTACTCGTCGCCGGTGATCGACGAGTGGTGACTGGATGGATGGATGGTGAGCCGTGACGTGCGTGAGCATGCACCGCCCACCTCCACCTGAGATGAGCTATACTAGCAATGGTAGGACAGTGTTCGATCTTACAGAGAGGGAACGAATTAAGAGGCATAACTAACAATGCATGCAACATGGCTATATATCTCTTGGATGGATCTCTTAATTTATCTACTGTGCAATTCACCCTCTTGATTTTGTATATATATAGATCATCATGTTGTAAATTTGTACAGATTATTAGTATATATGCATGGTGGGGAAGCTCATACTGACAAATGTATGTATTATATTGTACTCTATATGTCGAGTTCATGTTAATACAACACACAGATTCCGTATGCAGTACAGGTTCTGCTTTCTGAATGAAAGCACAAAAATTTCAGCTATATATTTTACTTAATTAAACTGGAGTCCGAGGAAAAACATTTAAGCAGGTCATGGACTTTTGGAACATAAACATGGTGAGTTTTGCTCTCGATGAAATCCAAAATATTTGAATTCTGCTGAAAGACAACCAAAACTTGATCTTCGCTTTTATAAACATGGGGTTTTGCTTGTGGACTCCATCTCTATTATTAAAATATACTCCTTGCGACCTTTCGAAAAAAAAAATATACTCCCTGCATTATACGTGCAATGTACTTACATATGTATTAACAACATATGGTACCGACGACTAGAGGTATTATTAATATTCGAAGACCGCATGAATAAAATAAAAGAGAGACACAATGTCCCACCTACGACCCTTTGTTGAAAGACAACAACTGATTTCCCACTTTTATTAAAAAATTTTGCTTAGTGCGCTATTTTGAAAATAGGGACTACTTTTAAACATGAGGGACGAGAATGTAGGAAGGAAATAAACCATATAGATTCCAGAACTTTCTATAGCTATTTTAGTTCTTGTCTGGTTGTTTGTTACTAAATGACAATCAAATTATAAGACATTTGACTTTTTAAATCTCAAGTTTGACCAAGTCTTATTCAAAAATTGTGTGCAAAACATCACATCTTTTGTTGTGGCTTACTTTGTTGGTAAATTTTCTTCAAACCATAACTTAAATTTGACTATGTTTTCGACAAAACATTAATAAAACTATTGGTCAAAGTTTATACAAAAAGATCAAACGTCTTATAATTTGTAACGTAGTACCTTTTTTTTTATTGTCGTGAGGGCTCATATAGAAGCCCTGCTATGTTGCATTGCCCAATCTAGTTTTCTTTTTCTAATATAATAGGTAGTTCCACTATCTGATTCTTAATAAAAACCATATATTGATTTCTAAAAGTCCATTTGTCATATTGTCGTTCACTATACCCTTTTTTTTGCGACTTGGTCTGTCTAACTTTACCCTTTGTCGCCACACCATGTTTGTTGTGTAAATTGTATATTTCTCGTGCATTCTATATATATTTATGTTTTTGTGTAGTTATGGATATTCATATGGTAATTTTGTCAACACACACATATAAATACAACAGCTACTTAAACTGGAGTCATTGGAAAAACATTTAAGCAGGCCAGGACTTTTGGAACATAAACATGTTGCTCTTGGATGAAATCCTAAATATTTGATTTTTGTTGAAAGACAACCAAAACTTGATCTTCGCTTTTATGACATGGGGTTTTGCTTATGGACTCCATCTCTATTATTAAAATATTTCTTCCTTCATTAAACATGCCCTGACACCTGTATGAACAATATGTCCTACATACATGATCTCAAGAAATTTGGCCAGGTCTATCACTAGCTACGGCTAAGATGGATGTGGTTTTTGTGTGTGGATGAATGACAATAAACCATGGTTACATCTGCATATTGAATCGACCAAAATAGAACAAGCACTGTTCTGGGCATGCACAAAACATTAGGTGCACTACGACTAAGATGGATGTGGTATATGTGGATTTGACAATAAACCATGGTTATAGTTGCATATTGAATCGACATGGAACATAACAGACATTGTTCTGAGCATACACAAAGATCACTGTCGGTAATTGCATGAAGACTAGCTTTTTGGCGTGATCGATGGAACAGATTACCAACAAAAGATATTGTGCAGCACAATTTGTGCCACTATGCCTTGAAGCATGGTGTGTGTTTCAAACGGTCCAAGCCGCTATGAACCAAAAAAGTTGGATGCGGGGGCTTAGACGGATGACAAACAACGCACAACGCACAACCTGATACTCCTCAGATGGCCAATACTCCTCAAGATCAGCATATATGATGAAGTTTAAGGGGGCTATATACAGGACTACCAATGGGACAAAATTTGGAGAACAAAGGTGGAAAATAAATGAAGTTCTTCCTTTGACTATTCAATGAGACAAAATTTGGGAACAAAGGTTTTCTTATAAATTCAAGTTCTTCCTCTGGCCTCTGCAAAAAAACTGCAAACAGTAGATCTAATAATTAAGCATGGAGAACAAAACTTTTATGTCTATCACAAGAAAAAAATGCTTAGCTTTTATTCAGATACTATCAGTGATTTTTTTTTTCTAAGGTGCATATGCCACTGGTTTTGTCCTTATTATCTCCAAAAACTAGACTAGTTTCAAAAAAAAACTTCATAAATCTTCAGTAGGAGTATTCTGGAGTGAAAAGAAGTATTGTGCTAACAGGCAGGGGGTGAGATGCAAAAGACATACGCGGCCAAATAGAGAGTCGCCGTCGCCATCGCAATCGCAACCGCCCGGCCGTCCTTGTCTCTGTCTGTACATTGACGCCAGTGTGCATTATTACGCCCCGTCCCGCGGCCGCCGTCGGCCCGCCGGAGACTCGACAAGGAAGGAAAAGGCAGGCACCGCGCGCGCGAGAGCTGAGATGTCCTTCTTCTTCCGCATGGCGTCGCGGCTGCGGCCGTCGACGACGGAGGAGGTGGTCCGCTCCATCAAGGACTCCTTCCTCGCGCTACACACGCGGACCCACGCCAAGGTGATTGATTTGCTAGTCTCCCCGTCCCGTCCCCTTCCGTCGGGCCTCGCTTTTTGTTTAATTTAGAGATCTAGAGGCCGATCGATCCATGCGAACCCGCTTCCGGATAGCCAATCGGATGTGGCAGTTCCGTTTCGGTGGTCATCTCAAGATCATCATTCTCTTCTCCCACCGTGGGTGATCATTTCCTTCTTCCTTTTTGTTTTGTTTATATAAATAAATTAAGGGGTTCCGATTGGTCGTGACACTTCTGGCATATTTTGGTGGGTCGAATCGAAATGGGATAATGCGGAATGGCTCAACCCTTCGTCGTGGCTCGTGATGCTTGAATAAAACAGACAGCTACTGATTTGCTAAAATTAAATTGGGAGAGCAATGTGCAGTTGCTAGGGTGTCATGTTCTTGCAGTGCTTTGTTTGTCTGATTGTCTCCACCGTGATGTCAGGATGCATGAGTTAATTATTTCTCTTGTCCCTTCCTCCTCAAAGCGAAGTGATTGTTCTGACCTGACCATAACTCTGTTTCGGTTGAATTCTCTATCAGATTATTAGAATACTACTTGTATAGACTGATTGGTATTCACCTTCTTGTTAGGCACTGGAAGAGGTGGAGAAGAATATCTCGTCGTTGAGGTTGTTGATCTTTGGTGATGGAGAAGTAGAACCAAATCAAGAGCAGGTCCTGCAAATAACCATTGAGATTTGCAAGGAGGACGTCATTTCCCAGTTCGTCCAGAATCTGCCTTCCTTGGGTTGGGGGAGTACGTTAGCTCTCCTTTAAATTCCTCGTGACCCTTTTTTTCTAATTTAATTTAATGATGTGTTTAACTGATTATTAGCTCTGTGGTTACAGGTGAGAAAAGATCTGGTTCTCTGCTGGTGCGTTTTGCTTAGGCAGAAGGTTGATGAAACCTATTGCTGCGTGCAGTATATTGAAAATCATCTGGAACTTTTAGATTTCCTTGTTGGTTGGTAAGCCATCCATTTCTTGATGTAAACATGACAAATAATTCATTGATACACGAAAAGCGATTTCAGGGTAATATCATAATTGTAGTTAGAAAGATATATTTCAACAAACTTGTAGTTAGCTAGCTGCTTGTGCTTAGCTTATGTCCCATATTCTCCTTTTTGAATTGAACCTTTATAATTGTCAATGGGGTCTTTAACTACTTGCCTTGCGTGTACCTAAAGTGTGTTGAGTTTGAGCCTTTTGGTCCATGGTTTTCATCTTTTTATGTTAGCAGATTATGACTTTCTTGGTCCATTCTCCGTGTTTACCTTATGTCCTTTATATTAAGTTTAACCGTTATTTTTCAACAGCTACAAGAACTTGGATATTGCATTGAACTGTGGGAATATGTTAAGAGAATGCATAAAGTACCCAACGCTTGCAAAGTAAGGGTTCAAAATCACCATTCAACTCTGATTCCCTTCTATTCATGATTTAAATCGAAGATGCATGCATACCTTAATAAATATAGCACTACATGCCTCAAAGAGAACAATAGCACTGGGTTTCCTAAAAGTGAAATTTCATGAATTTGATTTTCAAGTGTTCTTTCAGATACATATTGGAATCTGGTAGCTTTGAGCTGTTCTTTGAGTATGTTGAGCTGCCAAACTTTGATATTGCTTCAGATGCTCTAAACACCTTCAAGGTAAATCCATATGTGCATGTTTTTTCAGATGGTCGAAGAATCAATATTGATGATCGTCCTTGATAAGATTGTTGCAGGATCTGCTTACCAAGCACGAAGATGTAGTCGCAGAGTTTTTGAGTTCCCACTACGAGCAGGTCATTACTTGTTCTGAAATACACCTTTGGTAATGTCAACAATCGAAAGACATGAAGAAACATTTTCAGTTAAAATTTCATTTAAAGCATATACTCCTTGAATCTATCTATTTCATACTCTGTGTATGCACCATATGTTGTTGCTTCGCTAATGCCTTATTCAAAAATTGTATTGCAATTGTGTCAACATGCCAGATATATTCTGTTTGTTTCTGTTTATCACTCTGATCATGTATTTTTTTATAGTTTTTTGAACTCTACTCAAGGCTCTTGTCGTCAACTAATTATGTAACTAGAAGGCAGGCAATCAAGGTTTGACTATTTTTAGCTTAACTATATTCTCATTCACTTCAGAAGGAAACTTATTGTGTCATCTGTTGTTGTCAGTTCCTTTCAGAGTTTCTACTAGAGGCTCCTAACTCTCGAATAATGAAGAGATACATTGTGGAAGTCCGCTTTTTAAATATTATGATAAATCTACTAAAGGTACATATTATATATATTACTTCAACTCTTCTTTGGAAATTACTAGAGAAAATTATTTATTTATAAACCTTGATGATAAAATTACATTTATTGTCTCTTGTTAGCTTTCTTAATTTATAACTTTACTGCCTGATTTTCTCTTGTTCATGCTATAAAAATCGAACCAAAGTACACATTTGATTAGACTTAGACCAGATCTCCACTAGGAATTTGAAAAAGGAAAAGGCAGTATTGCACTATATACACATTTTACTGAATTTTCAGTCGCTGAGGTTACTGTGCATTATTATAGGTGAAAACCTTTTGGGTATCAGATCTGCCTTTTGAAATATATATGTAACTGAACAACATTTAAAAGTTCTTGAACAATTTACATACTCCCTTCAGCTGTTTTAGTTTTGTTCTAAGTCAAACTCATCTAACTTCAGCCAAGTTTACAGAATGGTGCATATCAAATTAGTTTCATTAATAAATTTGACTAACATTAGAGAAGTTTTTGCGAAAAAACATTAGAGAAGTTTGATCTCAGAGAAGACTAAAACGACCATTTTTTGTGACAGAGGGAATAGCTCTTATGATAGATCTGTTTCTTGATAAGATGGGTGATAATAGTTGTTACACACGTGCTTAAAGTAAAGGTTCAGCAATGTGTTCCTGATCGATCATAAAAACAGCACATTCTATTTAAATCGTTTCAGCAGTTCTCCTTTTTATTCCTGTGAAGTGTGTTTAGTCAGGTTATTATTTCTCAGAAATACATTGTTTTAGATGTTCTCAACATGCACAGATAGTTAACATTTTGATGCACCTATCTTGTAGCTCTGTTTCTTCTAACCTGCATCTTTTATAGGATTCAAGCAAAAATATCAGAATATGTGCCTTCCATGTTTTTTAAGGTATGATGATCTTTTTAAAACATACACGCCTTTTCACATGTGGCTACGCATTTGAGTGACCCCTATTAACCATTTATTGTGCTCAAAAACAGGTATTTGTTGCCAATCCAAACAAGCCTCGATGTATCATTGTAGCTTTGCTAGACAATCGCAGGGAAGTTGTGAAGCTACTCCAGAATCTTCCTACAAGTAAAGGTATTGTTGTGCATGAATGTCTTATACTACTTGGGCACATGGAACTACTTGGGCACTTGCCACTTGGAATCAACACCATAGTGTTGAGGAATCAAGTATTATGGAAGTATACCTTAAGATCGCCATTTCCGCTTCTTTATACAGGTGATGATGAACTTGATGAGGAGAAAGATCTAATCATTCAGGAAATCCAGAAGCTGGCATAGCCCAAAAGCTTCAAACTACCGTTAATCAATGGAAGAGTGTCCTCCTCGAGGACTTGAAAGTATTTGTCAGCCATATATTGCCAAGACCGAAACCATGTATATCCCACATTGCACTGTAGCCTTCAAGACCTGTTGTCTTTTTTTTTTTTTTTTTTTTTTGAGGGTTTTGCTTTTGGTCTCAAGAAACCATAGCAAAGGATTGTCTTTTTGAAGGAATTCTACATATGATTTGGGGACCATGATTACATGGAAAAGAGACAGAATTGTGTCGCGAAATAGCTACTCAAATGAATTTTAGTTATCTTTGAGAAAGAGTGAAGTTGTAACCACTCTAATGTCGCGTGTATGGTGAGTGGATTCGGACCCTGTTTGGATCCTAGGACCCGCCTGTAAGAGAGGGGATGATGTTTTTCAAGCTCATTCCGTCTCCCCTATTCACATAGACTTTTTGTGGTCTCAGGCTCTCGGCTGAGCAATCAGCTATTCAGCTCTGCCTTTTTACCGGATGGATTCTAATCTATAGGGATCACAGAGAAATTTAAATCTAGAAGAATAGCTAATACACTGGGGAACTTCTCCGGACGTAGCATGAGCTAACACATGTACGAGACGGCATTCAGCAACCAGACATTGCCCCCAATCCCCCCATAGAACAAGAACACCATGAAACTGAAAAGATAACATCATCATCGAAATTCAAGCAGGAAGCAGCAAAATTCAGAATCCAAGAGCAAGCAGCAGCATGTTACGGTACACTGAAGCATATTACGGCACACTGACCTACGAAACAAATCAAACGGCAGCCATTGTCTAGTGAACAACTGATCAGTTTTCAGAAGCCTGTCGCCTTAGCTGACAGCTCGCTAATGCCAAGTCCCGGTTGCCATAGTCGGCCAGCACGGAGCAGATTTAAGATTTTCAAGGCGGCCCAACCAACCAGCTCCATTTCAGCGGCTGCGCCCACACCCAACACAGCGACGACGAGGATGCAGCGGAATCAGTATGTGACCCTTCCCGTCATTGTAGCTCTGCACATGCACACACACAGCCCAAACAGAGGAAGAGCATCAGAACCAATACGATAAACTAGAGCACAAATAATATACAAACTGGTCTTAGTTTAATAGGAAAAGGGACACATGCTGGTTCTGTTGATACAAAATAATACCAAAGCTGCCGGTTCAGCAAATATTATTTTTCTTGTAAATATTATTTGCCTTATAAAAGAGAGGTAACCTAACATATGGGTCTTCCTGTAAAACCACCTAAAAACCAGGTTAAAATGGTCAAGAGGTACTTTGTCCATCTTTAAAAGTTAATGGAATGCTTTTTTTTTCCCCAAAATTCGGCTATAAATTTAGGAGTTCCTCAAACCAGGAAAGACACCAACTAGTCTTCTACTCCCTCCATCCCAAATTATAAGTCACTTTGACTTTCTAGGTTCATCCATTTAGTTATGTATCTAGACAAGTGACTTATAATTTGGAATGGAGGGAGTATATATATATATATGGGTTAATATCCGAATGCGTGGACATTTTCATAAACTTGTATGAAACCACAAACAATTGAGTCCACGGGCCTTTGTTCGAACTAGAAATAGGTGGCTAGGAAATTAATCCACTAGAGTATCTCTAGTAGGAACCCATTCAATGTGGCTCTGATTCTCTTCGCCTGGCGAGGCATAGGCATTCAACCCCTGTTACATCTTTGCTCCCCATGTCCTGGTGCTCCTCATTCTCTCCCATGCCCCCATAGCTTAATTGGAACAATGGTGGATATAGCCTAATGACAAGTAGATCTCATATGTCAGTGCCTAATAGAATAGTTTTGAGGGCTTCTCCTTCCTCATGCCCCATGTCCAAGTGCTCCCCTTCCTTTCCCATGCCCACATAGCTCTATTGGGACAATTGTGGATATAGACCAAACGTTAGAATGAATTTGATGGCTCCTGCTAGAATACTTAAGGCATGTTTGGATTTCCTCCTCTAAACTTAAACGGTTTGTGCTAAAGTTGCACACTAGAACATCTAAAGGGTACTGATATTAGCACGACAAAACAGCACTAATCTAGATAATTGATACCCCAGATTCTTCATAGTATAAACTAATACCCTGATGTATAAAAAGGTAGATTCGGGATTTTGGAAATATTCAAGCATCGAGAAAAGATAAAATGCTGTCCGTGAAGGATTTCAATTCAAACTCTGATCTACCACGACGTACGTGTAACTGCCTAACAGGACAACAGCAGTAGCAGTAACAGCACTGGTCATGGAAGGGGAGAGGTCATGGAAGGGGAGAGAAGAGATGCTTACATCGATACCCTCCATCAAGTGGAACCACGGCTCAGACCCCGTGCAGCGAGCGCAGTAGCGGCCGTCGTAGACCTCGATGCGGATGGTGTCGTGGCAGCTGTGGTGCGCGCACAGCGCGGCGGAGAAGCCCGCGCCGCAGCTCACGCAGAACGAGTCCCTGCCCCTGCTGCCGGAGTGGCCCTGCGCCGCGTCGGGTTCATCGCGGACGACGACCTCGTGGCCCTGGCCGCGGTGGTGCGCGCCGCAGCAGTGGTGGCAGAAGGCGGCGGCGCAGGGCACGCAGAAGCGGTCCTCCTTGCAGCTGGCGGAGAAGTCCTCCGCGAGGAGCCGCCTGATCCAGCCCCCGCTGCCCTGCGGCGAGCGTGCGTAGAGAACAACGGCATGCGCCGCCGATGGGCCGCGTCAGCGAACGGCAGATCGAAGAAGTGGTAGAATAGAACATACGAGCGAGATCGTAAACAAAGGAACCACGCGGGGAGAAGAATCACTCACCCAGGTCGCCATTGCTGAGATCAAGGAGAGGGGATTCGCAATCGGGGGTTTCGTCCGGAGGCAGATAGCGAGAAACACAGGGCGCTTATGAACGAGGTGTGGGTTTATGGCCTGAGATGATAGGTATTTATAGGGGGAAAAAAACATCACCATTGTAAAATAATATTTCTCTTGAAAATCGTTGATTCTTTTATATTCGTAGGATCATGAGCCAATGGCTCAGATTCATTTGGAAACCCTAATCCTACATTCTTTCGTGTCCCCCGCCCAAGCGCCGCCACCCCCGCGCCTCTACCAACTCATTGCAATGGTCATCTATATACATGTATGGTCCACTATAGCTTACCATTCATATTGATGATGTAACGTGTATATATAAAAGAGCATCACCATTGTAAAATAAATATTTCTCTTGAAATTTGTTGATTCTTTTATATTCATAGCTAGGATCATGACCCAACGGCTCAGATTCATTTGGAAACCCTAATTCTACCTTCATTTCAATTCGTGTTCCCCGCCTAAGCGCCGCCACCCCGTTCCTCTACCAACTCATTGCAATGGCCGTCTATATACATGTGTGGCCCACTATACCTTACTATTCATATTGACGATGTAAACTTGTATATTATATAAAAAAGCAATACCTTTGTAAAATAAGTATTTTCTTTAAAAATTCTTGCTTTCTTTTTAAGATTATAGGAGCATGACCCAATTGCATAGATTCATGTGGGAACCCTAATCCTACATATGTTTCGTGTCCTCCGCCCAAGCGCCGCCACCCTGCTCCTCTACCAACTCATTGTAACGGTCATCTATCCTAGTGTGGTCCACTATACCTTATTGTTCATGTTAATGATGTAAATTTCTCCTATCTTTCCATACATTTAGCTACACGTGTGCCTACTCTTCAAGGCTCTCTATTTACAAAAAGCTACAAAATCACCTACTTGTGAATTGTGATGTATATATTACCATCACACACATGGAAGTAGTATTTTTACTCAAAAAACTTCGATCACCATCGTAGAATTATGTAGTTTGTTTATTTGGAAACTCTAGCCCTACCTTCACCAAGTTCAACACCAACCTACTCTTCGATTCTCTACCAACTAATTGCAATGGTCATTTACACTACGTGGCCTACCACATCTTATATTTCCTTATTATTATGCAACCGTCACATAGACGTTGCACATCTCTTCTATCCTTCTCTAGAACTACTATCGCTGCTTAATCTTATATATGCCCATATTTTTCACTAGAGTTCAAAAGTACACATCTTATCTTTCCCTATTACTTGTGCAATGTTTTTACTAGATAGCTCTCGACCGTCACACAGATGATGCACCTCTCCTCTATCCTTCTCTAAAACTACTATCACTGCTTAATCTTGTATATGCTCATATTTTTTACTAGAGTTCAAAACTACACATCTTATCTTCCCCCTATTACTTGTGCAATGTTTTCACTAGATAGCTCTCGACCGTCACATAGATGATGCACCTCTAGTATTCAGTGAATTTTGCCACGATATCAACGTTCTCACGATCACAAAACATACACACAACACAGACACACAATTCTTGCTATAGGTCCACTCTGCCCAGCTCTCTGCTCTCTATTATTACTTGGACGAGAGTGCCTTGCGGACCCTGGAGCCCACCCTGGTCTTCGCTTTGCTCTGCTGGCCTATGTCTCCGGCGTTGGCATCCGCCGCTGTCGCCGTTCCAGCCATCACGTCCGGCGGTGGCACAGGCACCGGCGGCCCCGTTGGCGCGCTGCCCGCCGCCACCTTGCTGGTGACGGCTGGTAAAATCACAGGAACCGGCTGCTCAGACTGCGGCGCTGTGGCTGCGGCCGGGGGCGCGGCCGGCAATGGCGGCCCGCCGTGCTTAGCTGCAGGGACAGGCCCAGGCGCAGCGCTGGCTCCATCACCGGTACCACCGGCAGGCTTGGCAGCTCCGCCGTCCTCGTGGCGGACGGTGAGGCGGCGGAGAGGCCGGAACGCCGGTCGGGCGTGGAAGGCCCTCTGGAGCCTGTCGCAGAAGCTCGGCTGCTTGCTGCCGCCGGCTGCGGGGGCCGCCGCCGCGGCAGCTGCAGGCTCCTCCTTGTCTGCCTGCATCGCGCACAAACTTGAGCTCGCCAAAGCGCAGAATGAACTGCGACTTTTGTAGGCAAAAACAGAAGCAACTGAGCAGTTTATGTCCGTTCTTTTCAACTGATGCTTATGCTCTGCGCACAAACTAAAGTGAGCTTCTATGAACTGACGAGAAGCGGCATCACATTCCCCAGAAAAAGAGAGAGAGAGAGAGAGAGACAGAATCCGCTTTTACATCATGTAAAACTAATTTACTGAACAAATTTTTTGAAAAAAATTAATTTACTGAACAAATTGCGTGGCAGCAAAACTTTCATGGAAAAAAGTTGGTGCTGCCAACTTCCAGACCAGCATTCCTCGTGCCGCCGGCAACAGATTCAAAGGCGAATAACAGAGTGTCGACGTTCTTTTGTATACTTCGTTACCATTTGCCGAGTGTTATATTTACAGCACAATGCAGCATAACCGGTGTTCTTGTTAAAAATTATATGAGCTAGAGAGAGAAGATACAAGTACTCCTCTCGCTCCAAATCAGTAGTTCACTTTGGTTTTTTCTGTATACATTGATTTTCTTGCATGCATCTAGTTATACACTATGCCTAGATATACATAGTAAAACAAATAGATCTAGAAAAGCCAAAGTGAACTATAATTTGAAATGGAGAGAGTACTACTTAGTGCCTGACAGCAGCTTGATATGATAGAACTGACTAAGGTCAATTTGGTTGCCCAAAATTAAACCCAGCCAGAGTCATGCATTACCTTTTTCTCAGCACATGGTGGCATAGCCTCCGATTCCTATAAGCAGTGCGCCAGAAGCTGCAAATGTCACAGCCCAAATCTTGCAGCACCTGTTGAGAAACAAGTGGCTTATTAGAGCACGCAACAACATTTCAGAAGGGAAACAAAGGGACCAAAATATTATGAAGCGTCTTGGTACCTCGCGTCATTCCCAAGATTTGAAATAACTTCATCAATTCTATTTCTTGAAACATGAAACGGTCCACCATTTGTTGGACGTCTAATCAGAATTCTACCAGACTCGTCTTTGATAGCCTGTTCCAATTACACAAAAATACCAAAATAGTAGACTGTTAATATAACAGAACAGAAGACTCTCACAGGTCTACCAACACATTTCTACCCAAATAAGTGAATTTATGAGTATAACCTCGCCCACAACAGTTAAATTATCACCGATTGGAAGAATCCAGTCAGTTCGCCGTAGTCCAAGCATCTGCATAAAAATATATTACAAACATCCTTCCAGCTGGTGGCAGAACATACAGTTTTAAGTTATGTTAGCTCACCTTGATTGAGCATTCACAACCACATGAAAGAGGTTGCTTCTCAAAATCCTCACTTGCAAAGCGCAAAAGAGAACCATCTATGCTACTGCCAATCACCAAACGGCCAGTATCATCATCCTAGTAAAAGCAAGATATCAGAGAATATTTGAACCGGAAATTTCATAGCCGGAGTCACATGATAGATACTGTACCACTTAGATGCTCAAAAGAAGATAAGAGTAGACAGTGGAGTGTGCAACCAGAAAAGTGAAATACAAAATGCCATAAATTATTTACGGATGGATATAATCCACAAGCATAAATCTATGTCTACACAAATCGCTAAATGTAACAGGTTTTTTCTTCGAGGGCAAAAAAGAATATAACAAACTTTTCATCAAGTAAGCATAGAACGGCAGACGTGCAATAAGACATTTAAAGGAAGGCTGCCAGAAATTATTTGCAATCAAGCAAAGTTAGTTGCAGCTAATTACCAGATACCAAGGAACCTCTTTTCTTTTCGAAGATAACTTCTCATAACATCGTATCCATTGGTCGGGAACATCATTTCCCTTTTTCTTGAGCAGTAAGTGTTCAGTGCCATCTTTCTCCTCTGTCTTCTTCACCACTATGTATTCCTTGACATCCTTCCTGTTCTTCTGCTTCTTCAAGAAGACCTGAGTTACCTACAAAAATGGCAGACAAGTGACTGAAAGCGCAAGAAGGTGAACACATCTTCAACGAACATAGGCTTTTTGTGAAATCAGTAGATACATCGTTTACTACAATTGCAGCCTCCCGACCACTCTGTTCACCTATGATTGATTTGTCTGATCCAACCCTTCCAGAGAGAGTTACAAGAGGAAGGTATGCGGATGAGGCAACCAGTGTCATAGCTGTTAAAGACACACAGTATAAGAACGGAAAAAAGTAAAAGAAATGGACCTTATACTTGAGCAAGAATAACATACAGTACTATCAGATATTTTAAACAAACCTAAGTGTATCTATGTAAGCTCCAGTTGTTCCGCACCTAGATTACGAAAATACTCACCACCCAATTTGGGGTACATACTATGTACTGAGGAACTAATGTCTCATTACACACATGGTTGCAGAATAAAACAACAACATTCCAGCATCAGGAGCTAACAGATATAATTTAGCATATAGAGGATAGCCAAGCTTGGCAATACAAAAGCATTTTACACAGTCCACATAAAGTCAGAGTGGGCTAGTGCTGCTTAGATAATCAGACCACTGAATCTGTCTTCTAACAAGCCAACATGACTGTTATAATAAAGATAATTTAGCACATAGAAGATGGCCAACATGACTCTTAGTGTCAGAAGTGGGACATCACTCATCACGTACACTCTTTAGGATCAACTACGAATTACAGAAACCAAGATCCTGGTTAGTTTATAGGTGGCACCTGAAACTATCGTTCCATACCAGTCTAACTAGTTTGTTTGATGGTCAATCAACAATGGTTATGATTTAGCAGTTCTGTCAACAAGACTGGCAATTATATTTAAAACATTAAAAAAAAACTCTGAGCAGCAAATTAGCCGTCATTGCATCTTAGCTGATCACCAAGCTAACTATCGAAATAAAAAAAGCATCCGCAATTTGGCAAAGGCCGGGTACGGATGCTCACACAAATCAGAGATGCGGGAGAACCTGCGCGCCGATCCCAGCTCGTTGGCGCTCCTGTACGCAAGAAGCAAGCAAAGCAACCATGCTTTCAGTTTCAGCACAACGACACAGGATTAGATGAGTAACCTCAATAGGAGAGCTGGAGAGGAGAAGGCAAATTTAAAAAAAAAAAAAAAAAAAAAAGCGTGCAGGCAGGAGGAGGCCGTAGGCCCGTAGTATACGTACCGAGCATAGCTCCTCCCCGATAGGTAGCACGCCGCGCCGGCGCAGCAGCACGCGAGGCCGCCCCATAGGAAGCCGGTGCCGCCACCGCCGCGGCCGGCGCCGCCATTGGCGTCGCGGTGATGGCCGTACCCGCCGTACATTGCGGAGAGGCGCTTCGATCGACCCGCTCTGTTCTCTCTCGGAGCAAGCAATGCAAAACCCTATTCGAAACGTGGATGTGATTTTCGGACTCCACGGGAGCTCAGATCCTGGGTGGATTAGTGCCGGACTGCCGGCCGTGACAAGTAATCGGAGGCGGGCGCCGAGGCGGTAGCCGCCGTGGTCGAGAACCCGAGAGGGACACTAATCCGTCCGCGGTGGTGAGCGGTCGTATTCCTGCTCTGTTACGTTTGAAATCCCGCTGTGAACACGGGGAAGAAGAGAAGCGCGCGGACGGGGAATTGGGCCATTGGGGATGGGCGCGCACGTGTCGGGAAGGGCCCAGCACTAGTTGGAGCGATCAGCCCAGCCCATATAGTCGCCGTGGAACGCTGCACTGTTAGGCCTACTTTGGGAGCAACGGGCTGATTTGCCCTGGGTAAGAAACCACGACGGGGATTTAATTTGGACTACCTAATCCACGGGAGCCATTCCCCTTGCCTTGTCCCCTTCCCTGTCGCCATTTGGAAGCAAGGCCAATATACCCAGGGCGTACAAACTTGCATGTCATGACTATTGATTATGAGCTTGCTCGGTATGCTGTAAATTGTACATGCAGAGTCTGAAACTCTAAATAAACACTCAAGCTAGCATCGTACAAGGACCTCCTGTCTTGCAGCCAAAGTACAGCAGCACTTCTACCACACTACAAGTATTTCTGCCAAAGTATGGCTACAAAACTGAAAACAATGCCTTGAGAAATCAAGAAAAATCTGAATTTCTTCAATAATATAAGGCAGTCAGCACAAATCAATGCCAACCACATCATTTTCACGGAAATAATGCATGGAAAATCACAAGACTAAAACTATTTAACAGTCCAATACATAGAAAATTAATTTAACTGGCAAATTCAACCCTCACTACCAAACTGATCCAATACATAGAAGCCTGAAATGTCCAACATACACTACCAAAAGTGACACTTCTCTGGTCTCAAATCATGCATTGCCTCCATCAAAGTCTATGCAATTAACACAAAATAGAAAAAAAAAAAAAATCTTGTATGAGGCCCAGGAGTATATGGTCAAGATACAAGGCAAACATAAAAGAAGCATCTTTTCACTATGTTTACAGCTAGCTGTCAGTTCAGGTTAAGAAAAAATTTTATCAATGCATAAAGATAACCACACCAAAAAGGTAATACAATATCAAACGCCAGGGCAGTAGCAATTGTGCTTCGATCAGTTATCCATTGTCCTACGGATTAAGGTCTACAGCCATGCACTACAAGTCTACGAGATCTCCATCGTTGCTTGCCAATGTGGATAACTAATCTTGCTACTGAATGATTTAACTGCAGATCTGATTATGACTGAAGCAATAGGCAGAAGATAAAAAGCATAAAAAAGTCGGTCCCATAAGTAGACAAAAAATAATAGTTCAGTCCAGCAAGGCAGGCTTTTGCATTAACAAAAATCAGTGGACAAAACATACTGCAAAATATTAGTTGAGTAACAGATACAAGAGACCAGAATATTGGTTAGTGTCAGCACTTACTATTATGGAACTAAGACACCTTGTGCAACAGATACACTTACTATTATGGAACTAAGACACCTTGTGCAACAGATATATAGGCGCAGTGGCAAAATCCTATGGCAAAATCCTATACCGACCTGACCACAGTCACCATAGCAGAGGGGGGGATTGTGACCAAAGAAAAATCATCAAATTGGCTAAAGAACGCAGAGGAGGATTTGTGAACAAAGAACCAGATCACAAGGTAAGCTCTTCCTTGTACGTGCAAGCACCTTATTAACTCATATGCTAATTGTCCTGGTCGCCATTAATCCGATCTCAGAGCCTGAGACTCCTTCACCATACCATACTCTAGAAGCCACACTTGAAGCGGAGAGGACTATTTTTCTACCTTGAAGCGGAGGATGGATTGACGAGGCTGACGAGAAAGGGATTTGGATCAGCACCACGTAGACCACCTTGTCTCAGGATCACCAAACATGCGGCCCCAAGATCTACAAGAAACATGGTGAGGATAGGATTGGGAAACCCCAAGCTGTGCAGGGAGACCCGCCACCTGTCTTTTTGTTAAATCTTTTAAAGATAGATATTATGATTAGTACTTTTCTTTACTATCTACCGTCCTTCTATTTTTTTTAGTTATTCACTGGAGCAATTATATATTGAAGTCAATCCGAGGCAAGTGTTTGGATCTATTATGACATAAGGATTAGGTGCCTAACGGACATTGGTTATTCTGGAAAATTATTTCCCGACATAACAAAAAAAATCTTTTTTTACGTTTTAATTTAAGAAGCTAGTGTATTTTTTTCTGAGGGTATAAGCCCCTATCTATATCTACTTTCCTTGAGTGAGCACTAAACTGTGCAGGGAGATGCGGGTGAAAGCGTGCTCGCCTGTGGAGATGGAGGAGCCGGTGCCGTAGGGAGATGGCGAGGCGGCGGTGGCGAAGGCCAGCATCGAGTCTAGGACGAGGAAATTTTTTCGGGCTCCAGACTAGTGGAATGTTTCCACGAGGAAAAGATAGAGAAGCAGGCCTCTAGCCCATGGCGGTTGAGCTTCCAAAGTGCGCCCAGGGAAAATGGGGGGCAAATTGACTCGTGGATTTTGGCCCGGGAAAATCGCAAGCATACCTCCGGGATCCCCTGCTTCCAAAGTAGCACTTACGAGCCGGGCCACCAGAATTTTTTCCAACCGGAGTAACCCATTTACATTACTTGAACGGAAATACATAGTAGTTTGGGACAATTACAAAAATCAAAAAATTAGGCAGAGATACCTGTATGGACTCAGAAATTTGCTGCACAGCAGCCCTTAACCAACCGACCTAGCTTAGTTCTCTTAATGGACTCAGACCACACTGCATTGTTAAACAACAGTATGAAGAACACAGAAACAAAAGAAACTGTTGAAACTGTGGTTTCTAACATGGGTAGAGATCTTGGGAGAAAGTATGATTCTTTGGCTAAGTATGGAACATTCAATAATAAATGGTAATAAATTACATTCACCAACGATCAACATGAAGGACTCTGCCCCCCTATTTATAGCTTACAAACAAGTAGGAGTGCTAAGTGACAATTCTACCCCTCTAGATGCTTGGCATATTCTAGTCTTTGGTCTTCACCGTCGCAGGGCCTTCACGTTCTTTCATGTGAGCCGCCATTGCTTCTGGGCTTCCTGCTCAGCCCATTTAAGGCTTGACTCCTTCCTTCTATTCACCAGACGATATCTCCGATGGGCTGATTTCCATTTCATCCCGCTCACTTGACTCTCGTGTCTTCGGCCAGGTACGTCCGAGTAGAAGGCCTTACGTCCACGATGCTAGCGGAGATCTCCGTGTCCTCCTACGACCGGCCGACGGAGCTCCGCAGAGCCAGCGGAGATGATACCTCCGCTAGCCCCATGTCGTCGTGCACTAGTCTCCTCGGGTCTCTGCAAGGTAGGCACATGTCTAAACGAAAAGATCAGTAATCATCTGTACTGACCACTCCAATCCCAGGAGCACTTCAACGACCTGAAGCAAAAGACATTCATCATCTACAATCAGTCAGCTCTGACATTTCCAGCTTCCCGTCCGCCGACCACTCCATAGTCCTTATTCTTAGTAGAATCAATTCTCCTCGTCCAGCTCCATGTCATCAACGTTTTGAAGGAGCAGCTGATCAATTTGACTGGCAGTTTGATCTCTCAGCATGTTCTTAGCAATTTGGAGCACAGTGTTAGCACTTAAGACCCAAAATTCCTTCTCATCAGTAGCAAACAGGCCTGACCAATAAACCATATATCTATGAGCTTGATAGAAAATTGCAATTGGATTTTTATGATTTTCTTATCGAAAACAACTTTATTTCTTGACTTCCATATGGCCCAGTAAAAGCATGAAATCCCCCCCCCCCCCATGAGGAAACCAAATAGGACACCGTTCTCAACATTGAGAAAAATCTTAAGGAATATTTGAAGCACCCAAACATATAGCCACAACAGACCATATTACTCTAGCCACAGGGCAAGTAAAAACAAATGGGTAACGATTTCTAACTCATCACAGAAAGCACAACTAGTATCTCCACCCAATTCCTTTTCATTAAATTTTCCTTAGTTAGAACTGCATCTCTGGATATTTGCCATAAAGACATTTTAATTTTTTCTAGAATCTTACTCTTCCAAATCATTTTATGATAGCAACTAGCATCATATATGGTTAGAAATTCATAAAGAGATTTAACAGTGAATTTACATTTTTCCCCAATTTCCCATAAAACACAGTCAGATTGATCCTTGATGTCATAGCAATCCATATCACAAATAACCTTATTCCAATCATCTCTCATATAGGCATGTAGCCACCTCCTAAAGCTAATTAGTGAACCATTTCTCACCTCTTGAACAGAAATTTCCTTCTGATCAGCTAATTAACTCAAAAAGGGTAGGATACTTGTTTTTTATTGGCTCTTTATATAACCAAATGTCCCACCAAAATCTAGTGATGTTGCTAGAACCACATATAACACTTCTACCTTGTAAATATATTTCTTTCAATTTCAAAAGATCAGCCCACATTGCTGAATTATTGACCTTATGTTTGACCTCAAAAATGTTTTTGTTTTTCATATATTTGAATCTAACAATCTGTTGCCATAGCCCTTCTTCTTTTTCGCCGGGCCACCGGGATGATTGACACAAATGCTTTCTATGCCCGTTCTGCTGCTGATTCTAGCTGTTGGAAACAACAGTTGCTCCAAAAAAAATTTGCGCATTGAATATACTTGCATCAGGTCTATCCCCATCCATCATCAATTCATAAGCTAATATGTTATTGGCTTGCATCTGGTCAGAACAGAAGTTACAAGCTACATGTCATCAAGAAATAAAATAGATTTTGAATAGCAGGAGTATTTTCTATGAAGGCGCGAATGTATAGTTGCCGACCAGTTTCCTGTAGCATATACTTGGGCATACTTAGTCGACGAGTGCACGTAGACACATTACTGAAAACCTCGCAAATTAAAAATGGTGGCACTTATACTACTGAAGTCTGAATGATATATAAGTGTGGTAGGAGTAGTAGGTTAGACCGAGTAAAACCACATCCAAGCGATCCTGATCCTGCTGCGTGTAGTGATTACTTTGTGATACAAATACACACCAATTGGCACCAAGCAAAAGCAAAGAAACCTGAATTCGTGAACCAAGCTAGCATTTGCGAGCTACTGTATCTTAGCCGATCGACGATGGCTGGAAGCATAGCCAGCAGGTGGCGCGAGCTCCATGGCAAGGACTCATGGAAAGGCCTGCTAGACCCTCTCGACATCGACCTCCGTGCGTCCGTCATCTCCTACGGCGAGCTCGCGCGCAGCCACCTACGACGGGTTCAACACGGAGGCGCGGTCGCCGCACGCGGGCGCGTGCATGTACGGCCACGCGGACCTGCTGGCCGCCAGCGCCGGCGGCGGCGGCAGCAACCGGTACAGGGTGACCAAGTTCGTGTACGCCACGTCGGGGCTGCAGGTGCCCGACGCGTTCCTGCTCCTGCCGCAGCCGGCGCTGGCGGAGCCCTGGTGCAGGGAGTCCAACTGGATGGGGTACGTGGCGGTGGCCACGGACGAGGGCGCCGCCGCGCTGGGGCGGCGCGACGTCGTGGTGGCGTGGCGCGGCACCGTGCGCAGCCTGGAGTGGGTGAACGACCTCGACTTCACACCCGTGCCCGCCGCGCCCGTGCTGGGCGCCGTGGCGGACGCGCACCCGCGCGCCATGGTGCACAGGGGGTTCCTGTCGATCTACACGTCCAGCAACGCAAGCTCCAAGTACAACAAGCTCAGCGCCAGAGACCAGGCAAGTGGATCCACTTTCTTTCTTTTTTTCGAAGGAGCTCTTTTACCCTTTTCTACTTGCACTTTTTCACTGCAACATTTGTTTACCGGGTGTACACGTGGTGGTTATTTATTGATTCTTAATTACAGAAGTTAATTTACAGAGAGATTATGTTGTTTGACCACGGGTACATTACTACACTATATATAATAATCAATAACTTGTACTGGCCGTCCACACGGTGGTTACTGACTAAAACTGACAGGATTTCGACCTGGAAAGACACCGTGGCATCGATGATCTCAGCTAGAGTGTCTGGTTGATTCCTTTCTTCAAGCATTTCGGCCTCTGATGTTTCAGTCGTACGTTCTACACACGGGAGGGACAGCCGGATTAGCTGTCGAATCCACGAAAGCTACCTGCCATTTGCCTCGTCTGAAACCAACCAAGACTTACGTGTGCGTGCAGGTTCTTGAGGAGATCAGGAGGCTGATGGAGCTGTACAAGGGCGAGGAGACGAGCATCACCATCATCGGGCACAGCCTCGGCGCGTCGCTCGCCACCCTCAACGCCGTGGACATCGTCGCCAACGGCCTGAACGCGCCCGCCGCCGCCGCGCAGCCATGCCCGGTGACGGCCATCGTGTTCGCGAGCCCGCACGTCGGGGGCCCTTTCTTCAAGGCCGCCTTCGCCTCGTTCGGTGACCTGCTGAGGGCGCTGCACGTGAAGAACCAGGGCGACGTGGTGCCGCTGTACCCGCCGCTGGGGTACGTGGACGTGGCCGTGCCGCTGCCCATCCACACGGCGCGCTCGCCGTGGCTGCGGCAGCCGGGCACGCCGCAGACGCTCCACAACCTCGAGTGCTACCTGCACGGCGTGGCCGGGGAGCAGGGCGGAGCTGGCGGGTTCAGGCTGGAGGTGGACCGTGACGTGGCGCTGGTGAACAAGGCCGCCGACGCGCTCAGGGATGAGTACCCTGTGCCGGCCAAGTGGCGTGTGGCACTCAATAAGGGCATGGTCAGGGGCGAAGATGGCCACTGGGCCCTCAAGGACTTCGAACATATCTGATTCAGCTTTATCAACATTCAACAAGCTGCCTGTGTATGATTCCTCGTGCATGAATGTTGTAATGCGCG
>JADLZK010012630.1:0-61992 GCA_015847255.1 Hyparrhenia diplandra | reverse complement strand
AGCATATTTAAATTTTTGCATTAGCATTGCATTGAAAAGTTCTAAAGCCCCATGTGAATAATCTTGTGGCATGTAACAACCCATAAGGATATTCACTATGGTGGCATAAAAATAATTATGCATTCATCTAGTTGCATTTGCATCATAGTTCTTGCATATAAATATATAAAACTTCAAAAACATTTAGAAGAGAAATCTTGCTGAAGTTCTATCTAGGAATAATCATGATCCATCTTGAAAATCTTTAGACACATGAGTTCTATATTGTCTATTTGAGTTCCACAAAGCTTTGTTGTCTATTTGAGTTCAGGATTTCAAGGGAGAGAAACATGATAGGGCGATACCTTCGTCCTTTGTCTACCTCAACTTCCACAATAAACCTGACACTTCAATCTAGCTTGGGGGAGAGCACCCCTAGTTATCCCAATAAGTATCTCTACTACTATCCATATATATTATTAGCTAATATTTTGGTTTTCTTAGTTTGCTAAGAGTCTAGTTCATAAAGTTGTTTAAAGAGTCGTTAGTAGAGTGTGATCTTTTGGTTTGGAAATAAATAAATAAATAAATAGGAGTGTACCAGAGTTTTCTTTTCCACCAACATAAAATAATCTCTGAAGCTAAATCTCATGCTTGGAAATGATGAATAGTTGCTCCGCCGTAATTCCTTTTCAGTACCTAGCTTTCAAGCTTAATTTCTCTTGAGCCTTAAATGCAAAACTGCTTTAACTTGAGACTTACTTTGAATCTGAAACCTATGGGTTGCAAATTGCATGCTCTAAAGTCTAGGTAATTGACGGATATGATATATGAAAGTCTGAGCTGCTATTGATCTTACTCCTAGTGATACTAGATTTCTAGAGATTTATTTTGAAAATTTAAAGTGCACATGATAAGTTCCTGTGTGACAAAGTGTTGAACCTTCTACCACAGCCATATATACATGTTCCCTAGATTAGGAAAACCTTTGAGATATATATAGGCTACTTGCTTTGCATTGAGTTTGTTCAATCTTTGTCGACCCTTAGAAACTTGTCATGCTGATCATGTACACTCCACCACCATTCCATCTCATTCCACTCTATTACCTTTCACTCTATTCCACTCGACTCCATTCATGCATATGCTACTTCCACCCAAGAAATACGCATCCACCACATATACACCCATTATATATACATTACCATCCATTCACTCTAGCCAGCAAAAATGTTCTACTCTTATCGCAGGAGAGAGCAACCAAAAATATTCCTTATACCCATCCACTCATTCATTGCTAACCAATATCTTACAAAAGCTCCATTACATTTGTTTATCTCTCAAAAAGTTATTGCAAAAGAGATTTGGGTTGTAGATTAAAAAAGAGAGAGAGAGAGAAGAAAAAAGAAAGAAAAAAAGGGAGATGAAAAATGGGCCGAGTGTCCTACGAGGCGAGTAGAGCCTACCTCCCTAAGAAAAAGAAAGAATAAAGGAGAGTTAAAAAATGGACAAGTATCCGCTGAAAACAATGGGTACTTAGATGCTCACCTCTCCATAAAAAGAAAAATAAAAAAAAAGAGATACCACCCATGTTCTCTACTGAGTTTCCAAATTCAAAAGAGATGATTCCTCTAGGAGCAAAAGTAAGATTCCCTTTCATTCATTCCATACCCCTTACTATATTCCTTACCATTTATATTCTATCCACCATACACATGCACTACTTGATCAGTGTGACTTGTGACTTTGGATCCATTGCTTGAACTTACAATATATGCTTGGTAAGTAAATATAGTTTCTCCCACCTATAAGCTCCAGATATAAGCCTTAGATATAGGGTGAGAGAGAAGAAGGCATAGTGTCCTACTGCCTTAGTCCAAAAATACCACATATTATGAGAAAAAGGCAAAACAACCTTGTTGCCTTAGTGAGGATCCACAAATACTACAAATGAGAGACTTGAGAGAGTCATACCAGGAACTTTGAGTTTTATTTTGAAAACTTGCAAAAACTCTAGAAGGACAGTTGAACAAAGAGATTGAGATATGGTGCTTGACTTGTGTTGGGTGATTACTCAGCACAACACTTTATTGATGATGATATGGATTACAAAGTGACCATTCAACATGGCGATTACAAAGGATATTAGGGGGTATTTATAGTCCCCATGGCTTCGTAGTTGTACAAAAACACTAAGAATTCTGAAATGGTACTCTACAAAATATTTTCTCCAGCGAAGATGCATTCTTCATCTTTGCGATTCTTCTGAGGTAAGCTCCACCTTCGCAACGCTTTTCGTTCCTTTGGAGACAGCCTTCTAACTTCACGGCGAAGCCATTGTGACCATCTTCGCTTGGATCTTTGATTCCAGTTTCCCTATTTTATTCTTGTTGATCTTCTGCTAAGCCGATAGCTTGCGAAGCCACCTTCAAAGTAGGACTTAGCTTCTGTTCTGTGAATGAACCGATTCATCCTAAAATCTTCAAAGTTTGGGATGAAAGTTTAAACAGAAATCAAAGTTAGATCCCAAAAGCAGCCCCTCGTGGGCGAAGGCCGACTTCAAAGGCATGAAACCCACGAATCATAAGTTTTTCTAAAAACTTTGTTTCGATCCAAAACGTCGTCCCAGACTTTGAAGTTGGACTTTTGATTTTGACTTCGTGAATATCTTTGCTGGTTTTTTTTTAACGGCTAGTTTGACCGTCTAACCGAAGAGGTCTATAAATAGCGAAGGACCCCCCTGTGTTCTTCATCTTTTCGAAGAGGGGCCACCTTTTTGAAAAATTTCTTTGTGACGCGAAGTCGATTTTGCGAAGCTTATTTCTCCGAAGCATTTTGTTCGAATCGAAGTTTCTTGAAGTGTTTGTTAGTAAGTTTCTTATTCTTTGGAGTAATTTTCTTTAAGCCTATTTCTTTGACTTTAGTTTATGTAACAATGTCTTCCTGATTTCTTTAGGATGGCAGAGGTTGATGAAAATATGAATGTATCTCAAGAGAATGAAGTCGAAGAGCAAGAAACATCTCAACATGAAGAATCTGAGGATGGATTGTCTGATGTTTCTGCGTCTGAGTCTGAGCTTCTTCCAGATGACAGACTTTCTCTTTCATTTGGTCATAGCAAGATGACCGAAGCTGATTATAAGAAGATGGTTAAAGATGGAATCCTTAGAGAAGGACGGTATAGGCCAGTGAGCCAAATGAGAAAAGGTTCCTAAGCCAAAAGCTGATGAGTGTGTTCGTATTTAAGGATTTGTTTACCGTAGGCCTTCACATGCCTCCTCAAAATTTTCTTGAGGAAATTTTCAAGAAATACAATATTGAGATGCATCACTTGACTCCCAATGCAATAGTCAAGTTGTCTGTTTTTTTATGGGCCGTGCGAAGTCAAAATGCAAAACCAGACATAGATGCCTTTTGTTCTTTGTATGAGCTTCATACTCAGTTTCAATCGAAGACAATTGAGCAGCGAAAAGTGAAGCTATACTTTGGATGTTGCAGTTTCAAGGCTGCTTTCGAGGGCGGACAGATTTCTCACGCCTCGAAGAACAAATGGGCGGGCGGTTTGGTACAACTACTTGGTTCTACCATAAAGTTCCTATGATTGAGGAAAATCGTGGTAGAAAAGGAGTTGTTAAAATTTACCCTTTGGCCGTGCATGCATGGGAACGTTTTGAATGTAAGCGAGGGTTTCCATGTCCCAATCCTGCTCTGAATGTTTAAAGGCTTTCAAGAGGGTTGTTTCTCGGCCGATCAACTTCGGGATCTTGTCGAAGAATACACTGGGCTGGCTGGAGTGTGGCCACTTAGGCTTGGTTGGGATTTTCTTAAACTTTCATACGAAGAGAATTAGGGAGAAGGATTACATTTTCCCAGAGACGAGAGATACCGTGATGCCTTCACGCCGGTTTAGTTCGAGGAAGAATTTGTTGCTGATGTGGAGAGCCGGGCGTGGATTTGCTTGGAAAGTACCTTCATCTTGGCGGAAGTTGATGGATGAGATTATTGGGCGAGGATTATGTTAGGCTAAATCGTATTTTTTTGATTTGGCCAACATTACTATAAGATTCGGCCACCTCCCGCTTATGCTCGTAAAAGGATAAACAAGATGCGGACAAAGATTTGAAGAGGAAGAGGAGTGATAAAGCGAAGCCGTCTGCTTCAGCGAAGACTCCCGCGAAGGTTGCTGTCACGAAGCCGCAGAAGAAGAAGGCTAAGAAGGTAGTGGCATCTTTGCTTGATAATTTAGACTTGACTGATAGTGAAGTTGATGCTTCATCACTTGAGGCTCCACTTTTTGGTTCCTCTCTTCGGGATCTAGAGGTGAGAGAAATTTGTAAGGCTTTTGCTCCTACCGGTCTGACTCCGGATTTGCTTACTCCACTTGCTGAATATTTACAAAGTTTTGGGTCTTTGAAATTGGGTACTTCGGCGGTGGTGAAGGCTTGGATAGTGCCATGAGGGAATCTTACGCTGTTTGATGCTTTTCTCCCTCTTCGCCTAGACTTAGGCTCTCATCCCCTAATTTTCCAGCGAAGCTGAATGTCACAACTTCTGCCTCCTGTGATGACCATGATTCTCTAGAATTAGCTAAGTTAGCTAGAAATATTCATATGAGTCACTTGTCAGTGCACACAGAGAATCCCTCCTCAGTTCCAGAGACAGAAGTTTCTGAAAGAAATGAAGAAAGTGATGTTGTAGCAAGGTTGCACGCGAAGTTTGTTTCGGAACCTTCGAAGGTTTCTGAGATTGATGTTGGAGAGAAGGCTGGTGCGTTGGCGAAGATGCCTTAAGTAGGAATCTTTATGTGTTTTCCTTTTTTGATCCTCTATTTTGAAACTTTGTGTTTTTTTTTCTTTTTTCTTCTTTTTTTGCGGGGAAAATCTTTGAAAGAGAAAGCTGAAAAGGTCATTGAAGTTGTGAAAGAAGGACTTCAAAAGAAAGGAACAAGGGCGCTAACTTTTCTTTTGACGATTTCAATGATGTAGTGGATGATGAGGCGAGAGGCGGTCAGCGAAGCCGTTTGTCGAGAGTCAGCGATTAATGTCGAAAGTCAAGAGAAGATTCCTTGTCCGTTGAAGGATGGAGAGAAAATTTGTGAGTTTTCTTATTTTGTCTTCGTCATTCCGTATTTTGAGATCTTTTTGTGATGTTTGTTCTATGTTTGTTTTTTCAGCTGAATTTTTTCTGATGCATCGACCTCATCTCGAGAAAAAGTTATTGATGTTGGATCTATGAGAGATGTTCTTTGGAGACCAACCGACTCACGCAAGTTCTTTGCCCGTTCTTTCGGAGATTTCCTCAGAAGATATCTCAAAATCTTTAGAGAATACTTTGAAGTTTTGCTTGGAAAGCGAGAGTCAACTTGGATTCTTATAAGTTTGTTGTGGTGGGAATAGACAAGCTTGGGTGCTTCGAAGAAGCCGAGAAAAGCGATTGTCAAAGTGCATTGATGATGCTTTTTTCAGTTCGATCTTTGAGGGGAGTTGGCTAAGATGAACCCTCTAGAATTAGGCGATCTTTGGGCTAAACTTGATGTATAAGGTATATTTCTTTATTATTATTATTGTTATTTTTTTTAGCGAAGTTATTTGTTTATACTTTTTATCTTGACTAATTTCTTGTTTTGTCTACGAGGTGCGCTTGTCCAAAGGGGTCTCGAGAAAATCCCTTGAAGATAGTCTTTCTTTGCCTTTGCAATTCACGAGAAGTCACTTCTAGATGAGATCAAGTCTTTGAAATCCCAACTTCTTTTGCTAAGGAAGTGGAAAGAGCAAAAAGCTGTGGATGGCCGACATCAACTTGACAAAAGGCTGTATCATGGGGCTTCGGATATTATTAAGGAGAAGGATAAGCAACTTGAGGCGACCAAGTCTATCATAGATACTCTTAAAAGAGAGAAGGCCTCTTTGGAGAAGAAAAAGACTGAAACAGACGAGCTTATGATGCGAAGGTTTAATAGAACTTGGGAGCTTTGCAAGCAAGCTTATGAGAAGTGGGGGGCTAGGCCTGAGGATCCTTCTTTGGGATCTTGGAGAATATAACCCGTTCTTTAGTTGGCTCTGTAGGCGTATGAAGACCTTGGAGTTATGGTTGGTTTGCCATGAGATACTAGTGTCATGTACTCTACTCGTGCACTCCTACATCTAATGAAAGAAGCTAAAGATCCCTTGTATGACATCTTCATTTGAGGAGTCTTTCAAGTTTCTACTGCCGGATGTTGTCGATAAGATTTCTCCACGCACGCATTTGTTGTGTAAGAAATTTTTTGAGCAATATTGGTGTAGCTAGCTTGGGGCGAGAACATTGCCTCGAGAAAGTGAAGGAGAAGGCGAGAAGGTTATTATACTTTCCTCTCTTTTTATTGAGTTTTGCTTTCTTTTCCTTTTTTTAAGCTCTTGTTTTTTCTAACTTTGTTTTTAACAGTTGAACTTGACATCTTACGGGGGAGAAGAGAATTTGAAGAAGTTGAAGGAAGAAGAGGGAGAGGAAGGCTCGTGAAGTCGAAGAGAGGGAGAGAAACAATGTTAGTGGCGAAAGGGGCTAGCTTCATGAAATAGTTTCTTATTTTGAGTGTTTTGAGATGAGAAAGTGAAGCTGTGTTTGGCAAAAGTATTGTAAATTTTCTAAGTTAATGGTTTGTTTAAACTTATGGTTTATGGATCTGCGAAGTTTGTTATTATTGCGAAGTTATATATTATTTTTAAATTGCCAAATTTTTGACTTTGGAATATCTAGCTTGAGGTTCCTCAAGCGAAACTGCTTGCTTGATATTATTATGCTGTTTTTGCCTCTTATGATCGCGATGGATAATTTTTGTTTTTTTGAAACTTGAATTTTTGGAGGCTTACGGTAGTGTTGATATTGGTGGTTTTGTGGATAAATGCCTTGGGAAATCCAAAAGCGAAGGATTCCTATAGGATGCCTAGAGTTGTTGATTTTAGCACTATTGGGACGAGTAAAATTTGTGTAGCCAAGGTTTTTTCGTTTTGCTTTGTCCTTGCTTTTCCTTAGTTCCTAAAGCATTTTTGTTTTGATCATCATGTTAGAGTCGTCTCCAAGTTTTATCTTTGGAGATATCTTTCAAGATGAAATAATAAATGAAGTTGTTGAAAATATCTTGTGTTACAACTAGTGTTGCTAAGAATTTTGAATGTGCGAATTTTGTACATTTATGTTGTATGTAAACTTGGATAAATGCTTTGTGTGATATATGAAATTTTATTTGAGTTTGAGTTCTAGAAAACTTGTCTCTTTGTACTTGTGAAGCAATAATAAGGACTTTGGCTTGAAGTAATAATTTTTGTTCAAAGGATTTTGAAAATGTCATCCCTATTTTTCGTGAGTGAGCTACGACCTTGATTTAAAGTCAAAAATTCTGCTTAGAGAAACTTAGAAACGTTGTTCCCTTCTTTTTTTGTGAAGTAGGGCGAAGACTTTGATTTGAAGTCAAAATTCTCCTTAGAAAATTTGAAAACGTTGTCCCCTTCTTTTTTTTTGCAAAGTGGGGCGAAGACTTGATTTGAAGTCAAAATTCTTTTTAGAGAAATTTGAAAACGTCATCCCCTTCTTTTTTTTTTGAAGTGGGGCGAGGACTTCGATTTGAAGTCAAAAATTCTCCTTGGAGAAATTTGAAAACGTCGTCCCCTTCTTTTTTTGCGAAGTGGGGCGAAGACTTCGATTTGAAGTCAAAAGTCTTTTTAGAAATTTGAAAACGTCGTCCCCTTTTTTTTTTTTTTACGAAGTGGGGTGAGGACTTCGATTTGAAGTCAAAAATTCTCCTTGGAGAAATTTGAAAACGTCGTCCCCTTCTTTTTTTGCGAAGTGGGGCGAGGACTTCGATTTGAAGTCAAAAATTCTCCTTGGAGAAATTTGAAAACGTCGTCCCCTTCTTTTTTTGAAGTGGGGCGAAGACTTCGATTTGAAGTCAAAATTCTTTTTAGAGAATTTGAAAAACATCGTCCCCTTCTTTTTTTTGCGAAGTGGGAGCGATGACTTCGATTTGAAGTCAAAATTCTCCTTAGAAAATCTTGTAGGTAATAATTTTGGTTTTGTACTTAAATTATACCTACTTGTTAATTATTTTTTGTGAAAACTTTTTTAGCCGATGCTAAAGCATTTTGCTTTTAAACTCTGTGATAATAAAAAGATAGTAAGGAATGCACAAGTTGGGGAAACTACTTTCTCATTTATACTTGATATGAGAATTTACAATAGAGTGCGCCTCGTTAAAAAACCACTCACCTGCGCGAAGGGCTTCCCTGAGTGGAAAAAGAGTGCAGACTCTTGATTGAAATTGATAAAAATGCTTCTAAGAAATTGAATCTAACTTGCTTATTTACAAAAATTTGAAAAGAAGATTCTAGGGATAGTACTTGCGAAGATCCCTAATATTCCATGTGTGGCTTAATTCTTCTCCCTTGAGGTTCTCAAGTGGTAAGAGCCTTGCTGTTTTGATTTTATTATGATGAAAGGTCCTTCCATTTATGTTGGAACTTTCCCACGGTGTCTTTGTTTCTTTTCCTCTTGAGTACGAAGTCTCACAGTTTCTTGATTCTCTTTTCACCACTTTCTTGTTGTACCATTTGCTTGTTTCTTCTTGGTATTTTCTAAGATTCATCACAACTTGGTTTCTTTCTTCTTGAGCAAGTCTTTTTGTCTTTTTGATCTTCTTAAACTTGTTATTTCGACATTTGTTCTTGGACCTTGAATTGTATTTCTTACGGTCATTGCTTTGTCTCCATATAGTAGCTTGAAAGGCGTAAACTTTGTTGATCTTGTTGTGGTTGTATTGTGACTCCAAACGATCCTTGGTAATTCTTCAACCCATTGCCCTTTTTGGAAGTCCTACTAGATTTTTGATATTCCCACACATATTATGCCATTTGCTCTTTTTCGGCGGCTCCATTTGATTATGGGTATCGACCAGCCTTGAAGCAAAGTTGAATTCCCATACTTTCACAATAGCTTCTAAAGTCTTAGCTATCAAATTGAGTTCCATTGTCCAAAGTTATGTGTCTTGGGACTCCAAATCTATAAATTATATTTTGCCAAAGAAACTTCTTCATTGTTGTTGATGACATATTTGTGATTGGCTTCGCTTCTATCCACTTTGTGAAATACTCAACTACAACAAGCTGCATATTGATGGTTGCCTTGAGTGGGGGAGTTTCCCAATTATGTCTATTCCCCATCTTGCAAGTGGCCAAGTTGGCTCAATGTCTTTGAATTGGATTAGGCTGGGGCATTTGACTTGCTTGCTGAAATTTGGCAATTATGACAAGTTTTCACTATTTCCTTGCTATCTTTTTGAGTTTTTGGCCAATAGAATCCTTGTCTAAAAGCTTTTCTGCTATGGCTCTTGGGCTGCATGATTCCCACATACTCCGCTATGTATTTCTTGCAATAATTCTTTGCCTTCTTCTTTTGAAATGCATTTGAGTAATGGTTCGCAAATGCCATGCTTGAATAGTTGATTGTCGATGAGCTTGTAATTTCTTGTTTTGTGCTTCATTCTTATTTCTTCGACTTAGGCTCTCTGGCTCATAGAATCCTCTTAGGAATGCTATTATTTCGATCTCAGTCTTAAACTTTCAATGATGTGGATATATTTTGGTTCTTCAATCTTTGTCTTTATCGAAGATTACGAGTACTTGATAAAATACATCGGTGGCAATTTGACTTTTTGAGCTGCCGCTTTTGCAATTTCATCTGCTTCTTCATTGTTTGTTCTTGAAATGCTTAATCTTGTGAACCCTTCAAAGTGTTTTTTCTTGATTCGACACTTTGTAAATAAATCCGCTAGTTCGGGGATCTTTTGCCTTGTAATTTTTCTCAACATGACTGCTACAACTTGAGAATCTGTTTTTGATTAGGATTTTTTGTACTCCTATTGCTCTTGCCTTGCGAAGTCCCGCAATCTTGCTTCATGATACGTGATGTTGTTAGTGCAACGAAACTCTAGTCTTCTTTGCATATTTCATCTTGACACCCGGATGGCGAAGTGATTATTCTTTGCTACACCACCCCTGCGGAGCCCCATGCCCCATCGCAGTTCATTGTCCATTCTTGGCATGACAAAGTCCACTCTTGATGATCTTTTTTGATCTTAGTGATTTCTTCTTTGGTGTCAATCTATGATAAAATCTGCCAATACTTGAGACTTTATTGCTGTTCTTTTTTTTCAAATTCAATGAAGTATTGAGAGATTTCAGTTTGCCCATTTGCCAAGCCTTCTAAGGATTTGCAACTCTAAAGAACATCCTTGAGTGGTTTTATTTGTTGGAATTCTTACTTTGTGTGCCAAGTAATGCTTCAACTTTCTTGTTGCCATGAGCCTTTGCATATGCTATTTTCTCAATCTCGAGTAGAACATTTTTGACCCGAGAAAAGGCTTGGGAGGCAAAGTAGATTGGTTCTTGTTTCTTCGCATGGTCTTTCTCTCTTTCTTGTACAAGAACGTACTTCTGGCTTTCTCGATCTTTGAGATGTATAGAAGTAATTCTTGATCAACATTTGGTGTTGTTAATGTCGAGGATTGGAAAGATACTTCTTTATTTCTTGAAGGCTTTTTTGTTGCTCTTCTCCCCATGTGAAGTTTATCTTTGCTCCTTTGAGTGCTTGAAATATTGGAAAGCTTCTTTTCTGCGACTTTGATATGAATCTATTTAGCGAAGCCAACCTTCTGTTAGCTTTTGAATGTCTTTGATGTTCTTTGGAACTTGTTTCCATTATTGCTTTTATCTTTTTACGGGTTTGGGTCGATGCCTTTTGCTAAAACTATGCATCAGAGGATTTTGCCCTTTTGCACTTCAAAGGTACATTTCTCGGGATTGATTTTGAGATTCGACTTTCTTAGGTTTTCAAATGTTTTCTTCAAGTCCTTTATGTGGTCTTAGGTGTTTCTTGCTTTTTACTATTATGTCATCAACATATGCCCGACAAATTGTCTCGATTTGATCTTTAAGTGCTACCTACCGAGTCATTACGATGAAGCTTGATCCGGCATTGCGAAGCCCCTCGCCATTCTTTGGAAGCACTAAGTTCCAAATGGTGTGATGAAACTTGTTTTTTCATCTTCTTTTTTTCATGTAAATTTGATGATATCCTAAGAAGCAATCGAGGAAGCTTAGCATTTCACTTCTGCAGCTTGATCGACCAATGTGTCGATTCTTGGTAGAGGGAAGTTGTCTTTAGGAGCAAGCTTTGTTGAGATCTGTGAAATCTATGCACATTCTCCATTTTCCATTGCTTTTCTTCACCATCACAATGTTTGCCGGCCAAGTTGTAAATTGAACTTCCCTTATAACTTTTGCATCAAGCAATCTTTGCACTTCGACCTTAGCGGCCATTGTTACGTCTTCGGAGATCTTTAAGTAACTTTTGTTTCTTGACGATATTTGGGTCATTGTTTAGGCGATGCTCAATAATGTCTCTGTTGACCCCTTCTAGGTCTTTTTTACGACCATGCGAAGACATCTTGGTTACTTCTTAAGAATCTTATCAATTGTTCTTCTTCTTCTTCTTTTGCTAGATTGGCACCTATGATTGCTTTTTATGCATTTACCATTGGTGTCGTCGGTTTATCGGTGATAGTCTAGCGGGGGTATGCCCGGCTAGTAGGTTGAGTGGTAGAGGTGCGCTAGGCGGCTAGCGAGGCGTTAAGCGAGCGAGCAAAGGACAAAACACACGGGTTTTACCCGGGTTCGGCCGCCTTGATGGCGTAAAACCTACATCTGCTTAGTTTGTATTGATTGATTGTGAATATCGTGTCCCTCGGAGGGGATCCTGCTCACCTTATATAGTCAGGGAGGCGGGGTTACGAGGTCGGATCGGTCCGACAAGATCTATCTGATCGGTTACAATAGGAAAATATGTAGTGATTACGATAGAGCTATACTAGGAAACTATCTTGGCGACCAAGTTTAGGCCGTGATCTCAGATAATTGCGGTCTTCTAGCACCAAGGGGCTTGGGTCCGCCCGTCTGGGCGGCCGAGGCCTAACCGAAGTGACCCGTGAGGGGATAGGGGTTTATCCCCTACGGCTAGTCCCCGACACGGTATCTTTGTAGGTGAAAAAGAGCCTTGGCGCTCCGATCATCGGGGAGGTGTTGTCGACCGATCTTCATGCGGCGTCGACCGGACTAGTTAAGCGCCGACTAGCACAGGACGGCTCTCGACCCGACCACACTGCATTCCTATATTTTCTTTCCATTGCTTCCGACCAGTCTAGTCTTGGCGAATCCGCTTTCTTTGGATCTTTGGGTGCTCCAATGAAAAAAAATTTTTTTTCTTACGGCGAAGTGTGCCCCCGTAGAGTGGAATTACATAATGAAATAATAGTTAAAAATGAAAATGAGCATGATTAACCATAGGTGAAGTGTGCCCACTTAGTCCCGAGCCTAGGGTAGGTGAATTATCACGTCTTGCTAGGGTCATGAAAAACAATCAAGCGATAGTCCCGGTAATCGGAAACCTAGCGGCGCGAAAAGCAAATTCGGGATGGAGCCCATGCGTGGAGTCCCCGAGCACCATTTATCTGCGCCGGACGTGGGGTGCCAATGCACCATGCATGGGTCAAGATGCGCAAAGCACCAACCTGGAGAATATCCGGGCCGTATTATAATGGCAATGGATCCCAAGAGCAGGGGTTTAAGGGGAAAGTTCAACGGAAAATCAGTAGCTTCCCGGGATATGGACAAAGCCGTCGAGAAGATTTGGAGGCTCGGAGTCCCAAAAAAATCGGAGAGAGAAACATATCCCGGGTAATAAATCACGCCGGATCGTGTGACAAACAAACCGGAGCGAAGATCGAGGAGATAGGACACATGGCAACGCCGCAACCTGTGGCTGGCACGGAAAGCGCAATGATGGTAGCGGCGCCGCCGCTGCCGCACGCACTCAACCCGGGGAAATGGGGGGCGCGGGCCGTGCGCCGCGGTTACCCATGCGGCAACCCTAGGGGCGGTCGGGGTTATAAATATCGGCGCCCATTATCGCCTCGCTTCATCCGCCCGAGCGCCCATCGTCTTCTCGAGTCGCCTCTTTTTCATACGCTTTCACTGGGAGCTCAGGCTAGGGTTTGCAACCGTCGGCGCTACTCATCTTCAATCGCACACCGAACACGAGAGGTGAGTAGCCCGTAGATCTTTTGATTTACCACCATTTGGCTCCCAATGTAGTCGATTTGGATCTGGATTCGATTTGTTTCGATGTCTTGCCGATCTTGTTCATTTCTTGATTAATAGAATCGTTACGGGTGAGATGGATTGCCGCGGCCGGTCGCCGAGGGCGCGGCGGAGGTCTTCTGCCGGGGGCGTGGCGGAGCCGCTGCCGGTCCTTGGTGGAGGCGGGCGGCGCGGGGCGCGATGGCGAGCCGGTGCCACTCGCGGCGGCGGACCCGGTGATCCGGATGGATAAGGAGTGGCGGCGTCGCTATCCACCGAGGGACTGTCCAGGGGCTGGTGGATGCGGGCGTCTTCTTGGGAGAAGGTTGTCGCCCTGGATGGAGGTGCGGGACGTGGAGCCGTACCCCATGCCTCGACGGATGAGGTGGTGGTGTTCGAGAGCCACTTACGGCGCGTTTTGGATCTTGGCGCACCCCTTCTGGCTGGAGCTCTGGCGTTCTCACGGGCTCCAGCTCTGCCACCCCTGCGAGCGCCATCCTCGACATCGCCATCTTCATTCTGGCGTGAGTGTTGCCTCGGCATTCTTCCCAACCTCGATGCGTGGAAGTATTTCTTTTATGTTGGGATGAAGGGAGATTCGGGGTCGCGGGTGGCGGTGGCGTGTTTGTGAAGCTCCGGGGCAACGAGCGAGTCGAGTTCCCTCAACACCGCTACCATCGAATGTGGCTCGCTGGTACACGCGGTGGTTTTATTTACCCCGGTCGGAGGTGCGATTCCGGCCGATCCCACCCGTGTCCCGGTGAGGCGAGCAAGCTGGAATGAAGAGCCCGCGGCCGCCCGACATCTTGCGCGTGTGAGGGAGGCTGGCGGCTATGATTGATGACCTTCATGTGGGCGGCATCGACCTTGCTCACACGTTCGTGGAGCGCGGATCCGACCACTCAAGTGGAGGGATCACCACGGGTTTTGGTACACCGGCTGAATGATCCCACCCAGAAGTCGGCGGAGTTTTGCCGTCGGTCGAAGTCCGTCGAGCGAGTAGCCAAGATATTCGCGGCGGTAGGGACGCCGCCTGGATCGGCGCGGCGCCCACGATGCGGCGTGGAACCCGCCACCGCTGGTAAGTGTAGTGGATTGGATTGATGCGCATTGCTATAGATTGCAGCTATCTTTAATGTCGATGATACTTGCGAGATCCATGGGATGACGGCCGTGGGTACTTGACTGTCACCTAAGGAAGCCGTCGTTCGTGCCGCTCTTGAGGCGCTACCTTCCCCGCACCCGCGGCAGGAAGTGCTCGAAGGCAGGTCGGCGAGGGGTGTTCGGGCCGCGACAAGCGCCCTACGGAGAATCCGTCGGAGCCGGAGGTCATCCGGAAGAAGGTGAGAGGGCGGCCGCCCCGTCGTAAGCAAGCTGAAACACCCACAATATGATGACGATTTTCTTGTTGAGGAAGAACTTGAGCTTTTGTAGAGTCAAGCGCATTTGTAAGTATCCCTCGAATGTTATCCGGTCCCGGTAAGGTTCGCGTCGATTGATCGTCACCTTGTTATATCTGACAATCTGGAGGAGAGAACACCAAGTGCACGATCCAATCCACCATGGGCGCCAACCGAGCCACACGGTGGCGTATCGGTGCCAGTGGAGGAGGCCGGCGGCCGGCTCGGAGGTCGCCTCCGTGGTACGCGCTTTCGCCAGCGATGTAAAGTACACTTGCTGTCGATCGTGATCACTCACGTTGTTGGTGTGAGTATATGTGAATCATCTTTGTTGATGCGGGGGCCCGTCAGAACTGTCTGCGGTCTTGATCGCGCGAGGACGTCCGGCGGCGGGGCAAGCCAGCTGCTGCCGGCACAACCTCGGGGCGCGCTGAGCGAAATGCCGGCTGAAGGCCGCTCCGGCGCGGCGTCGCCTCAAGAGATAGCCGGGCACCAAGTCCACCAAGAGCCCGTCGGCGTCGCTCGAGCCGGTAATCTGAGGGTAGAGGCTGCTCCATTGGTCAACCGTCTGTGTCCCCCTAGATTATATCAAGTCGAGGCGATGATCGGGGAGATGGAGGAACGCGGCGGCGGCCGGGTGCGAGAAGCGGAAGACCCGGTGCCCCAAGTAGAGCAAGTGGCCCGATGTTGAGGAGGAGGACGAGCCGGCGCGCAGCTCGCCAAATGGAGGAGGGAGCCCGGCCGCTGCTTGCATAAATGTCGACCACGCCATTTTGCATTTTAACTTTGCCGCACACAACTTGTGATTGTATGCCTTTGTGCGACATATCCGGAATGAAGAAATCCGTCGTCTGCGTGAGAGGAGCGGAAGAATGCCGTGGAGCCCTTCTTGAGGCGGTGACAGCGCGGGATGAGCTCTCCCATGGCGCGACCACCTAGCGGAAGCGGGGTGGTGCTCATGGGCGAAAGGACCCGCTTTGTTGGCCGGCAACGGCAGCGCAGCGCCACGCCAGCGCGGGAGAGGGCAGCGCTAGGCTGCTGGCGCGGTCCTGGAGGTCGACGGACTCATGTAGAACGCGGCTGCTCGAGTTGCCCGGGGAGGGCAATCGCCAAGCACTAGGAGGCGAGCGTGCACGGTGACCGCCGGCCACAAGCGGCTTGAAGAGGAGCGCGTCGAGCTCGCGCGGCTCGTGAGGAGCGGACACGCCTCGGGGCCCGAGCCATGTGCTAGGTATGTGTGAAGGATGCCCAAATAATCGATCTGAAGACATCTCATAAAAATGTTAGTAATAAGATGATTGATATGTTGGTTGTGTGATACCTTGCAGAGTATGAAGCTTCCGTCGAGACCCTGCAGCGGCAACTGGTGATGGCGAACCAGCTGACGGATGAGCTGCGTGAAGAGCTTTGGAACACCACCGTGACCGCGATGGTATGTCCTTTGCTTTGCGAGAACAACTACCTGCTCGCGAAAAATTATGTAAATGAAGTTTCTTGATCTTCTTGTATATGTATTGTCGACCTTGCGTGCGACCTCCGGTTATCCCGGATTCATGATGCGGAGGTCGAATGTGCTTTGGAGGAGGTCGTGCGCAAAGTCTCACGCAGGCGTCGAGCCAATCCGACGCCATTCATGGCTCACAGCGGTTGGCGGGGAGGGCAATCCGGGAAGCGCCGCCGGCCAAGCGCACAAAACGTGGAGCGGCCCGAACACGGGCGCTGGGCAAACTTTATGGAGTTCACCCGCCGGGCTACTCACGACCGCGGCTCGACCGCGCTTTGGCGGTGGCGGCTCCCACTATCGAGGTGCGGTTTGGTGGCGTCCACCTGAGCTACGCACCGGGGCGGCGGAGGCTGGCCGCACGACTGCGCCAAGGGCGACGGCGGCGGCGACGCACGCCCGGCGAGATGAACCCACTCTGTGGCGATCAAAGGTAAAGCCCTAGGTGAAATGCGCCCCCGGGCATAATACTTTGCTTCTTTTGGCCGTAGCAAGAAGCGATTAGTGAAAAAATAGTTGAAAAACACTTGTGGTTTTAAGCGAGCCACGCCGGATGTGGGTGGCGATTATTAGCTAATACTTTGTTTTTATTTCATAATCGTTTTAGCATGCATACGATTATGGTCGATGATGAAGTGTAGACCGTAGGCGAAAAAGGGGGTCACCTATGGTGGATGCCCGGATCCTAGCCTTAATAGCGCGCGGTATAGCCGCGGCTATTGGGCTGTTCGACTACGCTAAGGAGTCATCACCCGATCGTCGATCTATGCGGGGAGTACACCCCGATCACACATACTGCGAAAGCGACCAAAATGCGAGAGAGCGGATCTAGGGGGTCGAGTGACATTAGAGTGTGGTCGAGCATGGAAATAAATTGTTACGTCGGCGAAAAGAAAATATAACCATGTCAACGTACTCAAATAAACTTTATTAAATTGTCGCGACAACGAAAGACAAAAAATGATACAAGGCGGCTTCGAGAGTCCCCGAGTTACGGGAAAAATCGTCGTAGGTGCTCGATGTTCCGGGGAGTTGGGGGCGTCGATATCCTCCATGGTCATCAACCGTGCGCTCACGGCGGGTAACCTCTTTAACTTTGAAGGGGCCTTCCCAATGAGATCCTAGCTTGTGAACACTCTTACGCTTCCTTCGAAGGACCAGGTCGCCAACCGCAAAGGCTCTTCCACATACATTGAGATTGTAATACCTTGAGCGCCCTCGAGGTATTAGGCGTTCCGCGTGCAACATTGCAAAGCGGGTTTCCTCGAGCGCGACGAGCTCATCTTCTCGAGTGGCGTCGAAGTTTCTTCATTATAATTTTCCACCCGGGAGAACGAAAGGCGATATCGGCCGGGAGGACTGCTTCGGAGCCAAACACCATGAAGTATGGAGATACACGTGCTTCGGCTAGGGTGGGGTGCGGAGTCCCCGGGCGGCGGCGGCGGCTCTTTGAGCCGCGGCCGGGGTATTTCCGTGCCCGGTCGGAAGAGTCGCTTCCGCGGTGCTTCTAATATCATGCCATTAGCTTTCGCTCGGCCTGCCCATTGGCCCGAGGGTGGGCGGCGAACACGTATTTCACCCGAATGCCCTTGTCTTCGCAATAATCCCAAAAGTGGCTGCCGGTGAATGTCTTTGCCGAGATGCGTGATGATGGAGTTTGGGATGCCAAAGCGATGGACCACCTCATCTAACATCTCGGCGGCCTTGTCTTTGGTTGGCGTCGACCGGCGGAGGTACTCAATCCACTTGGAGAACTTGTCGACCATGGCGAAGATCCACTTGAAACCACGGGGGCTGCTTTGAAAGGCCCGATGGCATCAAGTCCCGGCCTGAAAAAGGCCATCTTGCCCGATATGATGCGGAGCTCATGTCTTTGGCACATCGTGCGCCGTGAAGAATTGACGATTCGTGCAATGTCGTACCCGGTGTTCGCATCGGCAACCACCGTCGGCCAATAAAATCACGCACGGAAAGCCTTGCCGACGGAGTGCGGCGGCATGATTGCGCAAATTCCGCCATGGATTTCGTCGGCGACTTTATACCATCTTCCTCGGAGATGCGCCACGTAGGACCGGTCTCCTATACTCTTACGCATAAGGAAACCGTCGACTAGGACATAGTTCTTGCCGTCGGATGAGACACTTTTGCTCCGTCCCTATCTTCGAGCACGAGCTTCCTATAGATACTTGATTATCGGGACCCGCCGGTCTTCATCGACGGTGTTGGATAGCGTGGCGGCGATGTGCTTTCGGCTGTCTCGAGTGGAGGGCCCAAAGCGGGATCACCGATGGTTGGTTTCCCGCAGATCTTCGGCGAAGGCGCCCGGCCGGTATCTTTGCCCGAAAGAGCCGAGCTTGGAAAGTTCATCGACGGCTTGGTTGTAATCGAACCACATGATCAAAGCTAAGCCCGTAGAACTTGCCCTCAATTTTCTTATAGCTGCCACATACGCATCCATCTTCTCGCTCTTGCAATCCCAATCTTTGTTGACCTGCTTGATTACCAATGCCGAGTCCCCCCGACACTGCGGTCGGCGAATCCCAAAGCCGACAGCGATACGGAGGCCGTGCAGTGCAGCCTCATACTCCGCGGCATTGTTAGATGCCGGGAAGTGTATCCGGAGGACATACCGGAGCGTATCCCCTGAGGGCGATATGATGTAGACGCCAGCTCCGGGCCCATCGATGTTGAGCGAACCGTCGAAGTACATTGTTCAACGCTCTCTCATTTGGTGTCTTCGAGGGGAGTCTCTAGATCCGTCCATTCGCAGATGAAATCCGCCAATGCTTGCGACTTGATTGTACTCCTATTCTTATATTCGATGGTGAACAGGCTGAGCTCGATCGCCCACTTGCATATATGACCATTGGAATCCTTATTCCGCAGGACATCCCCAAGGGGTAGTCCGAGACCACGGTGATCGGGTGAAGGTCGAAATAATGGCGCGGCTTGCGGGCGTGACAAAAATCCCATAGAGCAACTTCGTATATGTAAGTACCTTTGTTTGGAGTCGTTTAATACTTCGCTAACGAAGTAGACCGGCCGTTGGGCGGGTATATCGTGCCCTTCCTCCGCAGGCTCGACAACCAAGGCGGTACTAACCACCCGGTTGGTCGCTGCGATGTAGAGCAGTGTCGTCTCCGCGTCGTTCGGGGCCACCAACACTGGAGGTGTGGTGAGAAACTTCTTGAAGCCGTTGAAGGCCTCTTGAGCCTCGTTGGTCCACCCGAAAGCTTCTCTGGCGTGAAGGAGTTTGAAGAACGGCGATCCCTTTTTCGCCGGGCGTGCGGCGAAAGCGGCTAAGTGCCGCCATGCATCCGATCAATTTCTAGACATCTTTGATGTTTTGGGGCGATTTCATCCACATGATGGCGTTGATTTCTCTCGGGTTTGGCTCGATGCCATGCACGCTAACAATGTTGCCGAGCAAATTGCCGGAGGGGACGCCCGAAAACACACTTTCCCCAGGTTAAGTTTCCATCGGTACTCGTTTAGCTTGTCGAACACCCTCGCGAGATCGTCAACCGGGAGAGGGCGCTCTGGGTCTTCACCACGACATCGTTGACGTTAGCCTGAGCGAGGTCGGGGATAAGGTTCCCCAAGCAACCCTGTATAGCCCGCTGGTAAGTGGCTCCGGCGTTCTTGAGCCCGAACAACATGGTAGTGTAGCAAAGGGCACCAAACGGAGTGATGAAGGAAGTCTTCTCTGGTCTTCGACCGTGAGGGCAATCGATGATAGCCCGAGTGGCAATCCAGGAAGCTAAGTAGCTCGCAACCTGCAGTGGAGTTGACAACCTGGTCGATACGCGGGAGACCGAAAGGGTCTTTAGGGCAAGCCCTATTGAGATCGGTATAATCAACGCACATCCTCCATTCATTATTCTTCTTTCTTACAAGGACCGGATTAGCTACCCGGTCGGGATGATACACTTTGCGAATAAAACCCCTAACTAATAGTCTAGTTACTTCGCTTTAATAGCGGTGACTTTTCTTTATTAAAGCGGCGTATTTTAAAGGCGCACGGCCTGGCCGTTGGCTTGACACGTAGGCGGTGCTCGATCCGGCTCCGAGGTACTCCGGGCATATCGGCGGGTTTCCACGCGAAAATGCTCACGTTCTCCCTCAAGAACCGGACAAGCGCATCTTCCTATTTGGGGTCAAGGTTGATGCCTATCTGGTCGTCTTGGACGCGCATCGCCCTCCACCGGTGGATGTCTTTGGTGTCCGGCGGCTTGGTGGTCTTCTTCGTCTGCTCCTCCTCGGGTATCTCGAGGTCGGAGGGGTTCGGCTTCTTCGCGTTCTTGATGACCTCCTCCCCGCCGTATCGGCGGAGGATGAACTCCCCGCTGTCGAGGCCCTCCTTCTCGCAAACATAGGCCATGTGTACATTGGCCCTGCATGTAAGGACCCCCTTGTCCGTGGGGATCTTGAGGATGAGGTAGCCATAGTGCGGGACCGCCATGAGCCTGGTTAGTCCAGGTCGCCCAATAATGGCGTGGTACGATGAATCAAAGTCAGCGACAACAAAATTCATGTACTGGATGCGATGATGCTTGGAGCTGCCGAACTACACGCATAGCGTAACCTGCCCGAGAGGAACTGATGACTCTCCCGGTAGGATCCCCCAGAACGGGTGGTCGTATGGCTTGAGGTCGTCGTTCGTGATGTCCAGAGCCTTCATCGAAGTTCCTCGAACAAAGATGTTCAAGGCGCTCCCTCCGTCGATTAGGACCTTCTAGAAGCGCAGGCGCTCGATCACCGGGTCTAGGATGAGTGGGAATCGCCCGGGATATGGGTTGTTGCACCACTAGTCGTCGCGGCTGAAGGTTATGACCCGCCGGAGAAGGTGGGCCATATCGGGTCTATGACCCCTCGCTAAAGTCTTTGACGGTCGGGGACATTACGGGCGAGATCTTGCGATCCCGCCCCCTACCTCGCAGCCGTAGTGTCCGCCCATGATCATGTGAATGACGCCGTCTTCGGGCGTGGTAGCGTGCACGGGATCGGCATCCTCATGCGGGTCTTCTTCACGGTTGTTGCGGACAACCTTGGGTGCCTCCTCCGGCCGCTCACCGGTGATCTTGAGCTTCTTGCGCTCACTTTCATACTCGGCGTTAAAGTGCCGACATTACGCGGAACTATGATTCAAGTCCGGGGCGGGGGACACTTGCCGTGTAGGGAGCTTCTTGATCGGGTCTTGCCGGTTGGCGCTTTCTTCTTCCGCCAGCCTTGGCGTTGTTGACGCCCACCTCCCGACGGTTCCGATCACGGCGGCGCTCACGATAGTTCTGCGCGACCTTCCTCCGGCGACTCATGTCGGGGAGTCATCGGGCGGCGATTATCGTGGCGCTTCGTCGTCGTTTCGTCGCGGGGGTATCGCGGCGGGGGAATACTCCCGGCGGGTAGAGTAGCCGTAATCCTTATGGAAGGCGTGCTCGGCCTCATCTTGCCCGGCGAACCTCTGCGCCCACATCCGGGAGTTTGGACATGGTTGTGATTTTGGACTGTGGAGCTTCTTCCGCAGCTCTTGGGCTGCGGCGTTACCATTGGAGACAAGGCCTTTGGTGAACGCGGCCGCGCTTCCTTGTCGGTGATATCCGGGATTGTCGGCGCACCTCGAGAAACGGCGGATGTACTCCCGGGAGGGCTGTTGCGCCCGAGCGCAACCTCTCTAGGTCGTACTTTGTGCCCCCTCGCTTTCCCGTGGACTTGTAGGTGCTGATGAAGATATCCTTGACGTCTTGCCACGTCGCGTAGTCTTCCTTCCGGGAGGGCCAGGAGCCAGCGATTGGCGGCCTGGTCGAGGCTAATCGGGAAGTAGTTTGCCGTGACATCCTCCCCTCCTCCGGCCCGATCTGATTGCGATTTCGTAGATCATGACCCAGGCCTCGGGATCTTGGTCGCCGGAGTACTTCGAGAGGGCGTTAGTGCCTTTGAAGCCCGGAGGCCATCGGACCGGGGCGGAGATCCGGTGGTAGGGCCGGATCGTAGTGATCGTGAGGTTCCCGAGTTGGGTTCCGTACAGCATGTTGTATTCCTCACGTCGCTGGATCTCGGCATCCTCGCGAGCCCTGCTGGCTAAGCGGTAATGTTAGCGGGCGTCTCGAGCCATGTCGATGGTGCTCACGGTCGGGGGGGCCGGTTTCCATCTTAAAAGGGGCGCCGGGTGGTTAACCACCAGCGCCACCGGCCCGAGCACCGCCCCACCCCGCGCTTTCGGCTGCCGACCTTCCTGCCCTGCATTTTGCCCGGCGGTGGAGCTCGCCGGGAACGGCGTTGTCGCGACGCTGGGACTGGATCGCCCCTCGGGCATGGAGGATGCTTCTTCCTCGCCTTGGTTGATGCGGCTCCTCCGGTGGTGGCGCCGGCGGGGATGACAGCGCGAGCGCGGCGAACCCGAGACTGGGTTGAGCTGGGCGTGAGTGGCGTAGATGTACCCACGGACCTCATCAATTGTAGCGTACTCCCACAGCAGGAGGGTTGCGGCCGCGGCGATGTTCTCGCCCGGTGTCTTGTGGACCGATGCCAGCCTACACTGCCGAACGAGCTTGTAGATTCGGGCGAAGTCGGGCGGCTGCAGCCGACGCCCCCGCTGAGCTGAGCAACCGCCGATGAAGACCGGCGGGTCCCGATAATCAAGTATCTATAGGAAGCTCTCGGCTCGATCGGCGCGCGGTTCTTCTTGAGTGAGGTGCTGTTCTTCGTCTCCCCATCAAGGGGTGCTGAGTCGTTCTTGACGAAGACCCCTCGCCATAGATCTCCTGTGGAGCGGTACCCTGGTCGAACAAATGGGAGTCGTGAGCCGATGTCCAGCTCCATCGGGTCCCGGAGAACGGTAGTAGTGGCGTCGGATGAAGACAAGGAGGCGGTGCGCCGCCACGGGCTCGGTGTTCCTCCTCCCCCTCCGGGATCGGGGAGAGCTTGGCCATGCGCATGTGGTCGCGCGTTGTTGACGGGACACCTTCATGGTACGCGTTGGTGCGTCCGATGAAGTCGTGCGGTCCGGACGGTCCTCCGACCAATCCTGAAGTCCGCGCTGGTGGCCGCGGGACGGCGAGAAGCGAACAACCCGCCCGCCGGGAGTAGCGGTGGCGACCGGACCACGGCCAAGGGAAGAGTCCCCGACCAGATCCATTTCTCCTCGAAGGTGTGTCGGGCAGCCCATGCTGTGGTCGATGTTGTCCCTGTTGGCAGAAAGCGATGTAGTCGAGTCAACCAAAGGGGAAGACTCACCCATACCGATCTGGAGCCCGTCGAAGTCGCCGAGTAGATTGTCGACGTCATGGACGAAGCACCGTGTGTATGGCACAAACGGGTGGGTGAGACCGATCGGGGAGTCAGCGGCCCCGGCTCCGAGTTGGAGTCGGTGCGGTCTTTGTGGAAGCGGCATGCTTGAAGCCTGATTGGATCTGGCCGGCGCGGGTTGTTGACGCCGAGCATGGCGCCGTTGTTCCAGACGGCGTCCCGGTGGGTGTCCTCCATCGGGTCGACCGCCATGGAGTCGTGGAAGATCACCATCTTGTTAGCCATGGCGTCTTCGCACACCCCCTACCGCGCGCCCTCTTGTCATCGGTTTTATCGGGCGATAGTCTAGCGGGGTATGCCCGGCTAGTAGGTTGAGCGGTAGAGGTACGCTTAGGCGGCTAACGAGGCGTTAAGCAAAACGAGCGAAGGACAAAACACACGGGTTTTACCTAGGTTCGGCCGCCTTGATGGCGTAAAACCTACATCCTGCTTAGTTTGTATTGATTGATTGTGAATATCGTGTCCCTCGGGGGGGATCCCTGCTCACCTTATATAGTCCGGAGGAGCGGGGTTACAGTCGGATCCGGTCCGACAAGATCTATCCCGATCGGTTACAATAGGAAAGTATGTAGTGATTACGATAGAGCTATACTAGGAAACTATCTTGGCGACCAAGTTTAGGCCGTGATCTCCGATAATTGCGGTCTTCTAGCGCCAAGGGGCTTCAGTCCGCCGTCCTGGGCTGGCCCGGAGGCCTAACCGAAGTGACCCGTGAGGGGGATAGGGTTTATCCCCCCACAATTGGGTCTAACAAAACTTCTTTGGTTTTACGCCTTGGAGCATGTCTTCGCTTTCTTTTGTGACTTTGCATTTTAAAATCTTGTTTTCTTCTTCTTTGATTTCTTCGATGGCCAAGACATTTCTTTGGACCGAGTTGAATCTTTTTCAATGTTTCTTGCTTCGCTTTGATTTCCATGAATTGATATTGGTCCATTAATTGCTGGGACTTTCATGCATAAGTAGGGAGTAGTTAATCACAGCTTCGAAGATATTCAAGCTTCCTCTTCCAAATATTGCATTGTACTGGCTATGCATTTCAACAACATCAAATGCAACTTGTTCTATTCTTGCATTGTTCTGTGTTTTGAAGGATACATGCGACACAATTCTTCCAATTGAATTTATCCTTTTACCGCCGAAGCCAACCAAAGGATATTCTCGCTCTTCCTAAGTTTTTTCTTTTGATTTGCATTGCATCTAGTGTTGATGCGAAGAGTATGTCGCCGGTGCTTCCTCCATCCACTAGGATTTTTGTAACATCCCATCCATCAATGTTTGCTTCTATGACCATGGCATTCATGTGTGGATAATCTTTAAGTTTCATGTCTTGTTTTGTGAAGATGATTGGTTGGTGTGACCATCTTGTTTTCTTGTAAGGTCCCTCCATTGTTATTGCATTGACTCTTCGAAAATAGTTTCGTCTCTCATTGTTTGTTGCATGCTCTATCTTTGTTTCCTCCACAAATTGTCATTATTCTGCCTCTCGCTTCTTTGTTGATACTTGCCGGTGAGCTATTGTTTTGAATGTTTGGAGTATTTTTCACCACCGAAGCTTCAGGTTGTAAACTTTGTATTTGTCCCCATTGTGGCGGAGCCATTGCTAATGGTTGACAATTGTATATTGGGGTGGTCCCGGTAACACTTGTTGGTTGTGGCTTTGGTCATAATATGCTTGATTATGCGAAGTGCTTGCTTGGGATAGGAAGTTTATGGATCTCTGATTTTCCATGATTTTGCTCTCTTGTTGTAATTATTCTATGCTTTTCTTTACCATTGGGCACATCTTCGATGTGTGGCCAACCCCTTTGCCATGAATGATGCAATACATTTCTTCAGGCTTTAGTATTCTTCTTTCTCCAAATCTTGCTTGATTGAAACCTCCTCTTTGGTTGTTATTGAAGTTTCTGTTGTTAAATTGACTTCGCTGGTTATTCGTGTTTGAATATTGTCTTCGCTTCTGCTCATTGTTGATTTGGTTCACGCGAAGTGGCGGCTGATATTGATGATGGTATGGCCTTCGTTCAAAATTTTGTGGCTTGAACTGATTGTTTGACTTCGCTTGATTTCTTTGTGCATTTTCTTCTTCGGTCTTTTTCCTGAAATCATCGTCTGATCTTGCATATTTCTGAAATTCTTCATATAGTTGAGCAACAGTTGTTGGTCTCTCTCTTTGAGGTGCGAAGACAATTGTCCGGCTCTAAGGCCCCTCGATTGCGGAATGATGACGACTTAAATGCCTCTGCTACATCCGGAATTTGGGTCTTCATTTGGATGAACCTTTTGTAATACTGAATTATTGGTTCTTTTGGGTATTGCTTGATGTCGAACAAATCATCACTTGTTAATCCTGTATGCTGGAATCCTTGGAAATCTACTAATAGAGTTGTTCTGAGTTGTTCCCAGCTTTTTGAGGGATCTTGGCTTGAGCGAAGCATACCATTTTTGAGTGACCCTTTGATTGCCATGATAAGTGCCTTCGCTAGTGTCTTATCATCTCCTCCTCCCCGATTCAACAAATTGCTTCAAAGCTCATCAAGAATTGTCTTGGATCTGTCGGACCTTCATATGCGTGTATGACGTTGAACTTGAAGCCTTTTGGCCATTCTCGCCATTTGTAAATCTACGATAACGGAGATTCTCGGGTCTATTGTGACTATTGCCTTCTCGTTGGCTTGACTTGTTTTGTTTTCATTTGTGATAATGACTTTGCGGCCTTGATTGTTGAGTTCTTCATTCAATCTTTTTAGCTCTGCTTCAGCTTCCTCTATTCTTTGCTTCAATGTCTTTTCTCCGGTTTTGGCTTTGCATGCCTCAAGTTCTTTACGTTTTTGACCAATTCTTCTTCTAGCTCTTGCAACTTTCTTGCCTCTTCACTTTGATCTTCATGGGGAATGACTTCTTTGGAGGTATTGTCTCCACTTGTTCTTGGTACTTCATTTTTGTTGTTGTTTCCTCGGCCACACTTGCCGACTTGTTCTTGGGAGGTCTTCCCATGATTTCTTGATGGCCGTGGGGTAGATCGTTGCTCACACAAACGGTGAAGCCAAGATGTTGGGTGATTACTCAAAGACAACACTTTATTGATGATGATATGGATTACAAAGTGGCCATTCAACATGGCGATTACAAAGGATATCAGGGGGTATTTATAGTCCCCCGTGCTTCGTAGTTGTACAAAAACACTAAGAATTCTGAAATGGTACTCTACAAAATATTTTCTCTAGCGAAGATGCATTCTTCATCTTCGCGATTCTTCTCTCGAACTAAGCTCCAACTTCACAATGCTTTTCGTTCCTTTGGAGACAGCCTTCTAACTTCGCGGCGAAGCCATTGTGACCATCTTTGCTTGAATCTCGATTCCAGTTTCCCTATTTTATTCTTGTTGATCTTCTCATGGCCGATAGCTTCTTGAAGCCACCTTCAAAGTAGGACTTAGCTTCTGTTCTGTGAATGAACCGATTCATCCTGAAATCTTCAAAGTTTGAGATGAAAGTTTAAACAAAAAAATCAAAGTTAGATCCCAACAACTTGATTGTTCTATCTTTCAATTACCCAAGATCTAAAGAAAAGGCTATAAGCTCCATGGTTAAAGGTAATATGGGTAAGTTGAAATTTGAGCAAGTTTATTCTTAACTCGAGAGAAAATTTTGTTTGAAAACATGTGTACTTTGGAGGCATGAAAGCATTGTAGCAACTCCTGATCCATTGCTAAGTTTGGCTTTGCTAGGGACTAGCAAAGGGTAAGCTTGGGGAGCTTGTTGACACCTATTATAGCATAATATTACTAGTCAACTAAACATGAATAAGGGCTTAAAATGAATATCAACATAAGTTTAGGGGTCTAACTAACATAATTCCACGAGCTTTGGTGATTTATATATTTTCAGGGACTTAACAGATAAATGCAGAAAGAACGGAGAAAGTTCCTAATTTACATCTCATACGATGACAAGACTTAACCATGAAGTAACTCGACCCAAAATGTGGACTAAAACACTCTAGAAGATACCGAGAAGACACCAGGAGGAAGGAGATCCCGAGGGGATCACCTGCCACGGGCGGCCGCCAGAGCCTTTTAGGCCGGCCGCCGTGGGTCCCACCGATCGATCTCACATTTGAATGTCGGTTTACCACCGACCTTGAGGTTGTATCTACACCGTTATTGAAGGTCCGTTTGATCCATGGGTCATCGTTCATCGCCAAGGCCTATATAAGAAGACCCCCTGACCCCAGGGTTAAACCCTAATTCATTCTACTCATTATCTTTTGACCTGTTGGTCAGAGGTGTCCCAATGTGAGGACAACCTCTTCTTTCTAGTTCCAATCTATATTAGAAGATCATGTAGAACTAGAAGAATTAGAGTGAGTTGAAGAGCAAAAGCATATCAAGTTGACAGATTAGATCCATAGTACTCCATGAAAGTGACTAGATCTAGTCTTGAGAGTTAAAGAGTGGGTGGAGGAGAAGAAGGGGAAGCACCGGACATGTCGGTGACTCCTCTACGCTGTAAGGTCCTAGATGGCTAGAGGGGGGTGAATAGCCTATAAAAATTTTTCTACAAACTCACTAAGTAAACCGGTTAGTATAACAAATGGCGAATATGCGGTTTGCGCTAGCTTTAGTGATCTTGCAAGCCTTCTAGTGATAATTCTAAATAAGCTATGACCTCTAAGTCACACAAGGTCTATGTCACTACTCTATCTAGTGAACAATCCTAGTATGATCCTTATGCTAGCAAGAGCAACTACACAAAGGCTAGCTCACTACACAAAGCAAACTAGGAATGAAATTGCAAGAGAGAGAGCGGTATACCGACGTGTAGAGGATGTCAACCAATCACCGGGAGGAAGATGAACTATCAATCACACGAAGGTGATGATCCAAACACCAAGACAAGGAATAAGTCGATTTGTTCACCCGGAGTTCACTTGTTCACTGACAAGCTACTCTCCGGTTGTGCCGACCAACACAAGGATGATGTTGAGCTAGGCGGTGCCCTTGCTAGCCTCAACACACCACTCACAAGTGAGGTACCCAAGACACGAGCAATGTATTCCTTGCACTTTGTCTTCCCGACGAGTTGTGCGTGATCTTCTCACAATTTCGCCCGAGGTGGCCAAGAACAATCACCAACTCTTGCCAACGCCTCCACCAATTCACCAAGCCGGCTAGGAGCGGTGTCTCCAAGAGAAACGGGAAACCCACCGGCTCACAACGATCCCCATGTGCCTCTAGATGCAAGAACACAAAGCAAATGCACTTGGATCACCTCTTCTCTCAAGAATGAAGCTCACAAGCAAGAATGAGAGTGAGAGGGAGTTGTTGCTCAGCTCTAGGATGATAGGAATGATTCAAATGACCAAGAGAGAGAGCAATGGCCGGCCAAAGGGGTATAAATAGGCTCCACCATGAAATGGGGCCGTTGGGGAGGAACATGCAATTCCTGCAGACCGACCGGACGCGCCGACCGGACTCATGCATGAGTCCGGTCAGAACCGACAAACCCAACCTGCCCAAAAATAGAATCCCTGCGCATGCGTCCGGTCACGAGTCCGGTGCATGCATCCGGTTACTCCCCAAGAACGACCACGAAAAACATGCTCTCTGTTTCTTTGACCGAAACCACACACCGGTGCGTCCGGTCGATCGTGCATGCTTCCGGTCGCGGGTCCGGTCACCGCGTCCGGTCGCCTCTGAGCTGCAAAAATCCGTCGTTGTGTTGCCGTTTCTTCGCCTTTGCTCCAATCCGACTTCCGTCACTTGTTTCTTGTTGCCGACACGTCGAAGAACACCCCGACACCATGTGTTAGCATTTTGAAAACATTTTCGTCAAGTGCGGAGTTAGCTCTTTAGGTTAGAATGCATGCATATGAATCTTGAACCTAAAGGCACATGAGGACCGATATGTACGATAAGTTTCCCCTCTTTATAGTACGACTTATCGATCCTATAACCACTCACACCCTCTATGGTGTCTTGAGTGTGAAATCAAAAGCCCTATGGTAATACCTTTGCCTTAGGGACAATTGATCTCCGAAACTCCACCAAGTTGCATGCTTGATCATCTTTTGGATCACCTCGATCCATCCTCCATGATCACAAAGCACCAACTCCGGCACAACCAATCTCCAATCTAGTCAAACACTTAGCATCAAGAGATTAGTCCTTAGGTGTCACTAATTAGCCAAAACCAAACTAGAGATCTTCAATCTTCCCCTTTTTGGTAATTGGTGACAACCCGCATAAAGGTTTAATGATTAATAATTTTGAACATATCATGGTTGTCCAAGCATTTTGCTTATAATCATAGGATTGGACAAACATCATAGTTCGGTTTTGGTAGCATGAGCTCCCCCTACATGTATGCCACGAGTTTGGAACGAAGCATTGCATACATGTATGAATATTGAAATTGAGGGTGAGCTATGTTACCAAAATGATGCTTAGGTGAAAGGAATGGACCTTTGAAGCGTGATACCAATCGGAGTTGCACCATTTTCACCATACAAGCATCAAGGTAACTAGATTTTTATCAAAACTCAAAGTACCACGTGAGATCACATTATAAGCAAGGTACTTGAATTAAGAGCATAATTTAGAAAATCTAGCTAGCTCCTATGCATGCTAGTTACTCAACCACTTATAAAGCAACTTGTGAATCATGAAACTAGCATACACCACACAAGCATGTATATATGGAATTTAAATACATGTGCAATGAGCAAGTCATATGTTAGTGCACAATCAAATGCAATAAATTATTTATGAGCTTGCTCCCCTACTTGTGTGAACCACTTGTTAACTTCATGATCCTCATGAAAGATTTTCAAAAACATGTGGAATTTTTAATTTTCCAAAAACCTTTCATGAACTACTCTCTCCCCTTTGTCAACAATTTCCACAAAAGGTATGACCATGTTGTGTTATGGAAGAGAGAATAGTGCTCAAATTTGGTCAAATTTGGATTACTTGTCAAACATATATTTCGGTTTGAACCAAAGACAAGCTTCTTCACACCTCATGACAAGGGTTATCTTGCCTATGTTGAAGCATATGTGTGAAAAGATAGCCAAATTCAACACTTGAGATTGCAAGCCCATAAACATGCCATATGTCATCACTAGATCAAACAACCATAAATAGCAATAGTGATGGCATACATACATTGAAATCCTTTTATTTTCCATGAATGCTTCCGAAGGCACAAGTTATATGTCTATATGTTCTAACAAGTCCTTAGATATCATGAATGCCATGTCAACCAATTTTACCTTGGCTTTGCTTGAAGGAGAGGCATGTCATAAGTGTGGGGTGCATTCAACTCATATTGGAGAAGTCAAGGATGTTCAACTCATTTCTTAGCTTGCAAAACCTCTTCTCATCTAGTGGCTTTGTAAAGATGTCGGCTAGTTGATCTTCGGTGCCAATAGGTTGGATAGCAATGTCACCATTTTGTTCATGATCTCTTATGAAGTGATGCCTTATGTCAATGTGCTTGGTTCTTGTATGTTGAATCGGGTTTTGAGTCATCTTGCAAGCACTCTCATTGTCACAATACAAAGGCACATGATGGAAGTCAAATCCATAATCCGGCACTAATGTATTCAGCCTCTGTTGACGGTCACCAACGACATATTTTTTCCGTCAACTTACTACCATAAAGGGAGTAAAACTATACCTTTTTATACTCATATACATTTATCACTAATAAAATTCCACTTGTAGTGTCTAGTATTTTATTTTGCAGGTTTATAATAAAAGCAAGTGGAAAACCCGACCTAAGTACGCCATCCGGGAAAGCGCATTCTTGCAAAACATAAGCCCAGGAGCAAATCGACCCAAACCATCAAAATTGGGCCGAGCAAAGCCCGGCCCACAACTTTTCAAGACGAAGGACGCCAACCCACCGAGACTCGGGCCAAGCCGAGCCCAGGGGGGTGCGCGCGCACCTTTGGTGCGGCCGCACCCTTCCCCGAGGCGGTTTCGGCCCAGCCTCGAGGAGGCGGTTCATTAACCTTCCTTCTAGGGGTTACCGACGTGGGATGGTCGGTTTGGTCTGATTAGGAAGGTGTACCAGGTCGGTTTTGGTGTAAATTAGCACTTAGGCCCCTCCTCCAAGTGTATAAGTAGACCCCCTCTCTTTCTCTCTCAACACACACCACTTGGAGTCCAGCAACCAGCATTCTTCCTCTCTCTACCACCTCTACCTCTCTTTCTTCTTCTACTTCTTCTTCTTCTTAGTTCTTGGTTAGCACTTTGGAGTAGAAGAGCTACAAGGAGGGCTTGTCTCCTAGAAGAAAGTGCCTTGGTAATATATCTTCTCAATGGAGCATTCTTCTATTTACAAGTCTTATATCTATGTTCTTGGCCTAACTTATGAACTAGAGTATAGTTTTGTTCATGTTCTTGTGTTGGTATATGAACTAGCATATAGTTTACATATCATAATCTTGACATGTTCATATCAGTTCATCATCGATCATCATATGCCTAAACTGATTAGAGGTGGGATATCGGTTCGTTGTTCCTTCGGGTTTGCTCTTGTTCTAGTCCGTCCATTCGACGAGTGGGGATCCCGGGGGACAAGAGTAGTGCTCTTATATGCGGGCATGGTGCCCGAGTATTACGACACCTGCGAATATGAGAGCATGCCACGGTTGAGGGGGTAGGCGGCTGGGTCGTGACAAGCCTTGACCGTCCCTTGAAATCCCCCCACGTTCGTATGAGCTGTAGGAGTTCGTAAATGCCTCGGTGGGAAGCAAACTTCCTGGTGGGGTCTCCCCGGTATCCTAGACCTAACCATGCTTAAATCACGTTTGCATATGATCCTGACTATTCATTAGTATGGCCATGACTAGAAACATTAGAATTACTCCCTTAGGTTATTCATTTATTCTTTATCTATTTTCTTTATCCTTTGCTGGTGGATTCTTAAGTGTGTGTCACACTATCCATAAACTGTTATTGCTTACCCCTGTTATGAAAAAATTAGTCTAAACAAACACATGTTCCTCTATTCAGATGCCATGCTAGCTTATTAAACACATGCCTTCCTTTGGGAAAATATAAATAACGATACCCTGAATACTTCCGGGTGAAATGCTACAATGATAGATCCGTGCGCTTGCGGATGAAATATCTAAGATGGCAAGATCTATCCCGTTGACGTTCCCGTTTGGATCACCGACATGGTGGTTTCACTTGGGGATGTCAGCGGCGCATTTCTGGCGCTGTTACTGGGGATGGGTTTTATACCTGTTTCCAATGATTGCGCTAAGAAATGTCAACGCCTCGGCGGTTGAAAGTGTCACACCGGTTTGCTTCTTTGATGACCATGATACTAGAGATCTTCCAAGGAATTGACAAGTGCCACTTGTGCTTCTTCTATCAACCTTGCATCTCCCATAGTCGGAATCCGAATATCCAATAAGCTCAAAGTTTGACCCCTTAGGATACCATAGCCCAACATTTTGAGTGTGCTTCAAGTAACTCAATATCCTTTTTTGATGCAAAGTGGGTGACTCTCTCTAGGTGAGGATTGAAATCTTGCACACTTGCCAACACTAAACATCACATCGGGTCTAGAAGCGGTCACATAGAGTAAGCTTCCAATCAATGACCTATAGTACCTTTGATCAACCATATTGCCACTTTCATCATTATCCAATGATCCATTTGTACCCATTGGTGTATTGATGCCCTTTGCATCTTGCATGCCAAACTTCTTGATCATGTCTCTAATGTATTTCCCTTGACTAATGAAGGTGCCATTCTTCATCTGCTTGATTTGAAGACCAAGGAAATATGTGAGCTCACCAAGCATAGACATCTCAAACTCTTTTGCCATCATCTTAGCAAACTCTTCACAATATTCTTGATTTGTTGATCCAAAGATGATATCATCAACATATATTTGCATGATAAACAAATCATTTCCAATCTTCTTGGTGAAGAGAGTAGTGTCAACTTTTCCCATCTTGAAGCCCTTCTTGAGTAGGAAGTCTCTCAACCTTTCATACCATGCTCTAGGTGCTTGCTTTAACCCATACAATGCCTTGTTCCATACAATGCCTTGTTTAGCTTGTACACATGATTGGGATGGTGGTAATCTTCAAAACCGGGAGGTTGTTCAACATACACTAGCTCATTGATGAATCCATTGAGAAAAGCACTTTTGACATCCATTTGATATAGCTTGATGTTGTGGGCACATGCATAGGCTAATAGAATTCTAATTGCCTCTAATCATGCAAATCGAGCATATGTTTCACCAAAGTCAAGACCATCTACTTGAGTGTAACCTTGTGCAACTAGTCTTGCTTTGTTTCTCACAACAATGCCATCTTCATCTTGCTTGTTCTTGAAAACCCATTTAGTTCCAATGACATTATAGTCCTTTGGTCTTTCTACCAATTCCCAAACCTTATTTCTATCAAAGTTATTGAGCTCCTCTTGCATTGCAATGACCCATTCTTCATCCTTCAAAGCATCATCCACCTTTTTAGGGCTCTTCTTGTGACACAAATGCAAAGTGTTCACAAAATGCCGCTAGCCTTCCTCTTGTTTGCACTCCACTTGCAATGTCACCAACAATTTGATCAATTGGGTGATCTCTAGCTATGCTTGAGCTTTAGAGTATTGGAGCTTGATTGCTTGAACTTGGTTGATCACTTGTTGTTGCTTGAGATGATGTACTAGCTTGTTGTTGATCTTGAACTTGAGCACCACTAGCTTGAGTAATTTGCACTTCATCCTTGTCATCATCAACTTGAGTTGGCCTAATATCACCAATGTCCATACCCTTCATGGCATCAACCAATTGAGTTCCACTAACATCATTGAGGTTCTCATCTTCATCTTGGGAACCATTGGTTTCATCAAATTCAACATCATGAACTTCTTCCAATACACCACTTGAGTTGTTCCACACTCTATATGCTTTGCTTGTGGTGAAATAACCAAGTAGGAACCCCTCATCACACCTCTTGTCAAACTTTCCAAGTTTGCACCCTTCTTCAATATGTAGCATTTGCACCCAAATACTCTAAAGTATGCAATGGTTGGCTTTCTTCCATTCAATAGCTCATAAGGTGTCTTGTTCATCATGGGATGGCAATACAATCTAATAATGTAGTGACATGCGGTGTTGATTGCTTCGGCCCAAAATGATTGACTCACATTGTACTCACTAAGCATTGACCTTGCCATCTCAATGAGAGTCCTATTCTTCCTCTCAACTAGGCCATTTGATTGTGGTGTTTACTTGACCGAAAGTTGATGCATAATTCCATAGTCATCACATAGCTCATCAACTCTTGTGTTCTTGAACTCACTACCATTGTCACTTCTCACTTTCTTGATTATGATGTCAAACTCATTGTGCACCCTCTTGAGAAATGTCTTGAAGATTGAGTAAACATCACTCTTGTCATTGAGAAAGAACACCCAAGTGAATCTTGTATAATCATCCACAATCACAAATCCATATTTGTTGCCACCAATGCTTGTGTATGCGGTTGGGCCAAACAAATCAATATGAATCAAGTCAAATGGCTTGCAAGTGCTCATGAAGCTCTTCTTTGGATGAGTGTTGCCAACTTGCTTGCCGGCTTGACATGCACCACATAGCTTGTCCTTCTCAAAGTGAACATCCTTCAAGCCTCTAACAAGATCATGCTTCACTAACTTGTTGAGTTGCTTCATGCCAACATGACCAAGTCTTCTATGCCATAGCCAACCCATGCCAGATTGTGAGATCAAGCATGTACTAATTTGAGTCTCACTAGCATCAAATTCCATAAGATAGAGGTTCTCAAATCTAAACCCCTTGAAGATCAAGCTTGAATCCTTTGAACTTATCACTTCAACTCCATCTTCACCAAAGATGCACTTGTAACCAAGATCATAAATTTGTGCCACCGAAAAGTAAATTATACTTCAAGATATCAACTAGTGCCACATTTGAGATGCTCATGTCATTTGATATTGCAATCTTGCCTAAGCCTTGTATCTTGCCACTTTTGCTATCACCAAATGTAATTGGCTTGCCATTCTCTTGGGTTGAATCAATTGAGGTGAACTTCCTTGCATCACCGGTCATGTGTTGAGTCCACCCACTATCAAGTATCCAATGCCTTCCCCCGGTCTTGTAATTCACCTACAAGTAAATCAATAAGATTTAGGTACCCATTTGCCTTTGGGTCCTTGGAGGTTAGCAACCAAAGCCTTTGGTACCCAAATTGCCTTCTTCTTTGGGCCAACAATGGGTGTACCAATAAACTTTGCCTTGACACCCTTCTCACCCATGGTAAGCAAATAACAAGAATCGAAATGGATGGAATGCACTTTGCTTGATTTCTTGTTCATGTTCATTTTAGCACATTTATGCTCTTGATGCCCCACTTGCTTGCATCTATTGTAATAGGACCCATTGCTCTTCACAAAGCTAGGCTTTGGAGTAGCAAAGGCCTTCTTGCCTTTCTTGGGGACATAGCCTAAGCCTTCCTTGTTAAGGGAAAACCTTTGGCTATCCAAGCACTTTAGCAAGCGGGCATCCCCACCATATGCCTTCCTCAAGGAGTGGGTGAGCTCATCCACCTCTCTTTTGAGAGTCTCATTCTCAACTTTCAATGATGAATCTAAAATTACTTCATTAATACTAGTAGAGATAGAGTGGGTTGATGTGGATGTGGAAGGAATGGATGGTTCTTCAACATCAACCACAAAGGGTTCATCTATGATGTCACATGTTGAACCAACATCCTTTTTGATGATTAAGCAAGCTTTATCATTCTTCTCTAAGAGTAAGGCATGGGATTTTTGAAGCCTTGTATGAGCTAGCTCCAATTCCCCATGGTCTTCCTTTAGACCCTCATGGGTGGCCTCTAGCTCACTAAAGTTTTGCTCAAGATTTTTTACACTCTTTTGCAAAGCTCTACATTCCTTGTCCTTAGTCTTAAGCATGATATAAGTTTGCTTAAGCATCTCTAGAAAGATCATCCTTAGTTGGTTCATATTCATCATCATCATCACTATCATCATATTTTACTTCATTATCACTTAGTTCTTCATGCTCATGCAATGATACCTTGGTGGCCTTAGCCATGAAGCATGATGGTGATGAGCCGAAGAGAGATGTCTTCTTGTGTTGGCCAATCGCACTCATAGCCTTGGCCTTGTCTTCCTCTTCATCAGAGGAACCATCACTATCCCGAGAACAAACAAAAGCACCATCATTTGTCTTCTTAATTGTCACGCTCTTGTTCTTCTTGTTTGTCTTGCCACTCTTGTATGCCTTCATCTTTTCTTTTTCTTTCTTGATTGGGCAATCGGCAAGCATGTGATATGGACTATCACACTCAAAGCACTTTCTTGGCTCTTCATTGCCCTTGGATGAATCATTTCTCCTTTTAGAGCCTTACCCCATCTTCTTGTTCTTCAAGACCTTGCTAAATTTCCTCACAAACATAGCAAACTCTTGATCAATCTCATCAAGATTAACTTCCTCATCATTTTCTTCTTGAGCCTTGGACTTGCCCTTAGCCTTGGATGAGGTGGTGGCGGCCTTGAATGCCACAACCTTCTTGCTCTTGTCATCTTCCTTCTCTTCTTCATCTTCCATCCCATCAACTTGCTCATCGGTTAGTACTTCACCAAGCAAGTCACTAGGTGTCATAGTGTCCAATGCACCTCTAAAGAGAATCTTCCTCAACATAGCAAATCTCTTGGGCAAGCACATCAAGAATTTGTGCCCAAAGTCTCTATCCAATGTCTTCACACCCAATGATTTGAGATCATTGACAATCACTTGGAGCCTATGGAATGTCTCCGGTATGCTCTCATCTTTCTTCATCTTGAAATTCTCAAACTCACTCTTGAGAACATACAATTTAGCACTTTTCACCACCTTTGTGCCCTCATAGGTCTCACATGACATCTCCCAAACCTCACTTGCCTTCTCTAGGTCTTTGATCCCCTCAAATACCTTGACATCCATGCCATTGTACAAAGTGTTCAATGCCATGGTGTTGCATTGCTTGTTGGACTTGTCGGTGGGAGTGAGGTTGGTAGGATCAAGGATGACATAATCCTTCTCGGTCACATCCCATACTTGGTCATTGATTGATCCCAAGTACATTCTCACGATTCTCTTCCAATAGTCAAAATTCTTGACCCCATCAAAGAACGGAGGCTTTCCCCCAACATGGTTGAACACAACATGAGCCATACTATCACACCAAGTTTGTTAAGCCTTCAAATATGGTGACCACGGCTCCGATACCACTTGTAAGGTCCTAGATGGCTAGAGGGGGGTGAATAGCCTATAAAAATTTTCTACAAACTCACTAAACAAACCGGTTAGTATAACAAATGGCGAATATGCGGTTTGCGCTAGCTCTAGTGATCTTGCAAGCCTTCTAGTGACAATTCTAAATATGCTATGATCTCTAAGTCACACAAGGTCTATGTCACTACTCTATCTAGTGAACAATCCTAATATAATCCTTATGCTAGCAAGAGCAACTACACAAGGCAAGGCTAGCTCACTACACAAAGCAAACTAGGAATGAAATTGCAAGAGAGAGAGCGGTATACCGACGTGTAAAGGATGTCAACCAATCACCGGGAGGAAGATGAACTATCAATCACACGAAGGTGATGATCCAAACACCAAGACAAGGAACAAGTCGATTTGTTCACCCGGAGTTCACTTGTTCACCGACAAGCTACTCTCCGGTTGTGCCGACCAACACAAAGGATGGTGTTTGAGCTAGGCGGTGCCCTTGCTAGCCTCAACACACCACTCACAAGTGAGGTACCCAAGACACGAGCAATGTATTCCTTGCACTTTATCTTCCCGACGAGGAGTGCGTGATCCTCTCACAATTTCGCCCGGAGGTGGCCAAGAACAATCACCAACTCTTGCCAAAGCCTCCACCAATTCACCAAGCCCGGCTAGGAGCGGTGTCTCCAAGAGAAAACGAGAAACCCACCGGCTCATAACGATCCCCAAGTGCCTCTAGATGTAAGAACACAAAGCAAATGCACTTGGATCACCTCTTCTCTCAAGAATGAAGCTCACAAGCAAGAATGGCGAGGTGAGAGGGAGTTGTTGCTCAACTCTAGGATGATAGGAATGATTCAAATGACCAAGAGAGAGGAATGGCCGGCCAAAGGGGTATAAATAGGCTCCACCATGAAATGGAGCCGTTGGGGAGGAACATGCAATTCCTGCGGACCGACAGGACGCGCCGACCGGACTCATGCATGAGTCCGGTCGTTGAGTCCGTTCAGAACTGACAAACCCAACCTGCCCAAAAATAGAATCCCTGTGCATGCGTCCGGTCAGGGCAAACATGCGTCCGGTCCGAAGTCTGGTGCGCGCATCCGGTTACTCCACGAGAACGACCACGAAAAAAACATGCTCTGTTTTTCTTTGGCCGGAACCACACACCCGGTGCGTCCGGTCGATCCTGCATACTTCGGTCGGCGGGTCCGGTCACCTCATCCGGTCGCCTCTGAGCTGCGAAAATCCGTCGTTGTGTTGCCGTTTCTTCGCCTTTGCTCCAATCCGACTTCCGTCACTTGTTTCTTGTTGCCGACACGTCGAAGAACACCCGACACCATGTGTTAGCATTTTGAAAACATGTTCGACAAGTCACGAGAGTTAGCTCTTTAGGTTAGAATGCATGCATATGAATCTTGAACCTAAAGGCACATGAGGACCGATATGTACGATAAGTTTCCCCTCTTTATAGTACGACTTATCGATCCTATAACCACTCACACCCTCTATGGTGTCTTGAGTGTGAAATCAAAAGCCCTATGGTTATACCTTTGCCTTGGGGACAATTGATCTCCGAAACTCCACCAAGTTGCATGCTTGATCATCTTTTGGATCACTGTTGACAACTGTTATAGCATAATTTTACTAGTCAACTAAACATGGATAAGGGCTTAAAATGAATATCAACATAGACTAGGGGTCTAACTAACATAATTCCACAAGCTTTGATGATTTATATCTTTTCGAGGGGACTTAACAGATAAACACCGAGAAGAATGGAGAAAGTTCCTGAATATATCTCACATATGATGACAAGACTTAACCGTGAAGTAACTCAACCCGAATTGTGGACTAAAACATTCTAGAAGACACCAGGAAGGACCTGACAGCATGGGCCCACCATGGCCTGGCGACCGCCAGTGAGGATTAGGCCGGCCGCTAGGTGGGTCCCACCTATCGGTCTTATCTTCCTAGGTCGGTTTCAAACCGACTTTGAGGTTGTATCTACACCGTTGCCAAGGTCGGTTTGATCCAAGGGTTCATGTTCATCGCCAAGGCCTATATAAGAAGACCCCCTGACCCTAGGGCTAAACCCTAATTCATTCTATCTCATTCTATTCATTAACTCTCAGTTGTAGAGGTGTCCCAATGTAAGGATAACCTCTCTAAGGGATTAGTGAATTAGAAGTAGATTAGAAGAAGATTAGTCATGTAATTAGAGATAGATTAGCCATGTAATTAGAACTAGATTAGATCTAACTTAGATCTAATCAGGAGTAAAGGAGAGAGGAGCTATGCTCTGTTCTAGAATGTCTTGAGTATGGTATGTCTTTGTATCTTCTCTACAAGACTTAAGATTCATATATTTATCTTCTCTATTTACTTCCATGTATTTCATATATGGTTAGTATAGTTATTATGCTATTGCATGGGATCTCAAAAATCGTCTTGAGGGCTCTAGTTATGCTAGGTAGCTAGAGTAGTAATCGATATTGTAGACTTGGTGTCTAGGCTATAGGTTACCTGAGGTTGCGCCCAATCCACGGATAGTTGTGGTAGCCCTAGGGGTGACAGCTCAGTAAGGCCTTTGTAGTCCACCACATTCGGATTGGTGTTTTTAAGTAGAGCTTTTGGTAGCCTTCTCTCAACTACCTTCTTCCCGGTCTTCTTGAGAGTTGGGGCCGGATCTGTTGCTCCAAAGTGCAGTAGTGTAATTGCTATCATAGAACCTTAGTAATTGAGAAGTACCCAGGAACCTTGATTTCTCCCTTTGACCTCTTGATTAGTTTAGTTCTCTTTTGTAATCTTAGGTATACTAATATTTTATGCTTTGTTATTCATTTACCCTTTATCATTTACCCCCTCACTATAGTCTAGTGGTTTTGCTAGTTAGTAGATACATGATTGTGACTTATTAGAATTCTTTAATCAAAGCTTCCCTATGGATACGATACTCTAGAATACTCATCCTAGGGAAAAGCTACAATGGTAGGTGTTACGTGCGTTTGCGAGAATCCTTCATATTCTTTTAGCACTTAACAAATGCCAACAAGCTTTTTTGCGCCGTTGCTTGGAAGCAATTGGCCTAAAAGATTCTAATGATGATCATGATGTCTGCTAATTTAGTGTATCACTAGCTTTAGTAGGATTATCCTTGTCCTGTTGAATTGTGGGATAGACAGGGAAAAAAGATGTCGTTATCTCTTCCGACAAGATGCCACGAGAAAATAAAAGATTGAAGAACCCGGGGGCCCTGATCATTCAAGATTCATCACACATTGGAACCCTGTCATCTCAAAGGTATGTATTTAAATATATATTATTCTAACCATGTATAGATTAAAGAAGAAGTCGCCGTCACAAGAATTCAATGAACACATCTCAAGTGACGTACATAGAAGTTGCACATCATGGTAAGTATGATTAAAAAGGTGAGAAAGTCTTGCTCATGGACTATAAATTGATTGAGTAGTTATCATTTAATTTCTTGCATTGCATTGCATGTTTACTTGATCAACTCATGCATTCACTCCACTTAGTTTATGTTTTATCATAGTAGATCCATTGCATGTTTTGTTCTTGCATACATCCATATAGTTTGCATCTAAAAAAAATCCTCACCATGATCATGCTCTTTCATCTCTAATTGGATAAATCTCTATAGTGCTTTCATACTACCTTTGTCTCTATGGTATGTTTTGGTTTGGGAATGCTTTGCTATTTGCAAATAGGGTATGTCCAAAGGTTTTTAAATTAAGCGTGGTGCTTAGGTTAAATAACCTTCCTTAATTGAATTAGACATGGAGTCTAGTTTGGTTATTGAACTGAGAATTGCTTGTGTAGACATTGGATATTTTGTTGGACTAACCCCTGCGAGAAAACTCTCAATTCAATTACGGTAAGTCAAGAGATGAACTTCGATCAGAGATGAAGCAAGGCATCTGATGAACTCCAACCTTGTGCAAAAGACACGACTCATTCATCATTCATGGAAGAATTGTAAGTATCAAATATCATTCACTCTGTCTTTTGCTACAGGTTACCTTTGCCTTGATCCACGTGCTAGAGTGCAGCCACAAACAAAATGAGTTATAAGACTTGATAAATAAAATCTGTGCTAAGAGTAATCAAAGAACCACCTTTTTCATTAGCATAGATGAGATCTTATAAACTTTGGACAACAACCCCTGTTTCAACCATGTTGTATATTCCCTGGGGTATGTGTCCACTAATATTTTGCGAGGAAAAGAATGCGTTACTATGTCTATTCAATGAAGAAGAGTGTCATACAACACGATCTAGAAAAGCTATCACTCGAAAAGAGTTGGATGGACAAAACCACAGGCCATAAGAACATCAAAAGGCAGGTAAGTGAATATAACTCACATATTTTTATACAACTTTTTGTCTTATGTTCTAAAAGAAAAAGAAAAAATAATATATATATCTGAGCACATGATGGCTCATGGTAAAAAGTAACATGTTCCTTGGACAAGTTCCCTTCGGTATTCTTGATCACTAACCTTGTAGGAACAATGGATGAACAACATCTAAGGACATGGTGATTACAACACATGATTAGGGACGGTCCAAAGATTCACACTTGATGTGCCGAGTGACAGGAAGGCTCAAGCATGGGGAGGAAGGTCGACTCCTCTAAAGATCATCCGACATTACTCTTCCTCTACTCAAGCTCCCATCACTCTCGACATGCTTTGGTTTGCAATCCCTCTACTCACTATTACTTTGTCTCCCTAAGTTTGTTTGGTTAACAAATGTCATTCATCAAAATCAAACTTAAGGTATAATAAAATCTCCCACTAGAGAAAAAAGTAATAGTGAGCACATGCTAATTAAAATATCCAATCAAAACTTCTTACGGCATAAAAGCAACCTTAAGCTCCATGACAGTTCTACCCTTGTTTACAATTACTTGTATTCCTTCGGGTATCTGTTTGTCAACTAATATTACAGGGAATAAAATCATGAGAGGAGCAAAAAGGTCTAAGCACAATTTAAAGACAAGACAGAAAGAAAGGACGATGCAATAAAGGAGACAAGAGAGGAACAAGATACACAAGAGGCCAAATAAGGAAAGCTTTGAGCAGAAGAAAAGGACCACCACAAGGTGTTACGCCATCACACTCCGATATTAAGGTAACATCTTGAGGTAAGTTGTCATTACTAAAGCTTTTCTAAAAGTATGGCTTGTTCATAAATAAAGAATCAAACTTGTTAGAGCAACAACTTTGCACGATCCAACTTCTTTAGCTCAACATGTTTTGTTTCTTTAGTTGTTCCTACCATCACTCTCTTGATCTCATAGTCCTAATCTTGTAAGTCAGAATCTTTTGCTTATCTTGCTTTGGAAGAAGATAATCATGCTTTTTGATGTTTAGATAAGAAAACCCTTCCAAGAGTCAACGAGCTTGATTCGATCTGTGAAAGTTTTAACCACAAACAATCATGCTCAATTTTCTCGATCTTGTCACCAAAGTTAGGTTTAAGTAAAGCATATAACAAGTCAACTCTATCTTGTTTACTTGTGCTTATGGTTAGAGAAGAATGAATGAAGTTTTTGGTTCTGTTGGTGTTTTCCCACCAACAGAGCCCATGCACTTGATCTCTACCATGACGTGCAAGCGAGGACACACTTTGAGCAAAATGGTGGAGAAGCCTACCAGTCTCTCAAAAAAATTCAACAAGTGAATGTCTTGCAAGCATGCACACAAAAACAAGAGGCTGCCTACGTTTCACTCCGACTCATAAGACCAGCAAAGAAGAAGAGTGGCGTAGTCCTTCACCATCTCAAGGAGCATAACTTTCAAGATCGAGATAATACATTCAAGGAAACAACAAGGTAAGAAGTCTCGTTCGAGGAGGACTTAAAAACACTTGAACCCTCGTAGAAAGGTAAGATCGGGTAGTTATCCACATGCATATCATATTTATTTCCTTGCATTTGCATAATTATTTCCTTTAGCATATTTATATTATAGCACTAGCCTTGCATTAGAAAAGAAAAATAAATATTTGTTTGTTGCATATACATTAAAAGAAAAAACTTTAAGCCCCATGTAAGTAATTTTTGTGGTGTATAACAACCCACAAGGATATTTCTTGTGGTGGCATAAAAATAAAATAAATATGCATGCATCGTCATCCTTATTTGCATAGAAAACCCCAAAATATTTAATGATCTTTGAAAAGATTTCCGCACGACAAAAGCAATGTGGCTAACCCCTAACGCTTAATCAAGTTCCACTAGTTTTGTTGTCTATTTGAGTTCAGCGGGATCCCAAGGAAGAGAGACATGACACTTATGGTGTCTAGCATTAAAGAAGATCAATCAACCACCATCACTATCTATCTCTACTTCCAACTATCAAGAACATCGAAGACTATGTCAACATCTAGCTTGGGGAGTGCAACCCCCATGTATCGAATAAGTATCCTTCTACCTTATTTAATTTTAGCTAGATTTGTTTGCTTTATTAGAAAGAAATAAAAAAATGCATAATTATGGAAACTAAATAAATAGAGTCTATCTAGTCTTTACTAAAAGAGTCTTTATTAGAGTGTGGTAATAAAATAAACTCTGAAGATAATCTCTAGCCTTGGAGATGATGAATAGTTGCTCCGTCGTAATTCCTCTCAAGTACCTACCTTTCAAGGATAATTTCTCTCGAGCTTTTAAATGTAACTACTTTGACTTGAGATATGCTTTGAACCTAAATCTGTGTGGGTAGCAAATGCTTGCTCTAAAAAGTCTAGGTGATTGACGGATATGATATATGAGAGTCTGAGCTGCTATTTATCTTACTCCTAGTGATACTAGATTTCTGGAGATTTATCTTTTGAAAATTAAAGTGCACATGATAAGTTCCTGTGTGACAAAGAGTGTTGAACCTCCTACCACAAGCCATATATACATGCTACCTAGATTAGGAAAACATTTTGACATATATATAGGCTGCTTGTTTTGCATTGAGTTTGTTCAATCTTTGTTGACCCTTAGAAACTTATCATACTGATCATGTATACTCCACTTCATTCCACTCCACTTGATTCCATACACATATGCTATTTCCATCCTGGAAGTACGCATCCACCACATATACACCCACCATATATATACCATTATCATTTCACTTTAGCCAAAAAAATGTTCTACTCCTATTTTAGGAGAGAACAACCAAAAAAATATTCACTATACCTATCCACTCATTCATTGCTAGCCAATATCTTACAAAAGCTCCATTACATTTATTTACCTCTCACAAGTTATTACAAAAGAGATCTGGGTTGTAGATTCAAAAAAAAAAAAAAAAGGGAGATGAAAAATGGACAAAAAGTCCTATGGGCGAGTAGAGCCTACCTCCCTAAGAAAAAAAAAAAAAAAGAAAAAGGGAGATGAAAAATGGACAAAAGTCCTACTAGGCAGTAGAGCCTACCTCCCTAAGAAAAAAAAAAATAATAAAAAGATGAAAAATGGACAAGTGTCCGAGGGTGAGTAGAACCCACATCTTTAAAGAGAGGAAATAAAAGACAAAGTCTAGGGTGAGCAGAGCTCACCTCTCTAAAAAAAAAAAAATATATATATATACAACCCAGGTTCTCTATAAAGTTTCCAAATCCAAAAGAGAGAAGATTCCTCAAGGAGCAAAAGTAAGATTTCCCATCATCTATTCTATACACCTTACTATATTCCCTACTATCTATATTCTATCCACCATACACATGCACCACTTGATCGAGTGTGACTTGTAACTTTGGATCCATTGCTTGAATTTACAATATATGCTTAGTAAGTAGATTTAATCTTCTCCCACCTATGAACTCCAATATATAAGCCTTAGATATAGGGTGAGAGAGAAGAAGGCATAATGTGCCACCGCCTTTAGCCAAAAAAAAACTACATATTCGAGAGAAAAGGCAATACTACCTTATTGCCTTAGAGAGGATCCACAAATACTACAAATGAGAGATTAGAGAGAGTCATACTGAGGAACTTTGAGTTTTATTTGAAAATCAGCAAAAACTCTAGAAGGACAGTTGATCAAAAGAGTTTGAGGTATAGTGTTCGACTTGACTGTTCTATCTTTCAATTACCCAAGATTAAAGAAAAAGATATAAGCCCCAAAAAGGTAAGAGGTAATATGGGTAAGTTGAAGTTTTGAAAAGTTTATCTTTATCTAGAGAGAAATTTTGTTTGAAAGCATGTGTACTTTAAAGGTGTGAAAGCGTTGTAGCAACTCCTGATCCATTGTTAAGTTTGGCTTTGCTAGGGACTAGCAAAGGGTAAGCTTGGGGAACTTGTTAACAACTGTTATAGCATAATTTTACTAGTCAACTAAACATGGATAAGGGCTTAAAATGAATATCAACATAGACTAGGGGTCTAACTAACATAATTCCACGAGCTTTGGTGATTTATATCTTTTCAGGGACTTAACAGATAAACACCGAGAAGAATGGAGAAAGTTCCGGAATATATCTCACATATGATGACAAGACTTAACCGTGAAGTAACTCAACCCGAATTGTGGACTAAAACATTCTAGAAGACACCAGAAGACACCAGGAAGGACCTGACAGCATGGGCCCACCATGGCCTGGCGGCCGCCAGTGAGGATTAGGCCGGCCGCCAGGTGGGTCCCACCTGTCGGTCTCATCTTCCTAGGTCGGTTTCAAACCGACTTTGAGGTTGTATCTACACCGTTGCCAAGGTCGGTTTGATCCAAGGGTTCACGTTCATCGCCAAGGCCTATATAAGAAGACCCCCTGACCCCAGGGCTAAACCCTAATTCATTCTATCTCATTCTATTCATTAACTCTCAGTTGTAGAGGTGTCCCAATGTAAGGATAACCTCTCTCTGGGATTAGTGAATTAGAAGTAGATTAGAAGAAGATTAGTCATGTAATTAGAGATAGATTAGCCATGTAATTAGAACTAGATTAGATCTAACTTAGATCTAATCAGGAGTAAAAGGAGAGAGGAGCTATGCTCCTGTTCTGGAGATGTCTTCAGAGTATGGTATGTCTTTGTATCTTCTCTACAAGACTTAAGATTCATATATTTATCTTCTCTATTTACTTCCATGTATTTCATATATGGTTAGTATAGTTGTTATGCTATTGCATGGGATCTCCGCTCGTATTGAGGGCTCTAGTTATGCTAGGTAGCTAGAGTAGTAATCGATAGTGTAGACTTGGTGTCTAGGCTATAGGTTACCCGAGGTTGCTTTCAATCCCACGGATAGTTGTGGTAGCCCCCAGGGGTGACAGCTCTATAAGGCCTTTGTAGTCCACCACGTTCGGATTGGTGTTTTCGTAGAGCTTTTGGCAGCCTTCTCCCAACTACCTTCTTCCCAGTCTTCTTCGAGAGTTGGGACGGATCTGTTGCTCCAAAGTGCAGTAGTGTAATTGCTATCATAGAACCTTAGTAATAGAGAAGCACCCAGAAACCTTGATTTCTCCCTTTGACCTCTTGATTAGTTTAGTTCTCTTTTGTAATCTTAGGTATACTAATATTTTATGCTTTGTTATTCATTTACCCTTTATCATTTACCCCCTCACTATAGTCTAATGGTTTGCTAAGTTAGTAGATACATGATTGTGACTTATTAGAATTCTTTAATCAAAGCTTCCCTGTGGATACGATACTCTAGAATACTCATCCTAGGGAAAAGCTACAATGGTAGGTGTTCTGTGCGTTTGCAGAATCCTTCATATTCTTTTAGCACTTAACAAATGCCAACAATCACCTCGATCCATCCTCCATGATCACAAAGCACCAACTCCGGCACGACCAATCTCCAATCTAGTCAAACACTTAGCATCGAGATATTAGTCCTTAGGTGTCACTAATTAGCCAAAACCAAACTAGAGATCTTCATACGCTTGTACCTCTGGGATCAAAGGCCTCCTGGCACTTGATCCTGAGACTTCTATGGTGGATCAACTTCTTGTTTGAGTAAGTAATCATGTTAGTATTGTTCTTATTGTTCATAACTCTTTGAGTACTTTGATCTTGGTTGCTCAAGATTAGAGGAGTGGCTTAGGTTTAAGCGTGGTGCTTAAACTGTGAGTACTTATGAATGCACCCTACCTTCCGGAGCGTGGTAGTTCGTGGTAGTGACAGTACCATTGATTCCTTTGGATTCCACATCCCGTTGGATAGGACACGCAGGACCATGTTACTGGAGGATTTGCATGTTTTGCCCATGTTTTCCTTTGAGTACGTCCCCCTAAGACAATATCAACATAACTTATAAGGAGAAGAATTAGATAACCATAGGAATCTTCTTACCTCTTTATCCCCTCCAGTTTCTTGATTGTTGCTCAGGGATTAGTTATATTCCTCAGTTATCCTCACACCATCCTCCCTATGGATTCGATATTAAAACCCTCTCCCGGGTGAAATGCTCACTAGTATCCGTTCGCTTGCGGATTATTATATTTCTGTAAGCTTATCAAATACCAACATAGGTCGACATTATCGTCATCTACCTCAACTTCCTCATTATCAATGACCCTACACTTCAATCTAGCTTGGGGGAGAGCACCCCTAGTTATCCCGATAAGTATCTCTACTATAGTATTATTATTATTAGCTAAATATTTACTTTGCTTGGTTTACTAAGAGTCTAGTTTTATAAAAGTCTAGTCATTTAAAGAGTCTTTTCTAGAGTTTGGGAATAAATAAATAGGAGTGTACCAGAGGTTTTCTTTTCCACCTATATAAAATGATCTCTAAAGCTAATTCTCATGCATGGAGATGATGAATAGTTGCTCCGTCGTAATTCCTTTTCAGTGCCTAGCTTTCAAGCTTAGTTTCTCTTGAGCCTTAAATGCAAAAATTGCTTTGAATTGAGATTTACTTTGAACCTGAAACCTGTGGGTTGCAAATTGCTTGCTCAAAAGTCTAGGTAATTGACGGATATGATATATGAGAGTCTGAGCTGCTATTGATCTTATTCCTAGTGACGGTAAATTTCTAGAGATTTATTTTGAAACTTTAAAAGTGCACGTGATAAGTTCCTGTGTGACAGAGTGTTGAACCTCCTACCACAACCATATATACATGCTCCCGAGATTAGGAAAACCCTTTTGATATATATATAGGCGGCTTGCTTTGCATTGAGTTTGTTCAATCTTTGTCGACCCTTAGAAACTTGTCATGCTGATCATGTACACTCCATCTCATTCCACTCTATTGCATTTCACTCCACTCCACTTTCGACTCCATTCATGCATATGCTATTTCCACCCTGGAAGTAAGCAGCCACCACTACAGCACCATTTACACCCATTATGCATCCACTACATATCCACTAAAAATGTTCTACTCCTATCCTGGGATAGAGCAACCAAAAATATTCCCTATACCTATCCACTCATCCATTTCTAGCTAGTATATTACAGAAGCTCTATTACTCTTGTCTATCTCTCAAAAAGTTTATTTTAAAAAAGAGATTTGGGTTGTATTTAATATATATATATATAGAATAAAGGGGGAGATGAAAATGGACAAGTGTCCTATGGGCGAGAAGAGCCTACCTCCCAAAGAAAAAAGAAAGAATAAAGGAGAGTTAAAAAAAATAGACAAGTGTCCGCTAAAAAACAATGGGTACTTAGATGCTCAGCCTCTCCATAAAAAGAAAAATAAAGGAGGAAAGAAAAAGATACAACCCAAGTTCTCTCAAAGTTTTCAAGAGAGATGTTTCCTCAAGGAGCAAATATAGAATTAGGCTTCCCTTCATCCATACTCCTCATTGCATTCTCTACCATCACTTACCACCATATTCCTTCATTCTATACGCATGCACCATTTGATTAGTGTGACTCGTGACTTTGGATCCATTGCTTGAACTTACAATATATGCTTAGTAAGTAGATATAGTTTTCTCCCACCTATGAGCTCCAGATATAAGCCTTAGATATAGGGTGAGAGAGAAGGAGGCATATTATCCTACCGCCTTAGTCCAAAAATACCACATATTATGAGAGAAAGGCAAAACAACCTTGCTGCCTTAGTGTGCCTTAGTGAGGATCCACAAATACCACAATTAAGAGACTTGAGGGAGTCATACTAGGAACTTTGAGTTTTATTTTGAAAACTTGCAAAAACTCCAAAGGATAGTTGAACAAAGAGTTTGAGATATGGTGCTTGACTTGATTGTTCTATCTTTCAATTACCCAAGATCCCAAGAAAAAGCTATAAGCTCCATGGTTAAGGTAATATGGGTAAATCAAAAAGTTAAAAAAATTTATTCTTATCTGGGAGAGAAATTTTATTTGAAAGCATGTGTACTTTGGAGGCATGAAAGCATTGTAGCAACTCCCCGATCCATTGCTAAGTTTGGCTTTGCTAGGGGACTAGCAAAGGGTAAGCTTGGGGAGCTTGTTGACACCTGTTATAGCATAATATTATTAGTCAATTAAATATGAAATAAGGGCTTAAGACGAATATCAACATAAGTCTAGGGGCTTTACTAACATAATTCCACGAGCTTTGGTGATTTATATCTTTTCAGGGACTTAACAGAGAAAAGCAGAGAAGAACGGTGAGAAACCGAAGAGTTTACATCCCATACGATGACAAGACTTAACCGTGAAGTAACTCAACCCAAAATGTGGACTAAAACACTCTAGAAGATACCGAAGCCACCGGGAGGAAGGAGATCCCGAGAGGATCACCTACCCCGGGCGGCTGCCCGAGAGCCAATTAGGCGGCCGCCCGGGTGATCAAGTTGCATTTCTTAAGCGCAATCACTCGAAACAGGTTTAGAACCCATCTCTAATAACGACGCTAGAAATGCGCCGTTGACATTCCTAAGTGAAACCACCGTGTCGGTGATAACACTAGGTACATCAACGGTGATAGATCTTGCCAAATAAGATATTCATCCGCAAGCGCACGGATCTATCATTGTAGCATTTCACCCGGAGATATTCAGGGTATCGTTATTTATATTTTCCCAAAGGAAGGCAATGGTGGAAAAGGATCTAATAGAGACATGAACAAGACAACACGAATGTATAATAGACCAATGCTCATAATAGGGGTAAAATAGGATAGGTAGTAGGATAATTTGACACACACACTCAAGCCAATCTCAAGGATAAAGGTAAAAGAATGAATAAAAGAATAAGTATAATATGGAGCAGGCATATCCTAGATAGTCATGTCAAGATAGCAGATACACACATGTTTTATCTTTTAGAGATTCTAAGTCAAGATAGCCAAGGTCTCTGCTGAATTACTTCGGCACCGGCCCACGCCCAAAGGGCGTTGTCCGCAATTTGCACAAGGGCCACACCAACGTGAGGGGATTACAAGGGACGGACAAGGCTGTCACAACCCGGCCAGCCTACCCCCTCAACCGTGGGATGCGCCATAAAAGATAGGCAACCCCTAGCCCGGACACCACGCCTACACTAGTGATTATCACTCTAGCGTGTTAACAAGGCTTACCTCCCCTCGGGGTCCTTCTACTAGAGAGCTGCCCCGAAGGAATGACTATCAATCCCGCAACCCAATATCAACCAAGTCTAACTCTGGGTAGACCTCATCATAACATTCTAGCTCTTGGTCTAAACATGTATGTATGAAAGATTAAGCACAATATTCTATATGACAAGATCATGATATAGAAACTATATACTAGTTCATCAATCAAGATTATATCAAAAGAACTTTGCTCTGATTCAAGAACACGACTATATCGATAAAGTAAGAGCAAAACAAAATGGAACTCTTGATATTATTCATACCGAAAGATACAAGATGTCCAAGCTCTCCAAGTAAGCTCATGACCTTCCTCCTTATTATTCTACTATACTAATCTATAAAAAAAAAAAGAAGAAGAAGAAGAAGAAGAAGAAGAAGAAGAAGAAGAGAGAGGCTCATTGTGTGGTGTGTGTTACAATGGTGGGAGATGGCCTCCTTTTATAGGTAGAGGAGAGGGGCTCATTGGAAAATGTCCCTCCCCATATGGAAGGAGCCAAAACCGACTGGGAACACCTTCCTAAACCGCCAAACCGACCATCTAACGTCGGCAACGCCAGATTATGGAAGGTAACAAACAGCCTCCCCGGTTGGGCCTCGAAAAATGTCTCGAGGAGGGTGCGGCCGCACCTTTGGTGCGCGGCGTACCCCCGGTCCGGCAAAAAATTCAAACTTCGGTGGCGTGGCGTTGTTGGGCCTTGAAAAGTTGTAGGGCGGCGGCGTTGGCTCGGCCCGCCCTGCGTGTTTGGTCCATTTCTCCCTTGGGCTTGATGTTCTTCGGAATGCGCTTTCGTGGAGCGCTTTTGGTACATTTTCCACTTGTTTCTTATATAAATCTGCACAATAATAATTTGGACACTACAAGTGGAAATATGTCAATAATAAATGTATATGTGTGTAGTAAGGTATAGTTTCAACCCCTTATTGGTAGAATATTGACCTTAAAAATGTGTCGTTAGTGACCGTCAACAAACTCCCCAAGCTTACCCTTTGGCGCGTCCTCGAGCAAAAACGATAAGTACTTGGTTGTTGATCAGGAGTTGCTACTATGCCGATTATGTTTTCATGTGCCGTGGTTATAATAAGATTTTCTACTATAGTTTGAATAAAATGGCACATCTTTTTCTCACCCTTTGTTGCCTTTCATCGTAGCGGGGCTTTTTTAGCTTTTCTCAAAGTCTTGGGCGGTTGCCGATAGAACGGTTATAACAGAAATACTTTTCATTCATCCTCTTGATCAACTTTCTCATCCGGGATTTATTTATTTAAGTTCTATTTTGTTTTTCGAGAAAGTATGGGCTTTATTGCTATATATATATTTTTATTTTATTTTTTTTTAGAGAGGTGGGCTCTTCTCGCCCTAGACTTTTTGTCTTTTATTTCCTCTCTTCCTTTCTCATTTTTTTTAGAGATGTGGGCTCTACTCGCCCTCGGACACATGTCCATTTTTCATCGAGACTTTTTTTAGCATAGCCCATATCATTTCTATTTTCTTTCAAAGTAGATTCCCGGATGTCAAGTCTCTTTTTGGAACAAAATCATAGTAAATCTATTTGTACCATATCATACTTGGCAACAACTTAGACTAGATGTAGCCTATGCAACCCACATGAATCGGGTTTTTTCGGGATGAGTTTTTAGACTTAGCCACTAAACCCAAACTTTAGAGAAATTCGAATTATAAACTAGGCATAGGCGAAAACATAAGACAGAGAAACTATTCATCATTTCAACAGGGGTAGAACTAAACATTTCTACGACACATATATATGAAGTGGAATAAGTCTCCTCTCTCTCTTTCTTCTTCCCCTCTTTTTTTTTTTATTCTCATACCTCATCATTCATATAAGATAAGAAAAAAAATAAAAAGAATGGAATGTGAGATACGAGTTACCTTTGTGGGAGTTCTCCCCAAGCTAGCTTTTGACTTACCTTCGGTTTATGAACGTTGCTAGCTTGTGAACGCTATGAATGGATCTTTGATTAACATCGCCTTTTGAGCGTGCCAGGAGACTCCCCCAAGCTTGTCTTGTGATGATCTTGGAAGAGCGGGACAACCATTCTTGGGGTTTCAAAGGGTTTTATTTTATTTTATTATTATCATTATTATTTTTTTGGTTCACCAAACAACTTCGATCTCCATTGTCGCCTCTTGGACTTAGCCTCTTGAAGTTGATAAATTCCTGCGAGGGGTTAGTCCATATGATCGACCAAATTCTACACTAGCAACTCCGATTCAAAAATCAAACTCGACTCCATGTCTAATCTGATTAGGGTAGACTTTTTGACCTAAGCACCATGCTTAATTCAAAACTCCTATGGAAGTATGATCATTCAATAACCAAAACTTCCAAACCAAGACATGCCAACATAGAAAAAAAGGACGCATGAAATGAAAAACAAGATTCATCCAATGGAGACAAAGGCATTGCAAGGCAAACAAAATGATTATAGTTTTTTTTTATATACTAAAAATTTATTTAGAAAATATGTTTTATTTAGGAAAATATTTTTCTTAGTTTATTTTTTTCATAGAAGAATTTATTTTATTTATAAAGATTTTTATTTTAGTTTTTTTGAAAATATTTACTTATAGATTTTTTTGTGTAGTAAATATTTTTGTTTATTTTGATAATAAAATATTTTATAAAACACACATTTTTTTTTTTTTGAAGGTAATGGACAGAGGATGAGAGTGTAGGTTTCTCATTACCTTGGTAGGGTCCTCCCCAAGCTAGCTCAATGCTCATCGGATCGGGGTTTCACCCCGTGCTTTTTGACTTTTCCTGCATGGTTAGTATATGGTAGATTCACGAGTGGACTTACCATCCTCTGTGATTACCAAAATTCAAAGCATATGCAGGAAGGAGCATTTTGAGCAAGCTAGGTGTTCAAGATTTTTTTTTTGAAATTTATTATAAAAGGGAGGACAAAAAGCTTCACCAAACTTTTCAAACTCAAACAAGGCTAAGATAAAGATGCATTGTAAGTCTAGCCTTGCTTTATCTCCATCAAAGAATGAAAACATGTTTTTTTATATATGGAGATAAGTATGAGTAAAAAAGAATTGGTGAATTATTACCTTTGCGTACCTGAGTATGTGTGTGTGTACCAACCACGCATGAAGGCAAGATGTTGAAACTCCCGCGGTGGTAGCTTGATGATCCATCTCAGGCGGGCCACAAGGCTTAGGTGATACACAGGTAGTGTATATGGACCATGGGCCTTAGTGGTCACAAAGGTGTAAATGAGGATGTTCCTCCTTTCCTTTACCTTTTTTTCTTTTCTTTACCTTTTTTTTTTTTTTTTTTATTGGACCTTTGCGTACTGAAAGTGTACTTGATCGGGCAAAAAGCTTGAGAGGATAGAGTTCATAATTGCTTTGCATCGGTAGCATGGTGATCTTGATTTGATAATGACTTCCTCACACCGAGTAGAGGGAGGTAGACCAAACTCACCCAGGTGCAACAAAGGTCTTGGGAGAGAAGGATCCCTTCTTGCTTACATGGAAGCAATGAAGGGTGGAGTCAGTGTCTTCATTGTTTACTTTGACCATATGGGGCCAACCTGCTCCTCTCTCCTCTTTATTTCTTTTTTTTTTTCTATATTTTTTTTTTTCTTTTCTTTTTATAGCAAGGGGAGGCTAACTCTTATTCATCTCTCTTTTTTTTTTTTTTTCACTTTTTTTTTCATGACCCCTTGTACGTGGAATTTGATATTATCACCGTCCTCCCTCTCACACTTGGACTTTAGGTGAAAAAAGTCGAAAGTGTGCAAGGTCGAGGTCTCCTTTTGAGTGCGTTCCTCAGCCGGGGAGCATCAAAGTTTTCTTATTCATGTAGCCCCCATGTTTTCAAGCGCCGTGTGTCCCTTTGTTCTTCTTAGTCTCCACCGAATGGTTAGCGACGAGAATACCCGAAGGTGCATACTAACTTGATAACATGTCCTTGCTTTTTATTTATAAGATTTTTTTTTAAGATAAGAGTTTTTTATAAAAGATTTTTTTTTCTTTTAGATAAGCCTTGTTATGAACAAAGGTCACAACACATGCATATTATCATGACGAACATGTTCTAAAAAGATGCCTTATAAAAACCAATGCCTTCCCCGGCAGAACGGGCCGTAAATGCTTGTTGCATTTCTTAAGCCGCAATCACTTTCGAAAACAGTTTAGAACCCATCTCTAATAACGGTGCGAGAAATGCGCCATTGACATTCCTAAGTGAAACCACCGTGTCGGTGATAACACTAGGTACATCAACGGTGATAGATCTTGCCAAATAAGATATTCATCCATAAAAGCGCACGGATCTATCATTGTAGCATTTCACCCGGAGATATTCGTGGTATCGTTATTTATATTTTCCCAAAGGAAGGCAATGGTGGAAAAGGATCTAATAGAGACATGAACAAGACAACACGAATGTATAATAGACCAATGCTCATAATAGGGGTAAAATAGGATAGGTAGTAGGATAACTTGACACACACACTCAAGCCAATCTCAAGGATAAAGGTAAAAGAATGAATAAAAGAATAAGTCTAATATGGAGCAGGCATATCCTAGATAGTCATGTCAAGATAGCGTATATACACACATATTTTACAAGTTAGAGATTCTAAGTCAAGATAGCCAAGGTCTCTCGCTGAATTACTTGGGCACCGCCCACGCCCAAAGGGCGGTGTCCGGCAATTGCGCTATTTCACACCCGAACGTGGGGATTACAAGGGGGCGGACAAGGTCTGTCACAACCCACCGCCTACCCCCTCAACCGTGGGATGCGCCACAAAAGATAGGCAACCCCTAGCCCGCACACCACGTCTACACTAGTGATTATCACTCTAGCGTGTTAACAAGGCTTACCCGGCCCTCGGGTCCTTCTACTAGAGCGCCGCCCGAAGGAACGACTATCAATCCCAAGAACCCAACATCAACCAAGTCTAACTCTGGGTAGACCTCATCATAACATTCTAGCTCTTGGTCTAAACATGTATGTATGAAAGATTAAGCACAATATTCTATATGACAAGATCATGATATAGAAACTATATACTAGTTCATCAATCAAGATTATATCAAAAAGAACTTTGCTCTCGATTCAAGAACACGACTATATCGATAAAAGTAAGAGCAAGAACAAAATGGAACTCTTGATATTATTCATACCGAAAGATACAAGATGTCCAAGCTCTCCAAGTAAGCTCATGACCTTCCTCCTTATTATTCTACTATACTAATCTATAAAAAAGAAAAAAAGAAGAAGAAGAAGAAGAAGAAGAAGAAGAAGAAGAAGAAGAAGAAGAGAGAGGCTCTATTGTGTGGTGTGTGTTACAATGGTGGGAGATGGCCTCCTTTTATAGGTAGAGGAGAGGGGGCTCATTGGAAAATGTCCCTCCCCATATGGAAGGAGCCAAAACCGACTTGGGAACACCTTCCTAAACCGCCAAACCGACCATCTAACGCCGGGCAACGCCCGCTATGGAAGGTAACAAACCGCCTCCCCGGCCGGGCCCGAAGCCGCCTCGGGGAGGGTGCGGCCACACCTTGGGTCTGCCACACCCCCCGGTCCCAAAAATTCAAACTTCGGGGGGTGGCGTTGTTGGGCTCGAAAAGTTGTAGGGCTTGGCTCGGCCCCCAAGGCGTGTTTGGTCCATTTCTCCCTTGGGCTTGATGTTCTTCTTGAATGCGCTTTCGGGGGAGGCACCTTTTGGTACATTTTCCACTTGTTTCTTATATAAATCTGCACAATAATAATTTGGACACTACAAGTGGAAATATGTCAATAATAAATGTATATGTGTGTAGTAAGGTATAGTTTCAACCCCTTATTGGTAGAATGTTGACGTTAAAAATGTGTCGTTAGTGACCGTCAACAGTCACCTGTTCAGTCTCAGATTTTTATGTCGGTTTAAAAACGACCTTGAGGTTGTATCTACACCGTTATTGGAGGTCGGTTTTGATCCAAGGGTCCCCTGTTCATCGCCAAGTGCTATATAAGAAGACCCCCTGACCCCAGGGTGAAACCCTAACTCATTATCATTCAGTATCAATAGGCTGAGACCCTGAGTCTCCCTCTAGTTCTAGACTAGAACTAGAACTAGAAGAGTTAGCATGCAAGAGAGGATTAGAACTCATTAGTTCTAATCTTTAGAACAAGAGAGATAGAGAGAGGGAAGGAATCGGAGGAAGTGCCGGCCTGTCGGTGCTATCTCCATACTTGTACCTCGGTGGAAGTTAATCTACACTTGGAATTACTCTGGTAATCTACTTCTTTATCTAGTAAGTACTAGTTCTTATTATTCACAACTCTTGTTTGAGTACTTTAATCTGTAGGACCCTATAGATTAGAGGAGTAGCATAGGTTTAGGCGTGGTGCTTAGACCGAGGTTGCTTGTGAATGCACCCTACATTCCAGGTCATGTGGTTGATCGCGGGAGTGACAGTCCTGTTGAGTCCTTTGTAGTCCACCCCCGAATGATAGGCCAAGCAGGACCATGTTACTGGAGGATTGCACGTTTCGTCCCTGCTTTCCTTTGAGTACGTCCCCTAAGACAATATCATCATAACTTATCAAGATAAGAACTAGATATCTTAGTAATCCTCTCTACACTCAACCTTCTTAAGTCTTGTGCTACTCCGGGTTAAGAATAGATTATAGTCTCCCTCACCCGCTTTCCCCGGGATTTGATATTAAAACCCTCTCCCCGGGTGAAGTGCTCACGCCGATCCGTTAAACTGCGGATTATACAAATTATAAATATTTCTGTAGGCTTATCAAATACCAACAAAGGCCAACCTCAGAAAAGGCCGGCACACTCTCAGATTATATATACACGATACTAGTATTTTCTCTCAAGCCACCCACACGACCCTCCGTCTCCTCTTTGTCAGCTCCCTTTCTCTCCTTCTCCCGGACAACTTTGTGTCCCCATGCTGGCAGTCAATCGCAGTGCCCCTTCCTTTCCCTTACCTCTTCCTCTCTCCCACACGCCAATAGTCAGGAAGCAGAGCCCCTTCCTCTTCCTGACCTCTCCCACACCACCACGGAGGCTGCAGCATGGGCCAGCTGTAGGTGGTGGCTATCTCCTTCCTCTAGCAGTGCGACTCATGCTAGATCCGGTACTGGCGGCACGTGAGGAGTCTCATCCCGGCAGCAGCATGGATCTAGCCGCTAGTCCTTTACCGAGCCGAAAACGCATGACAAAGGGACAAAAAGTGCTCCGGTAAAAGGCGCCTACCGAACGTCGCTCTCTGTAAAATTCGCTCGGTGAAACTTTGGTCGGAAATGCCATTTACCAAGAGCTTAACGGAGGGGCGCTCGGTAACGGCATTACCGAGGGCCCCCCTTTGCTATCGGCAAAGGAAAGTGGACATCGACTGCGTTGGCCTCTCGTCGATGTTAACTTTGCCGAGAGCCTATCCAAACCCTCGGTAAAAGACCTTTTACCGGGGTCTAACCCGATCAAGCGCTAAACGTTAATTTAGAAAAACCCTACAAAACCCTGGGAAATATTATTTGCCGAGGGCCTTGTCATGTTCGACTCTCGGTAAAGTTATGGTCATTTTACCGAGAGCGGGCCCGACCCTCGGCAAAATGACCATAACTTTACCGAGAGCCCCCCACCTCTCGGCAGAAGATATGTTTGCCGAGCTTGAGGTATTGCTCTCGGTAAAGCTATGAAACTGGGTAAATCATAACACAATTTCCACAGCTTTACCGAGCGTGGCCCTCGGTAAAGAATCTTTTGCCAAGTGGCACGCTCGGTAAAGTGACCATATATATTTTTTTATTCTGATTTTGCTTTCCACTATGACAAATAGAAGATATAAATCATTTATCACATATATACCACATCCATGCCACCATACAACTGACTTATCACATATATATCACATACAATATCCAAACATAGATCACATCGCTCATAACATCACAAGTCCACACAAACAAGTCTATATCAAATCGAAAAGTCACAAACAAATTCATATTTGTTCGACAAGTCATCAAGTCTATGACGTGCAGAGTTTACCACATGTCCACCACAAGAACATTAGAAAGGGGGCTGTTGAAAGGTCGGCGACGGAGGCCCTTGATCATCATGGCCAGGAGGCGGCGCATGGGTCGATCCCGCCGAACCCGGCTGCACAAAGGAGAAGAGATTGCATGTGTTAGACGTGATCCACATCCACAAACAAAGCATAAGCGAAAGCAATTTCATACTAATAGGAGTAGGTTGAGGAGGAGTATGCACCAAACGCAGCCTAGCGGCGTAGGTGGCAAAGCGGCTCCCGAGGTCCGTGGGGAAGTCGGCGAACTCCACTAGGCGCCGCCGAAGTTTCCTACGCCTGCGTGAAAACGCGGCCGCTCGCCGCTAGTTGTCTCTATGATTCTTCTAGCCGGGCCTACAAAATTAGTAACGAGAACCTGAGTTTTAGTAATGCAAACCAAATTAAGGTGTTGTCATGGTTTGCTACCACGGCTAAGTAAATTTTTGTGGCTTATGTGGACTCGGATGGCCTAGCTACAAGATGACCACGGGGTTTATACTGGGTTGAGGCAATTGAGGCCCTACGCCCGCTGGAAGCTATAGTGTATCCCCGAGCTCAATCGCCGTAGCAAGGGGTTACAAGCGGGTCGAGAGAGGGCCCGGGTCCCAAGTCTCTGTGTGTGAGGTCATACGGATTATTCCCGAATGGACGAGTGATGATGTTGCTTTGTACCACCGGGATGACTTGGAGATGTTCCACGGGTACACCTAGGATGGACGAGATGATGTCGCCTATAGCCTATTTGACTGGTGGACCGATCGTAGCTACCGAGAGAATTCATAGCGGGCCGGGCTGCGTCTGATGGATGGCTACCGGGCTGTGAATGACCAGCGCCCATCCCGGGAGGTCGTCCACTATAGCTCGACTTTTTCCCCTGTTCCCTATTCAAGGGTGGAGTTCGAAGAAGTTGTGTGTGCCCCCTGCCCCGGCGCCTCTAGTCACAAGTATTACTGCGATGTCGTCACGGACCATGCCTTCAGTCGTAGAGACACGGAGGTCGTCTGGTTGGTTCCGGCTTGCACGACCTATAGGTCGGGTGGACCGAAGAAGTGATCACACGAGCCTGAGCCCATGTTTGGTGCCTAGTGGGCCTTCTTGCACCGTTTACTAGGCTAACCTTGTTTCCTTTCAGAATGGCACGCGATTTGGGTATATCCCTAAAATAGGTACCCGAATAGGTAGCCCTCGAGCGTTCGGGGAGAAGGATTCTTCCTCAGGCGCTCAGAGCCGATCCCATGGTTGTTCCTGTTTGTTCTTCTGGTGGGTGCGTGCGAGCTCACCCACCGGGTGTAGCCCCCAAGGCTCTAGGGGAGTGGTGGAACTCCCATAGAGGCTTTCCAAATCTTCTTTTCGCCGCGGATCTTCGGGATGTAGAGAATTTTCAAATCTTCTTTTAAATTCGCGGATCTTCGGGCTGTAGAGACCGAAATCATTGTCCTTTTGTAACTTGTATCTGACGCCTTCTATGTCCCTTCAGCGCTGCAGGTGGATTGAAGAGTAGCTGCGCCCTCAGCCTCAGCCATGGACGCAGCCGATCCGGATTGCCAACTGGATGCTGCACCGGAGGTACTTTCCATTCCAGAATGATGTATACTTGTAACGAAGACTGGAGGTTATCGGGTTCAGGTAGCTAGGGGAAAGGTACACTCGAATCACCCGTAGCTACTTGAGGGTCAACCAATCGGGCGGGACATACTTTGTTGTAACGATTGAACATGTAAATCCCCGGTTTTGAGGCTACACTACTAGATCCGCCGACAAAGCGAAATTAAGACTCTTGGCCGCTATTTTTAAGAGGATCTAGTGGAGCAGAGACCTTATGGCTGTAACACCCCAACAACCGTCTTCTTGTTCCGCAACAAAAAACCTCCTCGCCTTCCGTCTCCACAAAGATAGTCGGGTTTAAAGGACCATATGGCACGCAGCCAGTTATTAAATGGGAATGACAAGAATGACCGTGAGTCCTCTCGGGACTTCGAGTGCAATGGGTGGGAATGAGATGACTAGCTTGCGTGCCAATGGTGATCGAGTACCTCTCGGGGTGCAATGGATCGGAATGCGGCGACTTCGCTCTCATGCCAATGACGGTCGATTGCCTTGTAGAGTGCATCGGCTAACAATGCGAAACCGCTCTCAAGGCATGGATGATGAGAGTGCCTCGCAGACCGCGAGGGGCTAAGAACGCTGAGTGGCTCGCATGACAAGAATGTCCGAGTGCCTCTCGAGAGTGCAAATGGTTTGAGAAGCGGCGAATAGCGGTGGTCCAAACAAGCAAGTTTCGGGCAAGAGGCATGGAGCATACAACACTACTACAGAAATGAACTTCCGTGGCGGGCATCGGATCCACCACGGAGCTAGGGTCACGGTTAATCGAACGATTAACGTGGGCGGACTCCATGCCCGCCACCGTTAATCAATTAACCGTGGCGGTTTTTCCCGCCGGGGTCGCCGGGCCAACTATTTTCCGTGGCGGTTTTCTAAATGCCCGCCACGGAAAATAAAAACTAAACACCATGCAAGTTCAATTCTCAGAGTAGTGCAACGGACAACATATGTTCCTAGAAAATGTCGTCCCCTTATGACTAGAAGCAATTTGAGTGCCCATCGGTGCGCGACCGCCAAACCTAAGTACCGGCATGGATTTCCAATGCTCTCATGCGAGACAGCTTTAGTACGGTAGGGCCTTGTTGTGCTACTCTTCATGGGTGGTGCATGCAAAGCGACCACTCCAAACATGCGAAAAGGTGGTGTTTGTTGGTATTTGATAAGTCTATAGAAATATTTATAGTTTGT
>JADLZK010012629.1:0-75524 GCA_015847255.1 Hyparrhenia diplandra | reverse complement strand
CATCTAGAAATACCAACACAAACTTTCTCAGGAATGGTTGAAGTAATTGATTCATGAGACATTGAAATGTTGCAGGAGCATTTGTTAGTCCAAATGGCATTACTTTGAACTCATAGTGTCCCCGATGAGTTTTGAATGTTTGTTTGTGCTCATCTTCGTGTATCATCCCCGATCGATGGTACCCCGACTTCATATCTAGCTTAGTAAAAATTTTGAACCAGCTAGCTCATCTAATATTTCCTCAATGATAGGCATAGGAAACCTATTCTTAATTGTGAGATCATTTAGCCTTCGATAATCTACACGAATCTCCACGACCATCTTTTTTTTTTTAACCAAGGGGACTGGGAAGCAAAAGGACTGTGGCTAGGTGTAATCAAACCACCGCAAGTAAGTCCTTAACCTGGTTCTCAATCTCTGTTTTATGCTGGGGGCTATAGTGATATGGTCTAGTGTTAACAGGAACAGCATTGGGGTAAAGAAGAATAGCATGATCATACCCTCTTTGTGGTGGAAGTTGATTTGGAGACTGGAACAGGTCAGCATACTGTACCAGCAATTCCTTCACTTCTTCCTGTTCATCAGTCAACTGTGACAGTGAGAGTTCAGAATGTTCTGGTGTGGTAGAGACTATAGCAAAAGCCCAAATATCATTTCCCTTGAGTGACTTCCCAATCTGCTTGGTAGAAATAGCATTCATAGTAAGCTCCTGAGGTTGGATGCCTTTAAGAGTTATCATGTGACCATGATGTTCAAGGGCCAAGGTTCTGGCCTCCCAATCAAAAATCATTTTCCCTTGAGATTTCAACCAGTCATAGCCTAAAATGGCATCAAAGGGTAGAGAATCCAAGACAATCATATCTGTTGAGAAGGTGTGGCCTTGAATGTACCACTTGAGGTTAGGGACCAGTTTAGTTGTTGTCATCACTGTTCCATTTGGAAGTTTGACCTGCATTGATGGTATGTTGACAGTAGGCAATTTGACCAGTTGGGCAAATTGAGAGCTAACAAAAGTGTTAGTGCTGCCACTGTCCAACAAAATCAACATTGTCTTGTCCTGCACCCTGCCTTTCAGTTTGAAGGCTTCCAAACTTTCTGTGCCATCCAGGGCATTGATAGATAGTTGGCCAAACTGCTCTTGGATGAGTTCCTCAACAGCTATATCATTTAACAATTCTTCATCAAGCTCCTTGTCCAGATCATTGACTACCATAGTATTGATCTGGGTTTTGTTTCTTTTGGTACAAACTTCAACATGTCCAGGCTCATATTTTTCTCTACACTGGTAGCACAAGTTGTTAGCTTTCCTGTAGTCTCTGAGTTGTTTATCTCGCCAAAGATTACCATATGTTGGTGCAGATTTAACCACTGGTGGTTTGCCTGCAATGCCTTTTGGTGGAAACTTTGGTTTTGCTCTCTCCAGGACCTTCTGCTGAATTCTTGCAATGACTACAGCCCTCTCAACAGTAGTAGGTAATTGAGGTTCCACCACTGCTCTAATCTCCTCCTTGAGTCCCCTGACAAATTGGGTTGCAAAGAACAGCTCATCATAGTGCCCACCATGCATGGACACATCATATTGGAGAGACTGGAATTGAGTGTTGTATTCCTCAACTGAGGTGGTTTGCCTGAGATCCAGCAACTCATTTATGGCTGATCTATGATCTTCACTCCCAAATTGATCCACAAGAGCATTAGAAAACTGCTGCCAAGACAAATTGGGGTGTTGAGGTTCATATGTTTCCCACCACTTTGCTGCATTTTCATCCAAATGCATGGAAGCCACTTCCACCCACAAAGTTGCATGGATCTTGTATATTTTGAAGTACTTGGCACATTTCCTCAACCAAATTTTGGGCTGTTTACCATCAAAAAATGGAAAGTACATTTTTGGAAGAGCTTGATGTGGTACACCATCTCTAGGTGGAGGGGAATGGTGCCTGTGAGCTCTGTTAGTTCTAGGGGGATGATTGGACCCTCCTGGAGCAAAGACATTGTCAAACTCAGCATCTTCTTCAGATACTCCAGAATCTGCATGTTCAGAGCGCGCTTCCCTCTCAAATTGTCGCAAGGTGAGTGCAGCCACTGCTTGGCCATTAGCTCTGACTTGCTGTGTTATGAATCGTTGATCATCAGTGCATTGTTGTACTTTTTAGCAAAGAGTTGCAGCTAGCTCCTGCTTGACTTCCTGCTGTATTTGCCCCAAATTAGTCAGTTGCTGAAACATGAGATTGAAATTGTCCTGTAGCTCATTCCAACGAGCCCCCTCTCTTCGTGCGCACTTGTAGACATCTGATCCATGATAATTCTGGTGCGTGCGGATGGTTCCTAGAAGCGGTAGTGACTCTTCGAGGAGCGAACGATCGATGAGATGGGCAAACAGAGTCACCAACAACCGATATGGAATTTTACGCGAAAACAAGTTCCGCAACCCTCTCGGCCTGCGATCGATCCCGTGGTGCGAACGATCGCCAATCACTACCGGGATCACGCTACAGCTCTGGAATTTTACGTGGATACTTGTTCCACAACCCTTGCCGCGAGATCCACCGAGATCGGCCGATGTACGTGGTCCGGTGGTCGGAATTACGGTAGCTTCAACTAGGCTCGCGCGGATTACTCAGACCGCAAGCCCCGTCGAAGTGAACCCAACCGGAGCCGTTTGGATCCAACGTACGAAGAGCAGAAGGTGGCCGGAAGGAATCAAATCGTGCAAAGCAATTCGTCGAACACCTGGTGCGCACCCCAACTCCAACAGCTAGGTTTGGACTTGAACGAAGTAGGAGGTCGACGGAGCAGGAGGAAAGAAGTACCTCGTGATCACGGAGGCGTGGTGCAGTCGATTGACGAAGATCGCGCCGCCGGATGCGATGAACTGGGACGGATGTAGTAGGTAGCTTGGTCGCCGCTGGAACGCGCGTGGTGCCGCTGCGCAGGGACGGAACCGAGCTTGCCGAGGATAGATGGTCTTTGATACCACTGTAACACCCCTTGGCCGTCCGGCGATCGCCGGAGATGTGAGACGCACAGGTGGATATCTCGGACGCCGACGAGCAGAGGTCACCTCTGTCTCCTTCGGTTTCAATTAACAAAACTTAACTTGTCTTACAAGATGACCGCGATGCGGTATAAAAGGAAATGGGGGTTCTGGTCACTAGGACCCACATGTCATAGCTATTACAAAACACAAATATGAAATACGCCATCGCTTCCGATCTCGCTGACTCTCCGAGTACGTCTTCATTCCTCTGTTGTGACATTTTACTCACCAATATATGCCAAACCCATTTGCACCCGTTGCCATCTGTATATGGTTTGGGTCTTCGACCAAATATCTTGCCATAAGAATGATGAATGAATGTATTGGAATGTGGCTTGGTCCGGGACCAAATATCTTGCCATAAGCTATTTTTTTCTACTCATTTAGAGGTAATATATAATCTCCCATTTTTGCATACTCAGGGCCTTGGAATGTCAGAATTCTACTACTAGAATCAGGTCACTTCCAAGTTCCAATTAAAAATCCCAGCCGCAGGAGGGAGACTCCCACCCACACAAACCCGGTGCTTGGAAATTTCGCTGCCCGCCGCCCTCGCAAACCCCCGCAATCCCCCACCGCCGCGGCGAGAGCGAGCCACCCCCGCTCCCCGCTTCTCGCTGCCTCCATCCATTCACATCCATTCACGCATGAACCTGGTGATGATTACAGTCTACATTCCTAGCCCGCCGCCGCCTACTATAACTAGGCCTGCATCCAGCCTCCACATGCAGTCCAGTACACACCGCCCTCATCAAGAAGTAGTAGCAGCAGCAGCGGCGAGGGGCCGGGGCGGCGCGCAGGGGCCCGTCGCGGAGCTCGAAGAACACGCAGGATTTCGCCGGGGAGCTACATTGTGCCGGGGCTCGAGTTCGAGGTGCGTGCGTTCTCTTCCTCTTCTCCGCAGAGTTCCGGGGGTGGGGATTCTTTGGCTCGATTGAATGATTGATTCTGCTGCTCCGTTCCTGGGGTTTCCGGAGGCGTTATTTGCTTGGAAATCTCTCTGGTTCGTGCGGAATCCGATCGAATTGTCTCAATGGGATGGGGATTTCGCTGCTGGGGGGTTCTGCTTCGACTGCTAATTAATCCCTGTTTGTTGCGGCTGGCATTGTTTCAGCAATCGAGCCAGCAGCATTCGCTGGGGGCAACCTGCGCGCGACGCGACGGGCGACTCGCCTGTTTGGAAGTCTCTGCTCTTGGGGACACGAGCAAAGGGCTCGAAAGATTCCAGGTACAGAATGCTGAATGCAGACCCGACCACCGCTGATTCGCGTCTCGCAATTACCATCTCACTATGCTGTTATTACTCTCTGCTGATGAATCCTTGCTGTATCTTGAAATGAACTCTGATAGACAATCTTCGTGCACATTTTAACAAGTTTGCAGACTTAGTTGCATACTCACTGTCTTTCAAAAGTGAGTACTACACTGTAATGATTCATCATGTGGCTCTGCGTGAATTGGTGATTTGTTTTTGTGGTTTTTGTCAAATTCTACATAAGTCCAGTGCTCTTGTCTTGTCTACACAAGTGAAGTGCCCTTGCTCCAGAAAGATTGCCTGGTTTGCTTTAACATCCCTTCACAAATTATAATAATATAAGACCTGTAACTAAACGACTTTCAGGTTGCTAAAATTCATTGTGTTTCCAGTAGAGCCTTTCTTTTTCCTTTCTGCCTTGTGAGATTCAGTAGTTGAAAGTGGATTACATTGTGGTGTGCTGTTTCATTTGTTGTAATCTCAAAAAAATAATGAATTGTCAAAGTCAAGCCACTGGTTGGTTTAGGAAGAGAAATTTCGATATTTGAAGGGCAGTGGCAGCTCGAAGGGTGACCTGGAAAAAAAAAAGTTTGTCATCAACTTGAGCTTGATTCATGGATGAGAGCTTGGTTGGTTTGGCACCATACCACCAAATTTGTCATTAGGCTTATTTCTTTCATTAATTTGCATAGTCATTTTCAACTAGAGGCCATGCTTGGCTTTATGTGTTGCTTCCTCGTATGTTAAATCTGTAGTATTGTTTTTTTATATGCATGTTAAAAGTTTGATTCACTATGCTAAGGTCATTGGGATTTAATAGCATAAATATTTTGAAGGCAAAACTGTGGGGACAGCACTTCATTTTCTATTTATATAAAAAAGTAAAGGGTACAAGATAATTGCATAAATTGCATGTCAATTTCTTATGAAAGGATAACCTTTGGTGATGCGTCTGATTTTTCTTCTTTGATATAATTTTCATTTTCAAAACATACATGACTCAGGTAACCTGTAAAGTGTTGCATCAAGCTTCTGATTCTACAATTTACACGTACCTTCTTTTGAGCCATAAATGCAGCAGGGGAAACCCCCACTGTAGGTAAATATAGAGAACTACTGCTTAGCTTGGTTATCATCTAAAAGAAATCTGCACCAAGATTCCACTGTATGCCAAGTTGCTGCCAACAGCTTTGGTTGAATGGACAGCCGAAGAAGAGATGAAAGGCTGTTTCTTCCAAATTTCTATTGCAGAGCACAGAGTTGTAGTTGTTCCCGTATAATTTCTCTCTTAAGTATGTTCCTTGTGTTCAGTCTATCCCAAATCCAAATGAAGGGCTTAGGAGGTTGGATATATACACGTACCACATATTGTCAAGTTGATTGTTCCTCGGATTGAAAACAAAGGCTGTAGCACCCTCTTGGGACATCTATACCCTTCTTCATGTCTCTGTTTTGTACTATGTTCCCATGATGTAAATAACTGAAACCACTATTATTGTGATAGTTATGAAACTGAATTTCTTTGGTATTTCATATAATATATCATCCATGCTCTTCTGTTTTGTTCTCAGCTTCACCGCTTTGCAGTTAGATGTGGTTGTAGACTTGTAGTGATACCACTAGTGCAGTAAATTTAAGCCCTTTGGTCAGCTAAGGATTAGTGTGGAGTGCTTTAGTGAGGGCTCATTTCCAGTGGTCTAATATCAATACTTCTCTTAAGACTGCAAGCCTCATTTGCTTCTACTTATTTTAGTGTCCTCAACATGTAATAGTTAGATTGATACACTGGCACTTGTTTTCAATAATTAGATTGTGCACTATTATGCAACAAATTATTCTTTCATTAACCCTTTCCCCTGTAGTATCATTTATATCGGTCTGTGTCCTAGCTACATAATTATTTGTTCAGATTTTTTTTTTCTGCTAAGTCAACATTTACATTGAATTCCACCAAATGCATAAAAATGTATGGCTAATCTTTGCTACTACCTACTCTTATTTATTTGGGATTCACGATACGGTGGCATCCTTAACAGTTTGCAGTTCATTTCAATTGCATATAGGCAATTTCTAGGAATATTAATGTGTAGGCTCTAAAAGTTTGATTCAAACATGAAATGTCAAAAAGCAACTGGAGCTCCTTTCTTTTTAAAAAATATGTAAGTGCTTGCATTACTTATGATCACAGAAATAAATCCAGGTCATGTCAAAATTGGTGAACAGGCAGCATGGTAGTGTTTCTCAGTAAGCCTTGGGAACATACCATGGATCTTTCCCATGAATTGTATAGGCAGTATTATTATTAGAATATATTAGTTGGTCCTAATGGTACACAAGAACGAGTCAATAAGAAATCAAAGTGCATCGAATCTATGTGATGGCTTCATGTAAGCATGACTGTGGTGCTGACATAACATTCAGACGGACGGACACATAATACAGCAGCATGTGCATCAATCAAGAGCCGATAAACCAGGGGCCAAAATTAATCTCATCTCAATTCACAGAAATTGGATCTCATAATGCCTTCTTTCATGACGGGTAGCAGTAGCAGCGAGAGGCAGGCTGGATGTTGTATCTTCCTGGACTGAAGCATTGTTTTAGGAGTCCGGGCGTCCGACGGTTTTCGGCAGGTGGTCAATCACTCAAGTGCTTCTGCTTTGCATTGCTCGTCACATCTGGAGCCTCGGTGCTCGCTACAGCTCTGCGACGGCTTCCAAGTTCTGGTTCAGGCCTTTTGTTTTTATATGTGCTTGTGCTCATCCCATTCATTGCTGTATGCGGAGCATGCGAGGTTCTCTTCCTCGGTTGCTCTCTCAATGAACATAGAAAGTTTATTTGTTCTTAGTCCCTGACACCTTGCAATAAATTAACCATTGTGTAGAAAAATTCAGAGATTTTGTGTAGAATTTGATATGAGTGGCATCTCTGGGGTGCTGATGAGTCTTATTAGTTTATTTGTTCTGCTTAGGCATTTATCTTTTTCTTGTTTTGTTTCATGTCAAGCCCTGGCTGCACTGCACATCCTGATTGTGCACATTCGTTTGGCTTTCTCTTCTCATGGTCATGGATACCGGTGAACTAAGTACTCCAGGTAATCTGATTCTCAGTTTGTAGTTCACTGCAATTATTAAATCAAGCCATTGCCTTTCCCTTAATATATGATCAAGAGTTTGTGTGTTTGTGGAAATGCTTAAAAGCAGCAGCAGGCAATTAACCGACTCTATAGCATCAAATTGTGTTCTTGCGTTCTTGGTCCCTGATATCTTCCATTCATCTATAAACTTGCATAGATGATTCAGAAATCGTTGGCAAGTCTGTTACATGATTGCTTTATCTAGCTACGCATCTCTCTGTGTTCCTAGTCCCTGACACCTTGCAATAAATTCTGATTTCACAATGCCTATGGCCATTTCACAGATTGTTGCAATTAGTTACTTACAGAAGTTTTGTCTTCCTTGAAAATTTCTAACTCAGTGCCCATGCATTTAGTTTGAAGAAGCAATAGTTAGGAAAATGTTCGGGTTCATCTTTAAATTTCTTAGTGCTACATTAAGTGATTCGTCCAGTAGCTCTGTGTCAAGTGACATCTTGTCTTTCTATTTACTATATTATCTGATCTAATGCTAGCTGTGCTTCCAAATGCTTCAAAGCAGCAAGCACTAGTGACTAGTGTGCTTATGTTATTACTTAATGTTCTGTTTCTTACTTATTTCTGCTATGCATTGATTCAGATATGCCATCCAGAAGGCCTCATAAGCACTGCTGTAAAGTATGCAACAAGAAATTCCTTTCAGGGAAAGCTCTTGGAGGCCACATGTCGCGCCACCGGCATGCTGGCAAGCAGCCAAAGAGCACACCTAGCCCTCCTGCCACTGTCATTGATCTGCCTGTGTTGCTGTTGGGTCCCAGTGATGAGAAACGTTCACCGTCATCTTTGGAATCTCAATGCCTGTGCTGCTCAAAGGTGTTCTCTTCCTGCGATTCTCCTAGGGGGAACATGGGAATGCACAGTGAGAAGTTGATGGCCAAGCGTGATGAAGAACCTGAACCAGCTGGGTTGATGGAAGCTTGGGCCAATGCTAACGGTGATCACGGGCCCAATGTGATGCTATTTTCTCCAGTGAAGCGTAAGCGATCAAAGAGGGGGATGCCAGTCCTCAATTCAGAGATGAACGCTGCAGCTGCTCTCTTGATGCTTGCAGAGCATTCTGACAAGACTTCTGCTTATGAGGATTGCTGTGGGGGAGATAAGGATGATAACATTTCAACACCCATGGTGTTGAAGGAGGTAAATCTGAATGCTTTTGAGCAGCTGGATCAATCTGATGAGTTCACAAACAGTGAGAGGCTGAAAACTGACAAGAATCCAGCTTATGAAGGTTTCTATGAACACTGTGAGAAGGAAAAAAGTTTGAATTTGGCTGCTGATGCTCCCAAGAAGGAAGTTCTGCTGAATGTGTTTGATCATGGGATGGATGTAGATGCTGAGTTCATGAAGCCAGGGGCTGACATTTCAGTTGAGGAGTTGAGGTCTGATGACCTTTCAGCTGCAACAAACATCAAGAGGTACCAGTGCAAGGTCTGCGGAAACTTATTAAGGTCAGGGTATGCATTGGGATGCCACATGAGGTTACAATGTGAGAGGGGAAACAGTTTGAATTTGGTTGCTGATGCTCCCAAGATGGAAGTGCTGCTGAATGTGTTTGAGCATGGGATGGATGTAGATGCTGAGTTCATGAAGCCAGGAGCTGACATTTCAGTTGACAAGTTGAAATCTAGTGACCTTTCAGCTGCAATGAACAGCAAGAGGCACCAGTGCAAGGTCTGTGGAAAGTTGTTGAGGTCAGGGCAAGCATTGGGTGGCCACATGACGTTACACTTAAACTTTGAGAAGAAGAACAAGTCGAGTTTGGTTGCTGATGTTCGAAAGGAGGTTCTTTTGAATGCATTTGATAATGAGGTTAATGCAGATGTTGAGTTCATGACACCAGGGGCTGCATTTTCAGTTGAGTTGGAATCAAGTGACATTTCAGCTGCAGTGAACGTCAAGAAACACCAGTGCAAGGTCTGTGGAAAGTCACTAGGGTCAGGGCATGCTTTAGGAGGACACATGAGGTTACACTGTGTTCGGAAGTGCAATCTTCACCAAGACGTTGCTGATTGTCCTGATTCTGTTATGATGGAGGAGCAAATGCAGAAGCTTGAATTGGACTCTCCCATTTTTTATTGACGGAGACCAAATTCACATGGTAGGAAATCTGATTCTGAGCCATAGCGTGTGCTGAGCAACCTTGAGCAGGTTGTGTGGGCCTGTGGCCAAAGCTGGTTCCACATGTTGTCCAAAACAGATACCTGTTCAGTTACCGATAGGTTCATTAGCAGTTAGGACATTAAAGAATTCCATCTGCTGTAGATAGTAAGGTTTTGATACCGATACTTTCTTCTCTTGATCAACAAATTTTGCTGGACAGGTAATGCGTGGTTGCGAAACAGTGTAGAAGGTAATGCGTGGTAGCATGCAGTGTAATGCAATGCGCATGAGCTTGTGATAGGTCTAAAGCTCCCTGACAGTTATCCTTGGTTGTACATTCGTATACAAAGCATATTCTTCTGTACATACCTATACAGAGCATATTCTTCTGTACATACCTATACAGAGCATATTATTGTCTTGAAATAATAGTTCAATAAAGAGATCTGGATGAAAAATTGCACAATCTAGCTATCTTTTGTCAATTAGCCTTTTGGACTAGGCAACATTCAGTGCTTTTTGAGTGTTATACTTGTGTTTGTCTCCTCCATTCTGGTTGTTCCGCACTCTGATTGTGATATGTTCTTGGCTCGCCCCTTTATGCTGTTCATGTCGCTTGGTTGTCACTAATGAAATTTGAACCTGACGAGTGACGATCCTAGTTACCCATGGTGTGCGACAAGCAGCCTTGAGCAGGTAAAACTGGTTTCGGGTGTATCCTGGCAGTCTGACGGAGTGAGAGGTACATTTGATTTAGTTCATCAGTTATAGTGTGCAGATGCAGTATGTTAATCAGCTAGAAACCCAAAAAGTTATTACTCCAAAAGAACTCCAGTTATATGGACATTAGCAGTTATAGCAGCTAAAGGTTCTTGATAATTGATGTTGACAATTTTGGCCAACAAAGTACTACTTTGGACATGGAAGGCCAGTGAATATATAGTGAACTTGCACGTCACAACTACTCCCTCCGATGTAGCTGCCCGTTGCACAAGCAAAAAGGAAAAGGGTTGAGTTGCTCTCTCCGTCTTGTTTTTTCTCAACTGAAAAAAAAAATCAATAAAAGAGGGCCCAAAGTAATAGCCAATACGAGACTTTGGCCATGTTTGGTTTAGGGACTTTTTAGTCCTTGAGACTAAAAAAAGTCCCTTTTAGTCCTTACTAAACCAAACAGGAGGGACTTTTTTGAGACTTTTACTCTAGTAGTCCCTAAAAGACTCTCTTGGAGGGACTTTTTTTATTAGTCCCTAGGACTAAAAAAAGTTTAGTTTCTAGCAACCAAACAGGACCTTTATCCAATCAAAACCGACAAGTAATAACTGTACTTGATTCATGCATACATGTTTCCACCATTTCAATCCGAATATATAACCCCATCTGCAATACAAAATGTCCAAATACATAAAAACAATGCTCTCTATTTCGGCTATTATAACCAACTAGACACAACAATTAGAGGGAAATAACATAATGGTGTTAACTCAAATCTACACGAAATATACAGAAGCCACAGAAAAAGACGTGAGGGGTGAGGGAGTTTACTAACTCCGCAGCTCGACCGGATTCGAGCATCGATTTCGAATTTCACGGCCTCGTATCATCAATCGAGATGAGGATTAATCAAGTTTTCTTATCTTAGCCAGCGAGGAACACCGCTTGTGGTCTATGGCGGGGGCTCGAGGGCTGTCTTTCTTGACATGCTCTCCTCCCTGGTGGTTATGGTTTAGCTAAGTTGTGGTCGTCTTGTATAATGATACCACAGGCACAAATGTAATCCTAGCATGTGTTGGGGCATGGGTGTGTATTGTGTGGGTGTCGTATGGGCTCTTGCCATTTATTCTCTTACGGTTTCAGAAAAAAAAAAGGATTAATCAAGTTTGAAGGATAGGGCAGTTTGTGTTTGGCTCGAAGTTTCCAAGTAACAAAGGAGAAGGCAGGCCGGTGGTGGGCGGGCCGCGGATGCTTAGGCACGCCCCCGTGCCTATATATAGGCAGGGTGAAATCACATTTTAGAAAAGAAGATGTCCATTAATGAATTTGCGTGAGCGGATGCAACTTGTCTAACATGTGAGGCTGACGTTGTGGGCCGAGATCGTCTACAACTTGCATTTGGTGAAGGCAGAGGCAGAGGAGGAGTGGAAGCAAAGGATTATGCGAAGGCGAGGTAGGGGAGGGGCGGCGTGGCCGCGTGGGGGCGAGCGAAGAAGAGGAGCAACTTCATCATTTGGGAGGTGATGCGAATGGAGGCGGCGGCGAGCCCTGGCCCAACCAAGCTTGGCTTTAACCCATGCCCAGCGAACCAAACACCCAACTTCTGGCCCATCTAGCCTGGTTTGCAAAAAGTGTAGTAACCAAACACTCTCATAATGAAACTCATTTTGACCATCTCCAAACTCATTTTGACCATCTCCACCTGGCTAGGACTAGGATGAGATACTCATTTTGACCATCTCCACCTGGCTAGGACTAGGATGGGATTGTATATATTTGTATACCTGCTCCAAATGGCAACGGGTACAAACCCGCTGGGTATATCATCCCAAACCCGTACCCATGAAAATAAAACATGCCCGTTAAAAAACCCATGACCCATGACAAGTTCAATTTATGCCCAAACCCATACCCGAGCGGGTCATGGGTACCCATCAGGTCGCCCATGCCCGCTATAGAAGTCGCACCTTCTAGTGATTTCAGTCCACAGCACTAGTATTTTATAGCTCACCAAGGTGGTCAGTGCTCAATGACTCGGCAAGGTGGGACTATTTGCGTCTGCCAGCAACACTATGCATGCAAAAATAGAAACACTGACCACCTTGGCACGTGCTCTCTCTCCGGCTCGCAAACCCATGCACCGGCACCGCCGCGGCATGAGGGAGCCTCTGCCTTCCCCTTCCCACGACTAACCCCTTCCCCATTCCCCGCACGCATACGCGGTGACCCCACGCCCACCATCATACCAAGAAGTAGCTGCAAGAAGCCGGGGCGGGAGAGGCGGGCGCGCGCGGCGGACCCATCGCCAAGCTCCAAGAAACCATTGGATTGCGCCTCTGAGCTCGATTCGGTGGGCGTCGAGGTTGGTTTCTCCGCGAGCAGCCTAGGATTCTTGGCTTGATTATGCGGTTCTGCTCGTTGCTCGGGGTCTTAAAGTGGCCTGGCTTCTTGGGAGTTATTTGGTTTTGGTTTAGTGAATTGGTGCCGTGGTGCTACAAACTAAAATTCCTGTGGTTTCGTACAGAAATCCGATCGTGCTATGTCATTGCGTTGGGAATTTTGGTGACGAGTTGGGTGGTTTGCAGGTTCTGCTTCGAGTTTCTACTTTCTACAACTAAATCCTGCTTCTTGCAATCTTGTTACAGCCATCAACCCCTCGCCTGCACTGCGAATCATCGTAGTTCCACGTCAATCTTTCCTCACACGGACCGCGTTACAGGTATAAATCTGACTCTCAGTCCTCAAAACTGCAACCGTTAGAAGCCGGTGTGGTTCTTTACTAGTTGCTTCGAGTCTTGAACTAGCAAATTAGCATCTCGTTGCTGTATGAATCCTATCTTTGCGTTTCCTGTATCTGCTGGTGGTATTCAAACTTCTAAGATTTCGTGTAGATTTTGATATAGTGGTTAGGTCGAAAATTCACTTGCCATACTCAATGTAGTTATTATTTCTTTTAAAAATCCGTCGTAGAACCACGAACCACCGAGCATACAAGAAGGCACAAAGAGAATGTTGGGAGGAATGGAGGCTCTCTATTATTGAGTCACTTTCATGAATAGATGCTTTTACAATGGGGGCTAGCCCCTATTTATAGGGAGAGACAATGGATAACACTCCCCAAATATCTTATGTCCACTACACTCTAGAGTCTTCTCATGCACACTAGAGTCTACCATACTCTAGACTCTTCTCTTGTTCCCTAGAGTGCTAGATATCGGTATCGGTTCTTATTCAAACCCGCGAGTGATCTGTGTCCATCAAGACCACTGCCAGGGAATGATTCGACCCGGTGGTGATCTAAATCTTCACTGCCGAAATTGGTCGAGTTCGTGGATTTTCTGATTTTCCCGCGCCTGAACGGTTCATCACTGCCGGGCGAGGTTCAGCACTGCACACTTCACCCAGATTAAATTTCCCAGGAAATTTCACGACGAGACACCCGTTCGGGTGTATGTGTGAAATTCGGCCTGTGGCTACTCCTCCACCCTTCTTTCGCTGCCATTCGAACCTTGGGCTTGAAATGTTGGCCTTTAGGCGCACAAACTGTCCAACACAGTAGGCTCTTTCCACAACCCCGTTTACTCAGGCAACTTCATCGACGTACAATGGCCGGCATCCACACCATTGCTGAGATATAGTTCGCCGTCGAGCGCCTCCATGATGCGTTCGGCAAGCTCAATGACGGAGAAGTCAGCCTGCCAAGGGTGACTGAGCCCTTGGTGGAGAAGGCCAACTTCTACGTATTCAAGATCAACGCCATTGTCGATATCCTCGCTAAGGGGATACCAGAGAAGTTGGAGGCGCTGAGGGAGACGCTCGCGGCGGCCGGCGGGAACACGGCCTAGGCGGCCAGGAAGGCGGCGGCGTCGTAGTTGCTTTATTTTTATTTTTATTTAGTTGTCTAATGGTTTTATATAGGCACTTGTAAAAAATATTATCTATCTCCACTATAATGTCCCAGTTCGAGTTATTTTAGATCCACACAACGAAACGTCCCCGCTGAAGAGTCTAAACCAAGTGCACACAGCAAAACGCACACAGAAATCTCTCACCATCAAAATCAAAGGCTCACGAAATATCTAGATGAGAGCCTAGGCCTGAGATCGAAAGTTTGATGCAAGGGTCTTACACCCTCATCTACCCGTGCTGTCACCCTCTTGTTCACACGCGTCCGTGAGGGTCCCCCAAGGGAAGACGCGCTGATGCCGTCGCACGGCGTTGGAGAGGCGGCGGTGCGGGGGGCGATTGCGTGGTTCTCGCCGGGTTTTTTTTTTTTTTTTTTTCCGGGCAATAGTTACAGGATACGATGTTTTTTTTTCTTTCTTTGTTTCAGCGAGGTCAGATTTCGTTCTCTTCCATCCTGCGTGTGAACAAGAGGGTGACGGCGCAGGGGAGATGAGGGTGTAAGACCCTTGCATCAAACTTTCAATCTCGGTCTCGGTTCTCATCTAGCTATTTCGTGAGCCTTTGATTTTGATGGTGAGAGATTTTACGTGTGCGTTTTCTTTGTGTGCACTTGGTTTAGACTCCTCAGCAGGGGACGTTTCGTTGTGTGGATCTAAAATAACTCGAACGGGGACATTATAGTAGAAATTGGTTCTCCAAATCATTAGATGATACCCCGAAAGTAGATTGATCCAGTGACTGACTCATCACTTTTCCTAAAAAAGGTAATTCCTATGATTTGATCTTTTTCCTGTTTTATTTGAACCGGTTTAATTTGTCAAGACTATCACGGTATAGTGTCGTTGACGTGTACAAACGTTGTCCACTGCTTTAATTGATGATAGATGGTAGCATTCTTCTAGATCAAGATGCTGATATCATATTGGCGGCCTGCATAGCTAGAGATCAGGAAAATGGTAGCCCACATGGCAATCTTGCTATTTATCTGAATGAAACAAGAACACAATGGCCTGGTATGAATCACTCTGCATAGTAGACAATACCAAAGCAATACAGTAGTGAAAGAGACGATGCAACATTGCTAGAATGTGTGCTCCAATGGTTTGTAGTGAGAAATTTAAAAGTGGACTCCAATGGTTTGTAGTGATGCTTAATTGTTTAATTTACTGTTTATGCCTTCTTTGCAGTGCTCTCATACGGTTGCAGCTCCCAGGGATGCATAAGAAAGGGATCAACTGTCTTGCTGGAAGGATGGTGTCTGATACTATTGTCATTTTTGCTTCTACCTCATCAGATCGTATTGTTGTTATTTGAGAGATGGTAATTGTGCCCACATCCGGTTGTGAGATTTGCTTCCTCGTGGATTGACAATATTACTGTTAGGAGCCTAATCTTTTGCCATGCTGGTATCATTCGGACTCTAATTCTTTTATTTAATGATTTTGACTGTTCGTGGTAATGTGGAGTGCATTGTACTTAACTTTTGCTTTCTCTTCACAGGTGATTGCAAAGTGTCTTGCTTGCATTCTCTGTCCCTTGGATTGAAACCAAGGGTTTCACTTTCATTAGCAATATTGCCAGAACAAGGAGGTCATCTCAGTTTGGCGATGGGTGGTTTTAATCACAAGATCCACATCTATTGGAGCATAAGTTTAGACTAATCTTTAAGTAAAAGACGCTATTATTCCAAAAAACAAAAGGTTGAATACATCTATCATGATGGGACGACAAGTGGTGTTTACCCTAGCTATGAAACACTCTATATCTTGAGTTCTAGATATTGTGTTCCCTGATATGCTTTTTTTTCTGACTTTGAAATTGTATACTTTAAGTGACGATTCATAAGTTAACTTTAGACTAATTATAGCCGTAGCGTTAGCACAGGCAATATACTAGTTATATTCAAGTATACCAGTCGTTTTTATTTGTCTGCGTATCAATCTTTTTTTTCCCATCGTTTGTTTTACTAATCCTTCGTCTAAAAATCACTATCGGTTCTTATTTCAAACCCGACAGTGGTCTGTGTCCACCAAGATCACTGTCGGGGAACGATACTACCAAGTAGTAATGTAACTCTTCACTGCCGGTGTTGGTTGAGTCCAACGGCTGAACGGTTTATCACTGCCGGTGGATGAACGAATCTGTAGTAGTAAATTTAGAGTAGGTTTAAAATAATATGTGAGAACCGAAATAACTTATAGACATAAGTGAGTCATAGGGGGGTTGTGGGTTCACAGCGAAAAATCCTCCCTGTGGTAGTGTTCCAAATTAACTTACAAAGTTCCTTTAAATTGCTTACAGTTATTAGGCATATATACAGCCTCATAACACAAAAACCATTCTCTCTCTCTATATATAGTGTAATTTGCCGTGTTATTCGAGATTAACCATCTGGAATCTAAAGAGCACTGAATTATCTATACCTAATGCACATAGAACACAACGGCCCAGATTTGGCGCGTTTGAAATTGACATGTACGGCCGGCGTGATATTTTGTTCGTTGCATTTGGGCGCTTTAATTTCACTAGCTCGATCCTGCTTGCAAATATATGCCAGCAACTCGGTGATTTCCAAATATTAATCCTTTGCACATGCTTTGTCCTGAGATCACAAATTTTGTCGCGTCGGTCGCGACGTTTTTGTGAGGGGCTAATTTTTTATGCATATATGCAACGTTTTTGTCGCATCGGCTGTAACGAACCAATTTGTGATGTATATATGGAGATATTCAAGATTACTTCAAAACGCAAAAAGAGCTAGCTTGGACTGAGACGCATATATACCTACACACTGGCAAATCTATCATCTACACAATGAGTCCCTCCATTTCTTCTGTTTCATTGTGGTGCCTGCTTGTGCTTCTTCTTCCTGCTTCACATGGCGTATCCTCCTCCTATGCAAGCTACAAGCTAGGGTCGAGACAAGTTTTCTTCAAGACACCCGGCAAGTCATCTGGCAACTCACAACAGCCATCCACAGTGCCTCCTGCAACCACCTGCTCGTCCATCACAACTGGTACAGACAGAGCATATATGTATTCCCTCTATTCCAAATTATAAGTCATTTTGACTTTTTTGGTTAATGCACTTAGTTATGTATCTATATGTATCTAGATACATACGTAACTAAATGGATGAACTAAAAGTGTCAAAGCGACTTAAGATTTAGAACAGAGAGAGATATATTTGTATAAATGTATTTGACTATTAGTTCTATTATTTTATTGTAACAACTATATATACCCGTACGTGCTTGACAATGATATTTATGTCTTACATCATTTATTCTAATTATATTTTTAATTTTCCTTTGTTCTCTTAGTAGAATTATCTCTATAATTTTGGAACAAAACTTCCACTCTTAAAGAAACCCTAAGACCAATTTATATCATCTACATAAATAGAGATTTTAATGAGATCGGTCTCCATATATTATCCTCATCTGTTCCATACTTCTTTCTTTTTGCAAACTTCTAGCTAGCCAAAGATTTAGAAAATGATTTTTCAAAAAGGACACTTAAAGAAGATGTCATATATTATTATACAAACTAGTTACAAATTGTTCAATGTTTACAGGCCAAGGCAACAACAAGCTACCCGTAGTGCACCGGCAGAGCCCATGCTCGCCGTTGCACGGGCTGCCTTCCCTAACTACGGCAGATATCCTGCGTCGTGACACCTCCCTCATCCGGCGCCGTTTCTCCTCACAGTCGTCTGTGGTGGATGCGCAAGCCCCGTCACCGGCGAACGTCATTATCCCCACCGACGGCAACAGGTCGTCGGAATCGGCGACGGCACCTGGCGCGTTGGACTACAGCGTGGTCGTCAGCTACGGCACGCCGGAGCAGCAGTTCCCGATGTTCCTTGACAACAGCCTGGGCACGACGCTGCTTCGGTGCAAGCCCTGCATCTCCGGTTCCGGTGACTGCGATCCGGCGTTCCACACGTCGCGGTCCTCGACGTTCGCCCATGTCCTCTGCGGCTCGCCGGACTGTCCGGCCAACTGCTCCGCCGGGTCGGTATGCCCGTACGACGGCCTGGTGGACGGTGTCGGCAAGGGCACGTTTGCTGAGGACGTGCTCACGCTGGCTCCGCTGGCTCTGTCGGTGGCTCCGACAGTGGCCGTCCCCAACTTCACATTCGTCTGCGTGGACGTGGACAAACCTTCTTATGACACGCCGGAGGTAGGGACCCTCGACCTCAGCCGCGACCCCAACTCGCTGCCGTCGCGGCTGACCCCTGCCGGCGCCCCCGCCGCCACCTTCTCCTACTGCCTGTCACAGTCCCCGGACTTCAAAGGCTTCCTCGACCTCGGTGGTAACGTCACCCTCGGAAAAGTCGACTACTCTCAGGCCCCGCTGGTGAACAGCAGCTACCCCGAGCTGTCGAAAATGTACTTCATCGACGTCGTCGGGTTGAGACTCGGCGGCGTGGACCTCCCGATCCCGGCAGGCACCTTCGGCGGCGGCAACGCAAGGGCCACCGTGGCCATGGGCACCACCTTCACATGGCTAGCACCGGACGCGTATGACGCGCTACGCGACGCCTTCTTGAAGCAGATGTCCCAGTACAGCAACCTCTCGGTGCCGGGAATTGCCGGCTTCGACACGTGCTTCAACTTCACGGGGCTGGATGAGCTCACGGGCGTACCGGTCCTCAATTTCGTGTTCAGCAACGGGGAGAGCCTGGGGATCAGGGAGCAGATGCTCTACTTCGACGATCTCGCCGTCGGTTCATTCGGCATGACCTGCCTCGCTTTCTCCAGCTTGGACGCCGGCGGCGATGTCTTCTCCGCCATCATTGGGACGTATACCCTAGCGTCCACGGAAGTCATCTACGATGTGGCCGGAGGAAAGGTTGGCTTCGTGCCATTTAGCTGCTAATATAGAAAGGAAAACAGCACATTATTTTATGCACCTTTGAATTTGCTTTCAACTTATATATTTATTTTCTCATTTCCAATTTGGCGCAACAATGTTTACTTTACTCCTTCCAAATCAATTAAAGGTTCACGTTTCATTGTGACTATGGCTCGTTTCCGAACATTTCATGCTTGGACTATTTGTCTGTTGACGCAAAGTTGGTGACATCAAACAAGTTATAAAATAATTCTCAAAAAAAAAAAAAAAAAAAAACAAGTTATAAAATTTTGGTGCAACACAATTCAATGCGCAAGGCGGAACGGAGAAGACGACAACGACGCAATCCTGCCAAAGCTGGCAAGGCTGAGTTTCCAAAGCCAGCTAGGCCGGGTTGCCTGTTTCTAGCCACAGCCCTCGAGCTGATGAATCCGACCCAGCCGGGTTTGAGGTTGCAAGGCTGACTTTTCGACTGTTTTCTCAAACGATTTGTTAACAAAACAGTTTTGTTGTGCAGGAAAAACGCATGAATTCTGATGAGCAAAAAAATTTTTTTTTTTTTGACATAAACCATGGTCTTTTTCCCAAGTTTTTCTACACTTTTTTCAATACTTTCCATCTTGGTACAAATTCCTCCAAAATTTCTATAAAAAATAAATCATTCCATAAAAACTGGGAACTTTATAAGATCTGTAGGAACACATTCCTTTGTTCCATCCGAATGGTAAATCCTCCTGTATGATAAGAATTTGAACCTATATATAATTCTTGTATTGTTCGTTTTCTTTGTTCCAAATGAAAGAGAGGTCCAAGTGGGAAAATGAAGAAAGGGTTGAGAAGTTATTTTGCATTTAAGCCCCAAAAACCAAGGCTCACGTGCGACTCACATGTGCTTCGACCCAGTCATCACCATGATGTCCATGCCACGTTTGCTCTCGGGCCAATACCATGATTCGCCCCAAACCAAGGCTCACGTGCGATCAAATTATTATGTTGGGGGGGTTTGTTTGGGACGTGCGCGTCCCACGCACGGTTCGAACAACGAGTTATACAAGTGGCACACTTAAACAATATTAGAGTGCCAAATAAAATATGATTTGAGAGTTTGTGGATCTAAATGGCATTTAACTCTCATAATAATGTATATTAATATCTGCAAAATCAAATAATTGCATTCTCTAAAAGACATGTCATTGTAGACTAAATTAAACTAGTTTGAACCTGTAATTGTTGTTCCATTTTTTTAACATATCTTGTTAAAGTTAGAGAAATTTAAATTAAGACAAAACCAAAAGAAGCATATAGTTGAGAATGGACCCTTAGGCTTTGTTTGGATGTCGTTGTATTCACATCAATCTGCATGTGTTAAATCATATGGATTGTGTGTAATTTAATTTAGGATTCACTTTAAGATACCTCAACGTACGCTGATTGATGTGAATACTATTATTACACCCAAACAAGAGCTGACTCTGACTCTCGAAACCAATCTGGTGCCTGTGTTTATTCCATTGTGTCTTCTTCACACGTGCACGCACACCCAATACCTGCATGTCAAAACACCATGCCAAGAATATAGAACTGCCCATCAAGCGCTGCCACTCCAAACGCCTAGGCGTCTAGGCTGAAACGCAACCCATATCTTGGGCAAGCCAAAGCAGTAGCTAAACTGATGGGCTGGACTCTAAGTGGGCCAAAACCCTTATGCAGTAGGCCTCTCATATTTTAGGCTGGACTGTAGCGAGGCCAAACTGGGCTCCTCGGGCTCATAGCGCAATGGCAAAGGCTTAGGGGGCTCCCACCCAGGGTTCAAATCCTGGGTGCGACACATTATCCTGAATTTATTTCAGGATTTCCGGCGCGCTAGCATTAAGTGGTAGGCGACGTCCCGTCGACAAATGGGCGCTGTGGTGACTTCGTGAACTTCAAGATTGCCGACTCGGTCCTTCGAAGGTGCTCATAGAGGTAGGGTTTGTGTGCGTGTGTTCATAAGGGGTGAGTGTGCGTGCGTGTTGAGCGTCTGCGTTATCTTGTGTAATCTCAAAAAAAAAAAAAAATAATATTATGTTTTTGCTGGGCTGAAAACACTTATTTATATTATATTATAATAATTATGAAATTACTAAACTCGTCGGACTCGCCTTCACTTCACCCATTGCGGGCTGAGATTATGGGTGCGGTTGGTTGCTCGGAACCAAACTGTCCCGGACGAAAGAGCCATCCAGGCTCCCCTCATCCCCGCCTGATGCGTACACTGGCTCGTGTTTGGATGCTCAGTATCAGACTGTACAGGATGAGGAGCATCCTGTTTGGTTGGAGGGATGGAGGAAGATGGTGGATAACGAGGATACAATGCACTTTGTTTGATTGCACATTTGAACAAGTTTGATGAATGCAAAACCGTCACCCCCTTGCAAATAGGTGACCTTACCCCCTCTTGGCCTCAGTTGTGGCATTTTTATGCCTTGGAGTGTACCAACTCCAACCAAAATAAAACACATGGTGGCCATGAAATCGGCGAGAAATTGGCAACCTCAACTATCATGATCATACGAACTAGAACTTCAACATGGTCACAGTTATTTGAAACCGAGGCTTGCAAATTTCTCGACGACTCGATGAACAACATGAAAACATACCACCACTGGCTGAGAAGCCAAATATGATCACAGAATGAGTCTCATTAACCTGCCATTACATTCATCATTGGCCATAGGGTTTAGGAAACCTAGAGGCCTCAGCAATACACAGGGTGACATCATAGGTGGCATCAACTACAAACTGTCAAGCTCAAAGCAGGCATGGAGCCATGGCATCGTCCCCTTCCAGGCCATCCATAGGGGGGTTACCACTCGGTTGCTTGGGAGGGGAGGTATGCCATGCCTTGATGGCTACCTTGATCACAACTTAAACAAACTAGCCACCTCGGTTCACTACATTTTGCATCATCGGCCATTAAAAAACAACAACATTGAGTTGAAAGTTGAGTTGACCAAAGAACATCATCAAGGCCAGCCTTAACAACAACAATAATAGGCCGGTTGTCAACAACAAAGGTTACTGCGGCAGCAATAAGGCCACCTTGGCAAAGACAAAGAATAGACCAACTAGCCCCAAAGGAGCCCGATAACTAGGGCGAGCACAAGAAGAATAAGCGAGAATAAGAACGACTCCACAAACCAAATGTGCATACACAGAACCAACAACCACAGGTGCGATGATGAGGTCCCGCAAGTAGTGGTGCATGATGAGCAACTTGGGGAGGAGCATGATCCAAAATAGGAACATGATCAGCATGAGCAACCTGAGGAGCATTTTGGTTTATTAGAGGGGCATGGTCAGCAGGTGGAACCTGTTCACGAACACACTGCAACACAGGGACTTGGTCACCTCCGGTGTACTCCAAGTAGGCCACTTACGCCTCTTCCCTGCTAGGAAAGCTTTGATGCAAGTTGTTAGGGAACCCACTGATGGCATTTGCAGCAACCTGCCATGAGTTGGTTATACCAACCCTCCTTTCATGGTACACGACATACCAAGCCATCACTGCCTTGAGAAAAGCAAAGAAGATGTAGTAAAAAGACAGACCAAATGTAGCATATATGGAGAAGTCAAACCAGACATGGAACTCCTGGGGACATCATTCACCTGCCATCATCTCAAACTACTGGAGCTTGGTGTTGCAGGTGAATGGTGGCCCACAAAAGTTTGATGGCAGGCATGAAAAAGCATGATAAGTGGCCTCAGCATACAAAATGGAATCAGTAAATCAAACACTTCTTGCAGTATCCTCAGCCCATGGACTGTCAACCAAACAGAAGGGATGAACAAATCAAACTTCTTGCAGTATCATTATCAAATGGGCCATCAACCTAATGAGATAGTCATCAATAAAACACATTTTGCTGCATCACTGGCCACAAATGGATAACAGAAAACTGAGTAAAGGTTGGCCTCAGAATGCACAAAACCAGAAAACAGAGATTGCTGGCTTTCATTGCCTTTCAATCATCCTAGGTGGCAGCCAACATGGAACAAACTCATAGCACCCATGGAGTGCTCTACATCATCAACAGGCTGCCATCCAAAAATGCACATTGGGCCACATGGTTGCAATCCTGTTGATGATGGTAGAGCACTTGATGAACACAATGAAACATCAACAAGAAGTAATCAAATGCCACCTCAGATTTGAAGACATATATCATCATAGGCCAATCAAAGGGTCAGAATAGGACTGAAAATAGAAAAGAAGGCCTCAGAATGCACAAAACCAGATAACAAAGGGAGCTGGTTTCTATGGCATTTCAATCATCATAGGTGGTTGCAAACATGGAACCAACTCATAACAGGCATGGAGTGTTCTAGATCATCCACAGGATGCCATCCAAAACAGACATAGGCCTAGATGGTTGCAATCCTGTTGATGATGCTAGGACACTTGATGACTGCCATGACAAAACATGTACAAGTATTCAAATGCCACCTCAGATTTGAAGACATAGATCATCATAGGCCAATGAAATAGACAGATTAGGAGGGGAAATCAAAAAATAAGGCCTCAGTAGCTGATGCAGAGAGTTGGGTCAGCAGAACATTGCATCATAGGTGCCATGGTGGTATCCTTTTGCAATGCACAAAGCCTAGTTAGAGCAGAACACCTTTGTGTTTACTGACCCATCTAGGCTTAGTTCCATGGCGAAAAAAAAACAACAGCACCTCAAAAATGTTCAGACATCATCGGCTAAACCAATAAACATAGCAGCTAAATCTCAGAAATAGCAAGACAATCATCAAACATAACAGCTTAATCTCAGAAACATAGCAGCTTAATCTCATCAAACATAGTTCTTTATAGTTCTGGGGCCTATTAGTGCCAAACTCCCTCAAATGGTATCTCACCCCACGAAAAGGAGGCAAGAAATCAGGCTTTACTGCATAGCCAGCATCCACAAGGTAGAATTTTCCTACAATGTTAATTGCATTGCCATGGCTCAGTCATTTTCATACAGACTATACATAGTAAGACTATGTTTGAGTGTGTGTAGAGTTATACCTGGAGGGACTCTAAGGCCATCTGTCCTCTCAAGTGCATCTGCCAAGATGAGTGCATCATGTGCAGAGCCCTCCCAACCAGCAAGAACATAGGTAAACCTCAAACTGAAGTCCACTGCAGCAACACATTTTGTGTGGGGCTCTGCTTCCTGCCTCTAAAGGCAGCCTGCATCCTCTTGGGCACTCTAGCAAGGACATGTGTGTCATCCATTGCTACTAGGCACTCCTAAATAGGACAAGACACACTGTGAGGAGTAGCATACAAGTGTGGTTTACTTTGAACCTAAACATGATGACAAAACCCACCTTGCAATAGGGATACCACCTAGAGCTCCTCTGGATCTTAGGATGGACATTGTTACTGGGTCGTCGAATGAGGTCATGCCTAAGCTCTCCAACTGCATACAAAACTCTCTGGAAAAACCTGCTTATAGTCTCCCCAGACCTCCTGAAAGTAAGGTCTATCACCCTAAACCTCTCATTGTGGCCAACCACATGTAAAAACATGGCAACCTGTTCCTCTATAGTGGCATGGATGCTGTCTTTAAGCAAGGATCTAGCTCTAAAACAGGTCACACAGGTTGGAAAAAGGGGCTCTTCTCATCCTAAGCAAGTTAACAAAGCATGGACATCATCCCGAATGGTAAATGTAATTGAGGTTGTTGATCCTCTGGCTGGTCCCTCTCCAACATTGGCCCATAGGTTCTTGGCCCGGGGCATCAACAGCCCTTCTTCTAAACCAAGTGAAAAACCAAGCAAGCAACGGCTACAACAACCACGGCCGAAGCGGCTCGGCGCCGAGCTTGAAAATCCATTTCTAACAAGAACAGTCACATATGTGTGTAAGAAATAGCGAGAGGATGACCGGTTTGAACTACAAGTTCTACACATTTTAAGTAGATCTCAAATATGAGCAATGTACATCATGCAAACACGCGGGTCGCCACACCAACAGGTGCTCCTCCAAAGATGAAATCATAGCTAATCATTGGCCTAAGGCACCGTGCTCGATGTAAAATAGCAAAGAATCATGAATAAACCATGCCATTTGAGCTCATACATAGTACAAATCACGAGATCCGGCGATTTCTAGTATACCAACACCAACAATCGGTAGATCCGACGAAAACATGGCGTAATCGAGTATACGAACCAAAAAAAACATAACCAAATCAAAAGTCTAGGGTTTGTACAGGGGGGGGGGGGGGGGGAATGGCGAGGTATACCAAAGACGAGCACGAGAGCACCGACGAGGCGCGCGGCGGAGGAGAAGTGCACCGGCCACGGACCGGGCGAGGAGGAGGAAGGAGAACGAACTCACCGGAGGAGTGGAAAGAAGAGTGAGGGTGGCGGTAACCCTACCACCGAGCACGCTTATCTTTATGGAGAGGGACGACACGGGTTCCCGCCAAGGGCGGCAGCGATTCCCGCCATGCTTCCCGCGCGCTCGTGGCGTCCCGGCTCGCGAGGGAGCCCTCGTCGCCCGGGATGGAGGGGGGTTGACGAACGGGGCAGTGCGGCGAAAAGGAAAGGGAAAGAAACCAAACACGAGCGGGGGCGGGAGGTTCGGTAAACTGGTACGTGCACGGTCCGGTGGGGCAACCAATCGCACCCTATCGAAACGTTCTTCTTGCATCGGAAGCAGAAGCAGATCATCAAAACTACTCGCTAGAAAAGCCTCCTCAAAACCCACGCGAGCACCCCTTCCCCGATCCAGTGAGGAAGCGACGAGAGGCCGCACGTCCCATCTCGGCGCGCTCCTCTCGCGAGCGCTCTCTCCCAGCCTTCCCCTCCTTGTGGCGCTCTGCCTCAGGTACTCGGCGGCTCTCCCCCGTCCGTCGAGCGAGCGATGGATCTCCGCTCGCGTTATGGGAGTGGCGCTGAGATGTTCGGAGCTGGATTCCTCGGGAACTGCGACGCAGGGCGGGGCGGGTCGAAGCCCCCTGCGCCGGCGGCGGAGGGAACTGCGGGCGGCGAGGGAGGGGGTGATGGTCAGTCTGGGAAATCCGAGCAAGCTGACGCCGGTCAAGCCGTCCGGAGGGGTAAGTCATGAATTGCCCTTCCTAATGCTATTGGATCCCCCTTATTCAAGGACAAATACAAGTGATCGACTAGTGATTGCTCCGAAATGGTTCATATGGTACGAATTAGTAGTGATCTAGAGCCTAATGAAACAGGACATTTCTAAAATGTTACTTCATTTATCTATGCGTTGCGTGCTAATTCAGAAGCACTTGCTACTTACTTCCTTGCAGCCGGTGTCTTGGCTCAGTTTTCTACTCCTGCTCGACCGGAGGCGGGATAGTTGTGTACTACAACAAAGAAAAGAAGCGTCACATTGAAGGTAGATTACTATGGTGAGTTGTTGTTTGCTGTCGTGCCGAGACTGCATTTAGCGGTGCATAGGAACATCTTTCAATGTCCATGTTGTACAATGGGTGTGGGTGGAGTAAACACCAACATCAGTTAGCTAAACCTAAAAGTTTATGTTAGAGGCAATCAGGTAAACAAATCTTGAGGTGTGTTATAGGGGGATAGTTGGCATGGGTTCAGTCCAGTAACTGGGTGTTTCCAAAGTTATTTTAAAGTGGTAGTTCAACCTACTGTATATCTCATTATCTCCACTTTATCATATCTGTTGTTTCATATAACTATTCAACTGTTTAATCCTGAATTTGCAAGTCCACTCAAAATCTAAAATGTTATGCCATATCTATTAGGGATATTGCTATGGAAACAAAGGTTTCTGTGGCCTGTGGGTATGGTTTCGACATGCACCCTTGTGTCTTCAAGTGTCATACTGGTGGTCAACTGTTAGGCACTTAGTGTAAAATGAAACCGAAATTGTAGATGTGTACTTTATCAGCTTCTGTCTTACTAATTCCCAATGTTAGTAGCTTCTGTTTTGGTCGCATGAATGTTGCACCTTTGCTAGATACAACATACCTACTTACTAAAACATGGTACTTCTGGAATGCTTCATTCACATAATCAACACATTGTCATGTTTATTGTGATCTCCACTTATTATGAGTGCTGAACTAGGAATTTTAGAGCATTATTTAGTCTTCAAGGACCTTCTTGTCATGTCTAGCATTGTCTATCTCAGCATGAGCATCTCCAGTATATCCCCTTCCCTTAAAAAAATGTATTTGGGGAGTTGAGCTTTTTCCCCCTTGCTCCAACAGATCCCCCTTCACTCCCCTCAAATAGAGGGAAAGATGGAACTTTCTCAATAGCTCCCCTATTTCCCCAGTTACCATATTAGTGAATTGCAAAAGCATCTCCCCAATAAATCAGAAGACAATCTCGGTGCATCCCATTATACAATTCTATTGCGGGAGTTGTATTGGTGATTTGCTAGAAACTCCCTTCATCAAAATCTCTGTTGGGCATATACATCTCTTAGACTGAAAATTCTCCTTTTAGTTTTGTGGAAAAAAGATGGTTACTTTCAATGAAATCATCATTAAAGCAGGAGACTCCTTAGTGAATTTGTGACCTCCATGGTTGAGCAAGCTAAGAACCACTGTGTTTCATTCGTTCCTTGAAAATCATCAATCTTTCTTCATTGCTGTATGCAAAATAGAGAACCATAACTCAGCCAGTTGCCTAAGCTTGCCCTGCCTTACATACTGGTTTGCCTTTTAACAACAGTTTGGCCAGTCTACAGTCTGCACTAATAAGAAAAAATTAGGTTAGCAATGATTTGTGTACATTTTATTTTGTAACCACTGCTTGCATTTTCGTACTATGTTAGCTTTTCTGTTAATACATATTTTAAGTACAGTTAGAAAAAGGTTGTACAGAAAACTACGCTTGTTAAACAAATACTATCAGCAAAAAGCCAGAAACCCCTATAGGGACGGTGGAACCATTGTCAGAAGACTTTGTGCAAATTATATCTTATATTGTAAATTGTATTTTGTTTTCACAACATTGCACTATGACAATATCATTACCCTCTGGTTCAGAAACACATCGCCACTTACTATTTTAGCACACATTTCAAACCTTTCTGTCTTTTTTCAAATGGAGAGGTGTCTTTTGGAAGTATTTATCTGAAGCTGGAAGGTGATAGCTCCTTAAATTCTGATAGCTGTTTATCTTGTCATTTTTTTCTATTCCATCTTACCCAGAATTGAAGAACAGAACAAGTGCCGTGAAGCCTGGACAATCAGTAGGCACTGCAGCCATTGGTGGCCCATTCAAGCTTCTGAATCATGATGCTGAAAAGAATTTCTTGGGCAAATGAACTTTGCTTTATTTTGGATTTACACACTGTCCTGACATTTGTCCAGATGAACTCCAGAAAATGGCTGCAGCAATTGACAAAATTAGTAAGTCAATTTAATTCTTTTGATCCTTGGATACAAGTATCTTCATAGATCCTGTTGTGTCTGCTTATTGTCTATCAATATAACACTGTTATCTTGCATTATATTGTCACTTAGAAACTAGAAGGCATATTATTGTACGCATAGGGTAAATGGGGGCAAGCCAATATGAGATGTATACAAGGTTATGTATTTTTGTTTGACTGGACTTGGTGAAAATTTCCACTGAAGCACCCAACTGGACCTAGTAGACGGTTTAAGTTATGCATATTTTTCAGTCATTATAATATGTTCTGATACGCAGAGGAAAAGGCAAAGCTGGATGTTGTGCCAGTTTTCATTACAGTTGATCCTGAAAGAGATACTGTTGAGCAGGTTCAGGACTATGTTAAAGGTGTGTGTTTGCAATTGCCCCTTAGTTCGTATTCAATGTAATCACTTAAATTTGTAGCCCTTTGACCTCTTATTGTTTTTGCAGTATCTTATTCTTTTGATTGCCTCGTTGCTGATGAACTATTTGTGATTCACAGAGTTCCATCCAGATCTGATAGGACTCACGGACACGACAGATGAAGTAAGACAAGTTGCGAGTGCTTACCGAGTTTACTATATGAAGGCAGAGGAGGGTTCTGACTACCTTGTTGATCACTCAATTGTTTTTTTTTTTTGAAAATTGATCACTCAATTGTCATGTATGCTATTTCTAATTTCCTCCATCTTGCACAATGGCTTTGGGCATTAGCTATTTTTGATTTTGAGAATGTTCTGCAATTGGGATGATCTAGTTAAAGTCATTTTATTATTTTAAGATATGGCATACCAACCGCATGCAAACCAAAATGAAGAAACATGCTAATTTGGCTATTTTTTTTTACCAATTCTGAATATTATCTTGCGAGGCTCCAGTGGGTATCTAGTAGGAAATTTTTTATGACATTGGATACTGTAAAGACTTGGAATGTGAAATACAGGGAATGTCTCAATCCTGAAATTACATGCTGGCTAGTTGTTTTATTCTGCTTGAACTCATTGTAGCTATAGGAAGATCCTGATTTGTTGACGTTACTGCTATGTTCTATCATTATGAGTGATTAAATACATATATGTTCTGTCAAAACACTGACTGATTGGTTGCCCATCTACTTTCAGGTACCTGATGAACCCAGAGATGAAGTTTGTCAAGTTTTATGGCAAGAACTATGATACAGATTCCCTTGCTGATGGTATCATGAAAGAAATTAAAGAGCACAAGTAAACAGTAGTCAGAACACCACTCTACAGTGTCAGCCTTGTTTCTGAATTTCGACGAGAGTTTTGTCGAAGCAAAGCAAAGAGCAAATGACATGCCGCAAGATCATGTGGGGATAACTGCTGCTTGGCCATTTCTGATGATTTTTGCATCTCGTGGCAGTTTATTAAGCAGATCGCCGTGCACAGTTTGCAGTTTTGTGCACGTTTTTGTCACGGCAAACTTCTGTGCTGGCAGCTTGGATTGCTGTTTATTGCTTAATGTGAAGAGTGAACGACATCTGAAACCGTTCCTGAACCTGAATAAGCTGTCCTAACTAACCGCTGCTCTGTTCATGCCCTGAGTTTGTTCTTGCTGTTCTTTCTTCACCCAAAGTCTAACCATTTCTACCGAATTCTATCTAGTTCTAGTCTGCATCTTCTGATCTGGAACCTGACAGGTTGGAAGCTGCATCATGCATCCTGGTGTCTGGTTATTGAAGCTGAAAGGATTGGACTACTAGAGCTGGAGTGGAGCATCGGAACACCATTACTGAAGAATGGTCGCTTTGCCCACGACGACCAGCGATGACCCGTTTGTGGTAGTGGTGCACGAGCGTTGATTAAACAGTGGTCAGGTGTCCCCTTTGGACTTCTATACTATAAATGATCAACATAAGAGGGATTGCACTGCCCGTGTAGGTTCCACCGTCTCTAAATGTTACATGATTGGAACTAGACAGTAGCATGGGAAGGTACGGTCCAAAAATTTCCTACGGAACGCCAACACCAACAAGATTTTCTTGATGACTTGATGTTATGGCGTTGCCGCCTTGGAGTGCGCAGAGGAGAATGAAGGAGCAGCTGGGATTGAGAATTGGAGCGCAAGGGATAGCGAGGCAAAGGAGCAGTAGGTTCGTCGCCGGTGGCCACGGCTGAATCGCCTGTGGACACGGTCGAAGGGAAAACCCGCCCACTCTCCGGGAGGTTCTATTTCCTTCGATGCCCGGTTATTACATTCACTCGGTGCTTTATAGAACTGCAGCACCGAGTGAGAGCGATTATCTCGCTGATCTGCATGAGCAGGACCAGCTCCTAGCCACTCTCCTTATGTCTAAAAATAACTGAGCAGTGCAACCATTGCATGCTTCTAAAAATAGCTCAGAGTCCTGGCGTCACAACACTTGACGAGCTTGGTTGCTGCTTGTTCTTGACTCGGCAAGTACGGTCACAATGCGTTAACAAGCTCTTGGTGCCATTATCGGCACCGGCTTTGAGCACCCCTTCACAATGGCAGCACACTGCATAGACCACCTTAGACCCCTCCAGTTCAGGATGCCTGTCATATATCTTGATGAAGTGCTGCCAGACCGGTGATTCTCCCTTGATGACCAGGTTCTCAGGTCCCCGCATCCGGTGTTTCTTCGCAGCTGCAATTTTGTTCTTGATTTTCACATCTGGAGATGTAGTCACCTAGATAGAATACAAGAGGGAAATAAAATCAAGTAGAGATGTTAGTCTTGATGACTTGGTATATAATAATTGGTTTTGGTTACACAAAATTGTCTCCAATATATGTCCTGTTGGTATTGGAAGGTACTTAAGCCAGCAGAGGAAATTCAGAAACACTCCCTGGGACCAGTATATGAATTGAGCAGCGTACCTGGAACTGATGAAATTTTTGCGCCCTTATAAAGCTCGCGAAACCGAAGATCCTACTGTTAGCATAATGTAATTATAGTAATGGCTAGGCTTAGTCCTGCACCTGAGCGGTTGGCTTGCATGCCACCCTGGCCGGCTATATATGTACTCCTGTACAGATACCTGGAAATACAAAGATCCTACTTTAATGGTGTCACGAGTTGGTTTGATCTGACGACCTCTCGCTTCCGCTCGCCGTCGCTGATCCTCACGATCGCCGGCCACCGCCGTCGCTGATCCTCACGATCGTCGGCCTCCGCCGTCGCTGGGCATCTGCTCGCCAGGCACTACCCCGCGACCCGTGCCCGATCCTGCGACGAGATCGTCGCGCGGATAAGGTTTTTAAAATCAAGTAGAGATGTTAGTCTTGATGACCTGATAATGATGATATATAATAATTGGTGGTGGTTACACAAAATGGTCTCCAATAACATGTCCAGTTGGTATTGGAAGGTACTTAAGCCCGACGAAATTCTGAAACACTCCGGGACCAGCTATGCATTGAGCAGCGTACCTGGAACTGAAATTTCAATTTCTGTGCCCCTATAAACCTTGCGAAACCGAAGATCCTACAAGTAACAAGTGATGAGGACATCCTCCACTATTACCCGTTGGCAAAGACGCAACACTAAATGGGCCAGGGTTGTAGTCGGGCGGCGACCGTGTGAGTCTCTGATAATCCCACCTCGCTAAATTTGGGAGGAGGAAGCCACCTTAAAAGGGAGAGCCACACCCTTCCCCTATCAGACTAGTCTTTTGTGGTGATTGAGCTTTTCCCTGATTGGGTGTGCATAAGAACTGTCGGAGTCCGGACAATATTGGGCTTCGGCCAACCCCACGCCTTGGCCGGATGCATCACCAAGCACACAAATATTTATCACAGAACAAAGCATAGCAAAGGTTCTCTACCACTGCCTCCGTTAAGGCGCCGCCGGCCCCGGTGTTGATCTCCAGGTCCAGCGAGCTGCTCCCCGTATCGGCGGCGGTGGGGATGAGGGCAGCGTTGACCTCTTGCATGTTGTAATCCAACGGAGCACTCCACGAGGTCCAGCGAGCCGCTCCCCGTATCGGGCGGTGGGGATGAGGGCGGCGTTGACCTCTTGCATGTTGTAATCCAACGGAGCACTCCACGGCCGGGGATCTCCGCCATACCCGTCTTGGTGAGAAGGCCAGATGTGGCCTACCGGCCGGTGATGAGACCGGGGCCGCTTCCTAAGAGCATCTTCAGTGGGGCCCTTAATTGGCCTCCTACCCTAAATTTTAGCAGATTTGACAAAAAAAACTAACTCTAGTGGAGCCCCTAAATAGGACCCTATTTTTTATTTTCCCTCAAATTATAGTGTTGAGCCCTCAGTAACCCCCCCCCTACTCGGTGGGACCCAAACCACTTTTCTCTCTGCCCCCGTCTTCTCGACGCATGCGCCGCCGCCCCGCCCGTCGTCCCCACGCCGCCGCCGGCCACTGCTCCCCCTCCGCTTCCTTCTTGCTGCTACCGCTGCCGGTGAGCTTCCTCCGCGCTGCTGTGGGTGCTGGGACACATCACGCCGGCCGGCCGGCTGCCACTCAGGCCGCCCACCGCGACCCGCAGGCCAACCGCGCAAGTCACCGGCCGCCGGGCCATGAAAACTGCCAGCCGCCAAGTCGCGCAGGATGCTCACCGTTGGAGCCCGTCGGCCAACCCCCCCCCCCCGCGCACGCCGCTCCGAACCAACAGCCATGCCGCAGATCTGGAACCACCCCACTCGCCGGTCGCCCTTGCACGGGAGCACGTCGACGTGCCTCCTTGTCTCGGTCCCGGAAGAACGTAACTTTGACGGTGAGGTAGGCGTCGACGATGCGCGCACGTGCCGCCCGCCGCCGCCGGCGGCCTTTTCTCCACCCCACGGCCGCTCGTGCCTGCTGTGCCCGCGCGCGTCGTCGCCGGCAGCTCCGCATAGGCTCCCTGCGCCCGCGCTGCCGGTGGCTCCGCTCGACGACGCCACGCCTGTGGTTGCGGCCACTTGCACAACCTCGACGACCGCCCGCTGCCCCGCCCAGGTTCCCGTGCGGCCCCGTGCGAACTCGACCAGCTGCGCCTCGGCGGCCTTCGGTTGTCCCGCGTGGTTGGGAGCGGAGATGAGGCATGGCGAGGGAGCACCCGACAGCGGTCGCGGCGAGCAAGGGCGGGGTGCGGCCGTGGCAGGAGGCTCACCAGAGCTGGCGTCGGGACAGGCGCGGCGGCGCTAGCGGCGATGGAGCAGGAGCAACGCACGGGGAAAGGACACACTGGGCCCTTCTCGCTGACAGGTGGGGGCCAGTAGAGATAGGGTCTTGCCCTGGTTGTCCCACTGGAGTATGGATTTAATTTGGGCCTCATCTTGGCGTGCAAATGAAAATTTAGCGGCTAAATTTTCATAGGGTTTAAGTGCTCTAATGTCCAGTCGAAGTCGAAGACCTGTGCCAACCGTAGGGCCGCCGGCGAGTCCGACTGGATACAGCCAGGCCCGATCGTGTCGATTAATAGGCCTCGAGCGAAGCTCGGAATATGGACCCTAAAATTTCATCGATCTTTAGTTTTTCTTCTCTTTTTTCACTTCAAAATACTGGTTCCTCACTGGGCCTAAACTAGGGATTGGGCCCCTAGGCTTTATGGGCCCTGGGCGTGTGCACAGCTCTACCCCACCAGGGCCAGGCCTGGATACAGCTAGGCTGCTTGGCGCAGGCCGGTTTTGGGATTCATTTTTGAAAAAATCTTGGAGCCCACCGAATTGGACGAAATTCAGAAAATTCGGACCGGTTCCCACTCAGAATTTGAATGAAATTTGATCAAAATTGAACAAAATTACTCCAAATGCTCAGAAGTGGCAATGGGGGATAGAAAGGATGTATGCACGATCAGCGTGGAACTCGTACATGGTGAGAAAGACGGCGATGAGGCAGTGGTGGTGCAGATCACATCGACGACATGTTAGCGGCGGCGATGCCGTGACGATGGGCGTTGGGATGCAGCCATGGCACAGGGGCGGCGTCAAGGAGCATCCATTGGCAAGCTTGGATGTTGGGGGAAGCGGCCACGACACTCGCGATGGCTACAGTAGCGTTGGTGCAGGCGGCCAAGAGAGGAGACGGCGACGCTGGCGGCGGCTTGCAAGCGTGCGGCGTAGGACAGGACCATGGAGGTAGGTTTTCAGGGTCATTTTCATTGAGGAACGGTTGTGGGCTCTTTGTTGGGCCATAGAACACGCTGAAAAATTGAATCGGACCGAATTATTTTGGGCGGTACAGTTTTATCTCGGGCCGGATCGAATTGGGCGAATTTTGGTGAAATTTAAAATCAGTTTCATTTTTTTTTTTGGTTTTTCGGTTTTAACCGAACCGAACGAAGTAGGAAGAAAAGAAAAGAAAAACGGCACTCCGCCGTCCTCTCCTACCCTGCCCGCGGCGGCGCAACAGGGGCTCCCTGCGGCCTCACGCCGTCGCGCGCCAGCTGCATGCGGCCTGCGCAGCTGCAACGTACGCCGGCGCCGCCCAGAGCAGCAGCCGCGCGCAGGTCGCGCCGGCCGCCCGTGCGTCGCCGCCTGCTCATCGGCTTCCCGCTACGGCGCTTCCAGGATGATGGCCGCCTGGCGCAGCGCAGATCCCCTCGCCTCCTCGCGTCGTAGGTGCAGTGTGCCAAAACCATGCGCCGCCGCCGCTGATGTGGGCGCTATTGCTCTGTACGCGCTAGGGTTACAAGGTCCTAGTGTGTGTGCCTGTCTCTGGTGGATTGGAGTCTGGAGTGTTGGGCGACTTGCTTGTAATTTGCATGTGAAGTGTTCTGTGCGCTGCGGAGGGTATTTTTCTTTGGGCCATTGAGTTGGCGTGGGTCTTTTGGGATTCATTTTTGAAAAAAATTCGGAGCATGAATGGACGAATTTCAGAAAATTCGAAAAATTCGGGCCGGTATCCAGTCAAAATCTGAATGAAATTTGAGCAAATTTGAACAGAGAACTGGCGGCGAGCAAGACCACGCTAAGCTGACAAGAACTTTTTGCAGGCTACTAGCGTGATCGGGGCTTTCTTCAGGCTGTTGTTGGACCATCAAATGGGCTGCAAATTCAAATCCAATCACCGGTTTTGCTTTATCCAAAATGGAAAATTTCAAAATTCGGTAAACCGCCGAATCCCAGAAAACCGAAAATGAATGTGTGAAGCCGTGGGGTTTCCTTGGTTTTTCGGGAGATCGGTTTCTTCAGCTGTAAAAACCGACACCAAAGTTTCACCGAAGTTTCCAAAAAAAACCGACCCAGGTTGAGCCGTGGCCAGCAGATTCACCAGGACACAGCAAATCCTCCATGCTGCAGGCAGCGGGGATTTGTGCCAAATCCGAAGGCGAGCCGCCTCCAACGGGGTAGGTGGCGGTGGCCTTGCTTTCCATGATACTTTGGGTTGGGTTGAACGCGGTTTTTTTTTTTTTTTTTTTTTGAACTTAAGGTCTCTTGTGACCTTATATCAAAATCACGTGCTCACCGAATCGCGAGCAACTAGTTTGTTTACAAACTCTGGGAGGGGTCCAACCATACAGCCGATTGTCCCGGTCCCAACACATACCCATTCTAGCTAACTCATGAGCTACGAAATTACAATGACGCAGAAATATTACAAATCTTGTTACACATAAACTGATTGCTAGATGATCTCGTATACCTCTGAACAAAGCACCTTCGGGAGCCAGATCATAGCAGCTTGTGAGTAGTGCCTGCTTAAGTGTTTCACTGTCAGTTTCCAACTCAATCCTGGAAATACCATGCATCTCAGCAGCCTCAATGGCCAATTTGCATGCCATGGCTTCGGCCATCAGGGCATTGCTCACTGGGCTAACGTTCGCCACTCCCATCGATATTAATCTTTAGAATATCATCATTGGGCGGCTTCCAGTGATGCTGCTTGTTTGTCGGCGATCGCTGCTGCCCCATCCCTTTGTCTGTTGCACTATGAATATCTGCTATCAAACACAGTACCGCACCACACACCTCTGTGCTTATTTGGATCCTTTCTCCCGCATTCACCTTGTTAGGAGCATCCCAAATTTTCCATAACAGTACAACAACCTTGAGGCATAACGAAGCCTCTAAGTACAGAATAGCATGTACAAACTGAAATGCATTCTGTGCTTCCAGCAGTTTCAGCCTGACACCTTCTAGCATTGAATCTCTCCAGCACGCTTTTGCAAATTTACATTTGAGAAAACAATGACCTCCATCCTCATCAAGGCGCCAGCAAACAGGACACCTAGAATCAAGATCAATTCCACGTTTCTTGATCTTGGTCTTCATTGGCAGGCTATTATGTCCTACCCTCCACAGGAATTGCTTATACTTAGGTGGCCACTTCAACTTCCATATTTTGCCCCACACATCAGCAGATCGATTGCTCTTGCTAGAACTCGAACTTTCACCCTGTTGGAACTGCAAGTCTTGTTCATTACTATCTTCGAGGACATGTTAAGCAGATTTAACACTGAATATACCCTTAGAATCAAAGTGCCACGCAACAACATCATCACCTGTCGGCCTGATTGGAATAGAAAGGATATTTTCCACATCCTCCTCCCAAAATATATCACGGATCAATTGAGAGTCCCATGTACCTGTCACGGGATCAATAAGATCAGCCACCTTGGTCAGCAACACATGGCCCCTCGGTGTTCTAGGCCTTCTTGTAACACCAGCCGGAATCCAAGGATCATCCCAGATACGGATTTGTTCCCCATCTCCTACTCTCCATATTATCCCCTTTTCCATTGCTCTCAACCCTCTAATGAGGCTGCGCCAGGTGTAGCTAATGCCTGGTTCCTCTTTGGCCTGTAATATGTCGCCATTTGGCCAATATTTCGCCTTCAATAATCTTGCACACAGAGAGTCTGGGTTATGCAAAAGACGCCACACACCTGCCTTGACAGCATGGCTAAGTTAAAGAGGTGCAGGTCTCTATAGCCGAGCCCTCCTTTCTCCTTTCTGCTCGCTAGTGTTTTCCATGACAACCAGTGAACCTTCTTTTCATTATTCTGTTGCGCCCACCAAGACCTACAGATCATGGTGCTTATCTCATCACAAAGTGTTTTTGTCAAGTCAAAACAAGACATTGCAAAAGTCGGAATGGCCTGCGCCACCGCTTTGATTAATGTTTCTTTCCCTGCTTTTGACAGAATCTTTTCCTTCCACCCTTGGATCCGCTTCCACACTCTGTCCTTAAGATATGCAAACATCTTCGTCTTTGACCAGCCCACATAAACTGGAAGGCCTAGATATTTGTCATTCTTCGCTTCATGTGACAAATTTAGAGTCTCCAGAAAACCAACCCTTGAATTCTCATTACAATTCTTACTAAACATGACTGAGGATTTTTCATTATTGATTGTCTGCCCCGAACATTCCTCATACAGTTGCAGCACATATTTGAGATGATTTGCATTCTCGTGGTTTGCTTTCAGGAGAAGCAAAGAATCATATGCAAATAGCAAGTGAGTAATGCTCGGTGCATTGTTGCATATTGTTACCCCTTGAATCTTGCCTTCTTCTTCTGCAGAATTTAGTAGAGAGGAGAACCCTTCAACACATAACAAGAATAGATATGGGGAAAGAGGGTCTCCTTGTCTCAGGCCTCGAGTTGGGATTATTTCTTCTGTCAACTCACCATTCACTTTCACCCGATAAGTAACAGTGGTAACACACTTCATGATTAATGAAATCCATCTCTCTTGGAATCCCAATTTTCTCATCATTCTCTCTAGAAACAACCACTCCACGCTATCATATGCTTTGCTCATATCAAGCTTGAGTGCAGCAAAGACATCGTTTCCACTTCTTTTATTCTGCAAATAGTGTGTTAATTCATAGGCAACTAGGATATTGTCTGTAATGAGTCTGCCCGGAACAAAAGCACTCTAATTTTGGGATATGACATCAGACAATATAATTTTCAATCTATTGGACAGTACCTTGGATGCGATCTTATATATCACGTGTATAAGCAAGGAAGCCACACTGCCACAGCGGGTACCCACTCTGCCCCTGTTTTCCATTTTTATCAATTATTAATTATCCTATAATTCTCGCTGGCCGCTCGGGTAGTAGTCAACACGGCTCTTCTTTTCACGTGTGCGACGCCGATGTGCCGATGGGCCACGGGTACCCGCGTGGCTACGACCGATCCCATGCGAAAGTCGCAAATCGCAATTGCTGCCTCAGTTGACGAAAACGACAGCCTGCCTGCTGCCTGCGAGCGAGAAGAAAATGTTGACGAGCTGACGCGTCGATAGCAATCGGCTTTTGACAAAGTACGCTCCCTTCTCGTCAAAAAGAAAAAAAGCTACGCTCTACTCATGTCCTCTACTCCTGTCCTGCATTAGTTTCAACACATCCTAGTGTCAGGGCCTCTTTGGTATGACCCAAGCAAATCTGTCCGAATCATGCGAAAATTCTATGGGTCCAATTTGTTAGGCCTGGAGCTACAGATTGTTTGATGCTTTGGTCAGTTGGGAAATGCATCGTTATGGAGTACGACCCAATAATATCTTATTAGATCCTCTAAGCAATCTAAAATGAAAAAAAAACTCAAAACTATGTCTGTTAGAGACGTGTTATCTATATGTTTAAACTCTTACTAATACAGTGATACGCAAATTTATTTTGTATATTCGATAAAAATAGCATCTTAACGATGAAAAATGAAAAAAAACTCATAATTATAAATATGTAGATCTTATCGAGAGCTACAGTTTTATATACAACGTATCTTTATTCAATGAAATACAAGAAAGAAAAGATTTTTCTAAGGCGACAAGTTCGCTACATGATTAATATATAACTAGTCCGTCAACCCGTGCTCCCGCACAGGTTAGTGATTTTACTTGACATAAATATTTTAATTAGGGTTAAAATGATTATATTATACTTTTGGTTTTTCTCATTTATGATTTGATTTGTTAATATGACATCATATAAAGGACCACATAATTTTGCAGCATAGGGAATACATAGTTTAGATATTACACAATATATTAATGATCATTGGTTGTCATGATTGTCGCAAGATCAATACATTTTAAGATTGTAGTGCATATACACTATTCTTCAATATTTCTTGAAGTGCAGTTGAATTTGAGATCCAAGACAATAAAAAGAAAATCATTATGTTTCCTGTCTTCTCCTCGGTATAGCTTGCGTCTATCATATATCAAGAAAATTGAGTATAGCAGGTTTTGTACTCTTAAATATTCAAACATTATTTTTTTTCAATATATATTGTGCATTGCATGTCCTCGGTAATCCAACTATGGTACATTTTACTCATTTCCTATGTACTATATGCAACAACTCTTCTATCTGGAACTTAATACATATGAATTATCGTCATCCAGTCTTATAAATTATTAATAGGAATGATGATACAAATATAGTATTCAACAACCATTCTATCTGGAATTTGTATTAAATGAGTTATCTTCATCCAGTCTCGCTCAACCCTTCTATTTGGAACTTAATACATATGAATTATCTTCATCCAATCTTATAAATTATTAATAGGAATGATGATACAAATAATTTTTGTTCTTTTCCTTTTTTTTTTAGAAGTTTTTTTTTTCAAACCTGTTCCTTGTGATGGTGGTTTGCATCTCTCTTTTTATATACGGATGTATGTGAGAATTTCTGGCTTTTGATTTGGTGATTTAGAGAATAGGCAGGATTTTGCACTCCTGATGCACCTGTAATTTCCTTTTACCCAATATAATGAAAAAAGATCAGGTGGGGGTTTTCCCCACTGAATTGTTCAAAAAAAAAAAAAAAAAAGATTAGGCAGGATGATATATAGTTTTTCATTTTTAAATTTGTGATGCATGTATGGTATTTATTAGATGTGGTCAGCAGGATAAGGTTGGACCTAATGTTTTCATTGTAGTGACAGATGTGGTAATTAAGAGATAGATCTAGGGGGTTATTTAGGTAAAATCTTCAAAATGACATAAGTGGATAATTCTACTCTCCTTTTCTACCGTGTCCACCTAGGATTCTAGTTGGCTTCATGTGGAGGCTCCTTTGTGTTTACTCTTTTTTTAGAGTGTCCAGCTAAGATCTTAGGTGGCTTCATGTCACATGTAGGCTTCAAAAAGGAGTTCATCAATCCATGCAACTGCATGGACTGTGTTTTAAAATACTACATGTATTTTTAAATATAATGGATATATATAGTTAGGACTCAAATCCTACACTTGTCTAATCTCTTATAGCTTCAATTAATAGCTTCAATTAATCGGGACAGGGTAGAGCCTTTCCTTTGATGGAAGGCTTGTGGGTGCTAGGGCTTAGAGCCCCACATGGGTCCACCGATTCCTTGACAAACTACGTTTATGGATTTCCCTAGGAGTATTTCCATTTTTATTTATAAGGTCGCCTTTTTCTTAAAAAAATGAGCAATATAACACAGCAGCTTGCTAAGCACCAACCATTAATTTTCAACATAGAAATCGAAAACATTCTATCATAATTCTCCCAAAAAGGCACCAGTCTTGAAGGCAAATAAAGGAGTGCACATTTGACCATAAATGCTACCCTAACAAAGTTCATCATCAATATAGAGATTTGAAGCACAATATCAACAACCTTGAGTTTTTTTAAGTTATCCACCATGCATATATTGGAACTCATAAAATACATGACATTATAAATGTAATGTTTCATAAAATTTACATAGGGGTGTCCAAATTATCATTTCATATACCCTTTATGTTTTTTTTTGTTATACAAATGTTTATCATATTTGTTAACCTCTTATTTAATAAGTGGTAAATAAATGTTGCATGTCCATGCATGAATGCATCAATATTCAATCTAAAGTTGAAGGCTCTCAAAGCAAGAATGCAAAATATATGTAATGTGGCACTAACGGCTATAAGCAGTGCATATAAATGCTTGCTTTATTGAAAACTATTAAGAATTTGAGAAAAATAACGTACCACAACATAATATAAAAAGCACCTAGAAGGTTGCGTGTCCTCTTCATACCACAGTAGTAGGCTTGTAACCCAAGATGGATGTGCAATGTTTCTTCGATCCCTACATGTGCATGCATATTGTGAGGGGCGGCTATGTTGAAGGGGAGTTTGTTGATCCGTCAAGCTGCAGTCCCTGGTGTGTCCCTGAAGAACTTGCAGTGGCCTTGTGCATGGCGATGTCAAACCTGCTCCCCTCATCAATGGATAGGAGGGCAGATGTCCATCTGCTACGCGCTTTCCAACAGCTTCTCTAGAATTTAGCAGCGAAGTAATAAGTGATCTGAACTTGGGAGAATTTATTCCAAATTTCCAATCCCATTGGTCTAGCTGTATGAAAAATTGATCTTAATCAAAAGAGGAAATTATATACCATTGTCCATGGTTTAGGCCAGGCTAGACATGACCAGGATTGATTTGAGTGCACACAGTTGAAGCCTTCCTTGCGCCTATGCATCTTGTACATGTTGTTGGTGACTTGAGCACATGTACATATATGTTGATCGCCATGACTCCACATTAGACATGGACACCGACTCTCAAGAAGTCTGCAAGGCAGTGGCTGTCGAAGCAGTACAGAACCCTGCACTGCTCTTCGCAGCTGGAGACTGGAGAGTCGCCGCGTCGCCGCCCGCCCGCCGCCCCCATATCTATTGACAGAACGTACTACATATGTTTGTATGGACCGAGTAACAGATTGATTCAATAAGACATATACGTGGGCTAATAAGGGTGAGATGTCTTCCAAAGATTACTTTTAAATTTGGTCGATGATTATTTCACAAAATGCATCTTACTACGTGCAGATTAACATAATGGCAGAAGTGGGTAATTAAGAGATAGATTTAGGAGTGGTCTCTTGTCGCTGGTATCACCGGCTGCTTCTCGCACTTGAGAGACACTTTGATGTAGATTACTCCACCAACATCAGGCTACAACACAGTTGTTAACGAAGCCAATCCTTGTGAGGCATGCCGCCATGCGCTGCTGCATGGGGAGATATCTGGAGCACGCTAGTAAGAAAAAAAAAACGAAAAGCAAATACCAACATCAAATACTGATAAAGTAATATACTACACATTAGTTTTTGTTCCAAAATCAAACAAAATTATCTGTACCTTGTACGAAAAAGTTCATCAAAAGTAAAATCTAGCAACCGTCGTTCCTGGAGTTCGGTAACTGCATGTCGGCATTCTGCACTTAGTTGCCCACCGTCGTGCTCGTGCTGGCCGTGTGCGTGTGTGCTGGCCCTCGCATAGATCAAATCCTGAAAGAAGATGCTGGTCCTTCGCCGGACACATGAACGGGAACGTAGTCTTCACATGCACCATGGCTTCAAATCTACCATATGCAATTTGTGTGGATTCCAAAGGGGCTACTGCCATCGCGTCGAGGGAAGGGGGCGCCACCATCGCTTCATGCCCTTCGCGCCGCCAGGAGAGGAACATGAGAAGGAGAAAATACGATAGGGTAAGTTAGATTAGATAGGTACCGTGGGAGTCCACGTAACATATGGGAATTGTGGTTAAAAAACTAATTAGACAATTATTTAATTTGTTTTCTCGTAATGGCAGTGGTGGGTAATTTTTTAGAAAATCAAACGATTGATCGAATGGTTGAATTAAATTGTAACAACGTGTTCTAGCAAGATGACCAAAAAAATAGAGCAACACATTAGAGAAATTAAATTATAATTAGGAGATCTAGCAAGATAGTCATACCTATTGTCTGTAGATGTGGTCGGTGCTAACATTGATGTAGATGCCATGGACATTGGACGCCGTGTTGTCATGCCTGGCATCGGCGCACTGCATGTTCCTGTGCCACCAAATTTTTTTTTCTTTCTTGATGTAAGTGAGCTGCTTCATGGCACCGTATTGCGGTAGCCTCCCCGTCAAACTTCTCGAGAGATGAAGTAGCAGATGGCGGCGGCACTGATGAATACCTACTCTCACACACTCCTTTCGTCCCTACGATGCTGGCAGTTACACGCCCATCCTTCGTCCCCCTCGATGCAGATGCAGCTGGCCCAACTTCGGTGGTTGGTGCAGGTCTGATGTTGGTAATCGGTGCATGGACGGTCGGACCGACGCTGTTTCCTCCATGGCTACAAAGCGTTGACGTGCTTTGATGGACATTGTCACCTGGTTTGGAGTTTGGTAGTTGATAGATTTTATACAAGTTTAGATTTTACGCTGTTTGTTGTTTGCGGTCCTCTGGGACTCCTTCCGGCTGATCCGTCAATGGATTATTTTTCCATCTTTACGTACCAGATTCTAATTAAATTGATCTATTGTTTCTTTTTTTTATAGACACATACGTCAATTAAATGGATTTATTATTTCTTTTTTTAGCAACATATGTATTTGTTTGTGGCCGTGCAACGGTGATGCCCTTCCGGCTGCCGCATTAATGGATTATTTTTTTACCTTCTTTTCCATGTGCGTATCGGATATTAATTAAAATAATGGATTTATTCTTTTGTTTTTTATCTATATATCTAATAATGGCAGTGGTGGGTAATTTTCTAAAAAAGTAAAATAGATTTAATGGTTGCACATCGTCTGAGCATGTAGATTTGATGGTTAGATGTTTCTGATTAACCTGAGAATTTCTAGTATTTATCTTTTTTCTATCGCTTCGGGGGAATTAACGTGGATGGGTAATTTTCTAAAAAGTAAAATAGATCTAATGGTTGAACATCGTCCGAGCATGTAGATTTGATGGTTAGATGTTTCTGATTAACCTTAGAATTTCTAGTATTTATCTTTTTTCTATCGCTTACGAGGGAATTAACGTGGAGGCTCGATTGGAGCCTCTAATTAGTAATAGTAAGATTGAAACTTTATAAAATTTTTTTAGCATAATAACAATGTCAACTGAAAAACTCAAAATTACGAATATGTAGATCTCATCCGGACCTATACAAAAATTATAGTCCGGTAACATACAAGAAAAAATGATCTTTTTCTATGACTACTACAAGTCTGCGCTGTCGTCTCATTCTCTCGCCCTGCCGCTCCCTTCCGACTACTAAACAGAGGTATTGGATATGGTTAATGAGGATCTTGTTGATTTGATCTATGATTTTTGTTCTATTTCATTCAATTTGATCTATGATTTTTTTTATTGTGGTTTTGTATATTTCAGGTATATCGGGTATACCCAAATCAAAAATTACGGGTACCGAATCTAAAGGTAGTGTTTTTACAGAGCTGTTATCGGGTAACAATTCTCATTACCTGATTTTTTTTTTTAAACCCTAAAGTATCAGACACAAAGCAATCGGGTAACCCGAACGCCTGAGGTGGCGCGCCACATAGAGACCACCGGTAAGCTGTCAGCTTGTTCACTGGCAGTACCGACGTGAGTTACCAAGGTACGTACTACTGTACGCGTTCAGCTCATCTTCAAGCTACAAGCAGAGTGTAGAGACCTACACCTATCTACGCAACGCAATGAAGGGACCGTGGAGTGGACTATGAGGAGGCCGGAGGTGATGTAGCTTTTTTATAACATAAAAGGATAGAAACTATTCGGCTTCGTCTACCTGTGGGTAGAATCGTCTACCTGTGGGTAGAATCAGACCAAAAAATTATAGCAACAAAAAGTAAAGAAAGAAATTAACTGAAGAAAATACATTTCAACAAGAAGCTCGAGTAGTCTTATGCGACCTCTAACTTCCACCTTGATGTCAATTCCAGAATAAGATCACCAACGTCAAGATGAAGCCGCCCAACACGTTTGTCAAACCTAATAAAGGTATTGAAAACGTTGGACACCGACCACCATTGAAGATGGATGCTTCTTCCTTGGCAACAACACAAAGCTCTTGGTGTAGGCCACCAAACGCCGAGCTGTTACACCATTGAATGCCACCTCCGCCTTGAGCTGAACACCGAACAAGGTAAGCACGCGAGAATACTGCCCGGCCTTGGCGATCAACAACTTCGACGACGCGCCTGCGCCATCGCCGCCGGCCCAGAGAAACCAGGCTAGGTTTTCACCCAGTTATTGAACGCCCGCGGACGCAACAAGGGACAAACTGACCAACGGCTCCAGCGGCGCCTTCAACAAGGTGTGTGGCACAGAAGTTCCAGTGTCGTCGGCCCCGTGTAACACGCCGGGCAAGGATTTCGCCCAAGCCGCTACCACCACTGTCGACTCTGTGCCCGGCCTACGTGGAAGACCACGTTCACTGGAAGGTCACCATCAGAGACACTCGAGCGGCGGGTAGCCCCGCACCGACCGTGGATCGATCCGCACTAAGGCCCAATCCCCGACCCGCCGCCACCGCCGCTAGATGAACGGCACGCCCGCCGCTGCCGACGATCCACCACCATACGGAGCAAAGATATTGTTTGGCGAGGTACAGCACCAGCCTGCATCGAGGACGCCAGATCCAGCCCGCGGGGGTACAAATTTACCGTCCGCCGCCCCACGCTGACGACACAATCGATGACGGAGAAATCCACCACCGCCGCACCACCATGTGCCTCCTCGGGCCACCGACCGGGTTCGTCAGCGGCCGTGGTCGGCTACCTCGCCGAGCCCCACGCGGCTCAGCGAAGTCGCCCCACCTAGCCGCCGCCCAGCCGGGCGCCGCATGGACATGGCCACACCATCTGGCGAGAGGGCCACACCGCCACCATCTCGGACGGCCATGCGGCCTTGTCGGCGGCCCGCTCTGGTGGTGGCGTGACTGGAGATTGGAGGGGAGGGAGAGGGCGCGGCGGCGGTTGGCCGCCCGCGTGGTGGCGACGCGTGCGTCTTGATCTGGAAGCTACCCCAAATCCTGGAGGTGAAGTAGCTTAATTGGAATTTCCCATTCTTCATCCCAAAAGGTGCATCCTGTGTTCCATTATTGAAGCCAAAAAGATCGGGTTATTGGACTATCGGAGAGTTGCAAATCGGATTACCAGTCCAGAAGAATGGGGGACTATCGGAGGTCGTCGCTCTGACATGCAACACTGCAATGTCCCTTTGGTACACAAGCGTTGATTACATACATAGTCAGATGCCCCTTTGTATTTGGTGGTACCCAAAAGTCAACAGGGACCTGATCCCCAATTCCCCGTGGGGAATTCTTCCATTAGGGGACGGGGATGGTGGAGAATTGATCCCCACGGGGATGAATATGGTAGAGAAGTTGGACCCATCGGGGATAACTGGGATGGGGTGGGGTGGGGATGGTTCCCTGCTCCCTCACCCCGATCCCTGCATACCCGCCCCATGAAGCAGCTGCCAGCCGGCCCATGTAAAGGCCCAATAAAGCACCGACTATAGAAGGCGCAATCCAAGGATTCCAACCCCAATTCTCCAGTCGGACACCCCAATCCGGCAGCCGTCACCATCCCGCCTCTCACGAGTCGCGGTCGCGCCGCGCGCGATGTCAGGGATGCGATGCCGAGGCCATTGCACACTTGTTGACGGTCACTAACGACGTATTTTAACGTCAACATTCTACCAATAACGGGTTGAAACTATACCTTACTACACACATATACATTTATTATTGACATAATTCCACTTGTAGTGCAGAAATAATATTTTGCAGGATTTATATAAGAAACAAGTGGAAAATGTACCAAAAGGCGCCATCTGGGAAAGCGCATTCTTGAAGAACATCAAGCCCAATGGAGAAACGGACCAAACACGCAGAAATGGGCCGAGCCAACGCCGCCCTACAACTTTTCAGGCTCAACACAGCCCACCTGCCAAAGCTCAGGCCCAGCAGGGCCCAGAAACCCACTTTGGCGCCGATCCGACCCAAACTTGGCGAGGCAGTGCATTAAACGACCAGGAGGGCGGTGCGGGGGTGGATCAGCCGATTCAGTGAACCTAGATGCCTGAGAGATGGTTGGTTTGGTGTAGTTTTGCACTTAGCCCCCTCTCTCACTTGTATAAATAGGCCTCTCCTCTCCCCCTTTCAACACACACCACACAAGAGCCTCTCTTCCTCTTTCTTCTTCTTCTTCTTCTTCTTTTCTTCTTTATAGGTTAGTAGTAGAATAATAAGGAGGAAGGCCATGAGCTTACTTGGAGAGCTTGGACATCTTAAGTCTTTCGGTATGAATAATATCAAGAGTTCCATTTTGTTCTTGCTCTTACTTTATCGATATAGTTGTGTTTTTGAATTAGAGCGAAGTTCTTTTGATATAATCTTGATTGATGAACTAGTATATAGTTTCTATATCATGATCTTGTCATATAGAACATTGTGCTTAATGTTTCATGCATACATGTTTAGACCAAGAGCTAGATTGTTATGATGAGTTCTACCTAAAGTTAGACTTGATTGATGTTGGGTTGCGGGATTGATAGTCGTTCCTTCGGGGCGGTGCTCTAGTAGAAGGACCCCGGGGACGGGAAAGCCTTGTTAACACGCTAGAGTAATAATCACTAGTGTAGACATGGTGTCTAGGCTAGGGGTTGCCTATCTTTTGTGGCACACCCTACGGTTGAGGGGGTAGGCGGCTGGGTTGTGACAGCCTTGTCCGTCCCTTGTAATCCCCCCACGTTCGGGTGTGGCGCAGTGCAATTGCCGGTCTCCATCCTAGTTTGGACGATTGCTGGTGCCCGAAGTAAGTCAGTAGAGACCTTGGCTATCTTGACTTAGAATCTCTAACAGTAAAATATGTGTGTATCTGCTATCTTGACATGACTATCTAAGATATGCCTGCTCCATGTTAGACTTATTCTTTTATTCTTTATTTTACTTTTATCCTTGAGATTGGCTTGAGTGTGTGTGTCAAGTTATCATATTTAATTATCCTGTTTTATCCTTATTATGAACATTGGTCTATTATGCAGTCTTGTTATCTTGACCATGTCCGAATTAGAGACTTTTACACCATGCCTTCCTTTGGGAAAATATAAATAACGATACCCTGAATACTTCCGGGTGAAATGCTACAACGGTAATTCTATGCGCTTGCGGACTTGTTCTCAGAACGTTGCAAAATACCAACAAACATTTCTAAGCGTGATTGCCTTTTTGGTGATTGCGTTAAGAAATGTCAACAACACTCTCCCTAGTCCCTTCATCTCTCACTCTCTCGTTGTCTCACTCTCATGGAGCTCACTCGTCAAGTCGTCATCATGCTCGCAGATCCGTGACTAGCCACCGAAGAGGATCCATCTACGCGCGCATCGCGCAGGCGGCGCCGACATCCATGCGTGGCTCCCGGGGTAGCGGCGATGTCGATGTTGTGTGCCTCCTAGGCCGGCTTTTACGTGTGGCTTCCCGGGCCGGCCGCGGTCTTCGCGGTCGGTGGTGGTGTCCACGCATGGCGTTGACGCGGGGACGGAGACCCCGTCGGGGACAAATTCCCCATTCGGGGACGGGGATCACTACTACTAAATTGAACTTCCGTGGTGATTTTTTTGTTTTATTTTCCGTGGCGGTTTTTGGAACCGCCATGCAACTAGGGTCACGGTTAATCGAGGGATTTACCGTGGCGGTCATTTTGATGCCCAATAACTGCCATGGTAAATATTAACCGTGGCGGTTTATTAACAAAACCCGCCACGGTTAATCACAAAAAAATAATAAAAAAAAAGCCCAGCCCCAACCCTAACGGGTCGGGATCTAGGCTCGTGCCGCCAGATCCGCCACAGCGGCCCATTAGGGTTAGAGATCGGGTCGCCGTCACGCTGCCCTCCACCGCCGAGCTCAGGCCGCCGTCGGGTGATCCCTCCATGGATCTGGCCTCGGCGACCCTGGATTCGTCGCCAATGAGCCGGACCGCCGTGGATCCGCCGTTGCCGGCTGTAACATCCCCGATTTCCGTGAAGGGAAATCCACAGAATGAAGTATAACATGATAGTCCCCGAGGATCATTCCATCACATTATCCGAATTATAGTCGATTACAGAGTCAAACTTTGAATAAAAAGAATACAAATAGAAGGGTTTATAACAGTACATCGCCACTTGGCGGGAACAACCAGAGTCACACAAAGATCGAGCGGCGTCGAAGACTGGAAGCTAGTTGTGGAAGCATCATCATCATCATCATCTCGAGCTTGAGCGTAGGCACGAGACCATCTAATCTTTCCAATTACTGCGAGACAGGAATCTGCACACCGCCCGATGTGTGCGGGCCATGGTCGGCTTACCGAATGAGCTTTGGTGGAAAATAGAAAATAAGGGATCCGGCGATCCTAATATTTGGGCGTGGTTTGCATCCTTAGCGCATGCGAAGCGGCAAGTAGTAATATAATAATAATATTCACATTTTAAACTCATTCCCAACATATCCCCCCCTAAAGTCGATATCCATCACTACAAACATCTCACAACTCACAAGCGACACGAGGCGACAAGACGGACTTTGCTCCTCTCGCCTTGCCCTAACCGGTTCTCGGCCCCGGGCTCTCAACCGTAAATCCCCACACTCAACTACATCCGAGGTAAGAAGAGAAAACACCCTCCCTACTCGGCCCGAAAAGCAAGAACCCATGGGGTAAATGTTTACGGTCACTAACGACATATTTTTCTCGTCGACTTACTACCATAAAGGGAATAAAACTATACCTTTTTATACTCATATACATTTATTACTAACATATTTCCACTTGTAGTGTTCGAAATATATTTTGTAGTATTTATAATAAATACAGGTGGAAATACGTCCAAAGTACGCCATCCCGAAAGCGCATTCCCGAAGATAACAAGCCCGGGGTGGAAATGGACCAAAACGACACAACCGGACCAGGCCAAGCCCACACTACAACTTTTCAAGCCCATTCAAGACAAGACGCCGGCTCGACCGGGCGAGCCCAAAGGGCGGAGCCCAAAGGGCGGCCGCACCCTCCCTCCTGCGGTTTTGAGCCCGATCCGCTCGAGACGGTACATTAAGTGCAGAATCAGGCGGTTCGGTGGTTGATGGCAGGTTCTCTGTACCTGGACGTGTCATGAGGTCGGTTTAGGGGTATTAGGGTCATTTAGTCACCTCCCTCTTGTGTATAAATACCTCCTCCCTCTCCCTCATTCCACACACCACACTTGGAGTCACCACACCAGCACACTCACACTCTCTACCTCACTCTCCACCACCATCTTCTTCTTCTTCTTCTTACTTGGCTAGAATTGGAGTAGAAGAGCTACAAGAGGAGGACTTGTAATCTTGGAGCAAAGTGAGCTTTGGTAATATATATCTTCCATGGATCTTTCTCCATTGTGCAAGTTCTATTTCTATGATCATGGTCTAACTTATGAATTAGAGTATAGTCTTGTTCATGTTCTAGTGTTGGTATATGAACTAGCATATAGTTTGTATATCATAATCTTAACGTGTTCATATTTGTTCTTCGTCGATCATCGTATGCATAACATGATTATAGATGGGATAACGGTTCGTCGTTCTTTTCGGGTTTGCTCTTGTCTTAGTCCGTCCATCCGTAGGGTGGGGATCCCGGGGGACAAGAGTAGTGCTTTCTGGTGCGCGGGCATGGTGCCCTGGTATTACGACACCTTCGAATATGAGAGCATGCCACGGTCGTGAGGGTAGGCGGCGGGGGGGGTTGTGACAGCCCCTGTCCGTCCCTTGTAATCCCTCCACGTTCGCATGTGATGTAGGAGTTAAATAAATGCTTTCCATTGGGCGGGATGGTACCGGGAAGTCTCCCTGTTATCCTAGACATAACCATGCTCATATCGTGTTAGCATATGATCCTAACTATTCATTGTAAGACCATGACTAGAATACATTAGATTACTCCATAGGACATTCATTTATTCTTTATCTATTTTCTTTATCCTTTTCCTGGTGGATTCCAATGTGTATGTCACACTATCTATAAACCGTATTGCTTACCCCTGTTATGAACGAGTTGGTCTAAACGTGCACACATTTCATCATCCAGATGCCATGCTACTTCTTATACAACATGCCTTCCTTTGGGAAATATAAATAACGATACCCTGAATACTTCCGGGTGAAATGCTACAATGATAGATCCGTGCGCTTGCGGATGAAATATCAACTATAGCAAGATCTATCACCGTTGATTGAAAGTGCGTTATCACCGACATGGTGGTTCCACTTAGTGATATCGACGGCTCGTCTCCTAGCGTAGTCATCAGGGTTGGGTTCTAAACCTGATTCTAATGATTGCGCTAAGAAACGCCAACAGTAAACCCAACAAGTAAGCCGGCGCACACCTTTAGGTCGTCCAGGCTCGAAGGCCGGCGCACACCCTTAGGCAGTCTAGGCCCAAAAGTAAGATCCATGCCCGAAGGCAGGACAATACATATTGATTTAAACTCTGCAGAGCGTGTACACAAGATCTCTCGATCACCATCATTGATGCCCTAGGAGCACCTAGGAAGATTCTAGCTGCCTTCCAACTAGTACGATGCCATCCCCGCCACTCGACCCAGGAAGCCCCGGAGTACCACCGCACGAGAGACGGGAAAGACAACACCGGGCCCGTGAAGTGGTGCTTTGCCTACTAGAACGGAACAGGCTCGGCCTTCGTCTCCGCCCGACCCTAATCGCCTCACAAACCTAGCGAGTAATGGCACCGCCCTAGCTAGTCGGACTACCCGTCCCCTACCCATTTTGGGGCGAGCGATGTGTACCAGGTTCCCATATGATTCCGTCCCAACGATCCAGTAAGTCCTTAGGTTGACCCGGACAAGACATCTTCTCGCCTTACGTGCTAACGATAGCACCTTGGGGCTTTGCTCCACAAAGGCTCTCCACCCCAGAACTCCGGGAAAATCACCATGTACCCGCCACAGGTACCTGGCATACAGGGGTGCCCAGGCCGCACCTCCTCGGCAAGACTCGTCTCTGCGACTCGTCGTAGATCCTGCCCAGTCGACTCAACCCTCACCACCACACACCCAAGACACACGCAGAATCACACTCCCCAGAAGATACAACTCAACCGTCCGGCTCTTATACTCCGGCTCTCATATATATACACGTAAGTGAAGGTAAAGCCACATAGTGGCAAGTGCAAGCAAGCAAGCAGGAGTATATAAGTGCGAGCGCAAAGCTGGGTGATTTGGTGGATGGGTCTCAATCAAGACATATCAGGCTCAGGCAAAAGCATGCATCCATATATACTAGCAAAGGAATAAAGTAAAAGCGCTAGCATATCTATTTGCAATGTCTAAATAGGATTCTCTAAATAAAAGTGCTACCATGACACCTGCGATGTCGAGGAAATAGTGGTACTAGCCTCCGTCACTTGGTGTAGTCGTACGCCGGGGTCTCCTCCTCCTGGGTCGACTCCACTCCGAGACTGAAACGTAACGTAAAGTCGCGATGAGTGACTCCTATAGAGGTCCACAAAGAAGCAACAATATCCAAAAAGATCCAACTGCACTCATAGATAACCCTATGACGTAGAGCTTGAATTTAGAAAAAATTGGACTCTTGTTTCATAATTTTCTGACACCATATGAATATTCTATGAATTTCCTAAGATCAAATTATATTTTGAAAAAGATAAAAGCCTGGATTAACCAGACGCTGACACGTGGCAGCTTCTGGTTGGGCGGATGACATCAGCATGACGCCATGCGGGTTCAAGGGTAACAACGGCTGACAGGTGGGTCCGCGATGACGTCACCGGTGGCGCCATCGCTGGCGACGCAGGCATCCAAGGGTGACAGGGATTGACAGGTGGGTCCCACGGCTACGGTGACTGACACGTGGGGTCCAGAGTCACGGTCACAGACAAGTGGGGCCAGGTGGGACCCAGTCAACGGTCAGAGTTGACTGGTCAAACTTAGGTGGGCCTAGTGGGCCGAATATGGGCCGAACAAGGGCCGGGTTGGGCCTCCCGGCCCGGACACATGTCGTATGGCTAGGCTGTCCACATGGCACTGTTGGGCTCTCTTCGGGCCGTGGTTCACAGGCTGGTTGGATGGGGTGGTCCACCGTGGACTACAGGCTATTGGTCCTTAGACCACACGGGGTCTACAATGGACCAAGTCCATCTCTCTGCTCCTCCTCGTGGCTCACGGTGGACCGGGCCTACGCCGGCTTTGCTCCTCTTTCTTTCCCCATCTCCTCCGCTCTCGCTCCCGCGGCTCACGGCGGCGCATGCGCCGGTGGCAAGCTTCGGCACGGCGGCGCGAGGCAAGTGGCTCACCCCTCGCACCGGCATCTACGGCTTCGGCCCGGTGGGGCGGACATGATGGCGAGGCTAGGTGTCGCCACGGCCGCTCCGGACGTCGATTCACGCGATGCGGCGGCGGCCCTGCGGCGAAGTCGCCGTAGCGACCGGCGGTGAAAACACAATGGCTCCGGCGCGGGCTTAGGGTTACTACAAGGGGCCACAGGTGCTAGCAGAGGCGGCAAGGTGGCCAGCGTTGGCCGGACATGGCCCGGCGGGCGGTCATGGCACGCCATGCCGGCGCGGGCGGCGCCAAGTGATTGAAGGGCAACCGGGGCCGGCGGGTGCTTCTTTCTTAGGTTGGGGTCACGGCGAAGCCAAAGGGGCTCACCCGCGACGACCAAAACGGGCGGTGGAGTCCGCCATGGTGAACGCCGCGCGGCGGCGCTCCCGGCGACGCGCGGCTCCGGCAAAGTCCGGCAAAATAGCGCCTCCCTACCAAGGAGGCGGCGTGGTTGGGTGGTTTGGCACGGTGGTTCTCGACGGCGCAACCTCGACGAGCGAGGTGGCCGGGGTGACGCTGAACGGCCTATGGCACGGCGGTGCCGACGGGACGGTGGTGCGCCGCCGGCAAGGTCATGCGTCCGGGCGTCTAGGTCTCCATTTAGGCAAACGAACATATCCTATCTACACAACGGATCAAGGCGGAAAACGGCCGCAAGGGTTTGGTGGTTGATTTCGGCGTGGTTTGGCCGGAACGTGGAGGTGACATGGGGGCTCGTGGCTATGGCGGTTCGCGGCCACGACGGTGTGTCGGACATCGGCGTTCCCGAGCACGGGAAGCTCGCAAGGCGGCCCTTTGGCTCGTGCACGTGCACAAGACGACGGCGTGTTCACCGTGGCTAAGAAGGCTCGGCCTTTACGCTCCGGTGTAGTGAGAACACGGCGGCGGCATGGATGTGATCATGATGGCACGGTGGGACCGGAAGCTCACCGTGGACTTCTCGCCGCCGTTGGTCGAGGCGGCGAGTTGAGGCCGTGGCGGGTTGGTGCGGTGCCGTGCCGGCGGCAGCGTTGGCGTAGCCGATCGGGCGGTGGCCTTCGCTCCACCGCCGGCTCGTGGTGCGTCACGCGGCGGGCGGCGTCCTTGGCGGGCTCCGGCTGGTCTGCGTCGAGATGGCGGCTCGGGCTCGCGGTGTTCGGCAACAGCGGCGGCGTCCCCGCGAACTCCGCACGCAGCTCCGACGCAGCCGGTGCTCGGCGGCGGCTGCTCCGCCGACGGCGCACGGCGCACCTCCCTTCCTTCTTCTCCTTCCTCCCGACTCCTTCCCCTTCTCCCTCTTCTCGGTTTGGCGGGGAAGACGGGTGATCAAGGCCACCGAACGGCGGCGCAGGGTCCTGAACCCTAGCGCTCCCAAGGGGCGCTTTATAGGGCGGCGGCTTCCATGGCATGGGATGGATGGCGGGGTGGTCGGGATGCATGGAGGAGCAATCGGATGGCCGTGGTGTCTTTGGGGTGAGGGTTTGGGTTCGCGTCGCGATCACGCGGTGCTCGTGCTCTCCGCTTTGAGACCGGGGCCGGGCCGGCGGTCTCGGGCGGCGGCGCGGCCTTGGCGAGCGCGCGGGCCATGGCCTCGACGCCATGGCGTCCGTGCGGTTCGAACTGGGGAAGGCGAGTGTGGGCGTCCGACGTGGCGGGCGGCGCGCCGAGCTCGCGGTGGTGGCCGACGCGGGGCCTCGGGTTCCATCCTCCCGCGGCGGCGCGTTGCGGGAGAAAACGTAGGGGACCGAGGTGGGGGAAAAAGATGACACAAGGGTCCCTCGCGTCGGGCTTGCGACGGAAAAGACGATCGTTCTTCCTAATGCGCGGCGTGGGCGCGGAGTGCTACTGCGGGCCGGCCCGTTGGCGAGTGCGTGGCCACGCTAGGTCGGGTCATTGGCCGGCCGGGGCAAGCTGGGGCGGTGGGTTGGCCAAGCTCGCGTGGGCAAGAGGTGAAGGCAGGCTGGTGTTGGGCCAGCGAGCAGAGTTGGGCCAGATTGGCTTTCCAATTTCCCTTCCCTTTTTCTAAGTCTTTTCTATTTCTCCCTTCAACTAAAACTAAACCATGGGCACCTTATGTGTGTTTACATATGTTGCCAACATGCAAACACTTTGGGAAGTCCACTAATGGTCATTAGGGTTTTAGGTGGAAACCATTTCCAAGGGTTGGCAACAAGAGGGTTATAAAAACATAGGGTTTGATTTTATTAGCATCTCATAAAATCAAAAGAACTCCAACTCAAGCATGGTTGATTAAAATGCAAAATGCCCAACAAAAATTTAATAGGTGCTACTTGTGCAACTAGGGAATGTTTACCTACATGACATTTCATCAATCATGGGTTATTTAAGAAAAATTTTTGTTGGTTGCAATTTTTAGGTTTTGAAATTTCCGAGTTGTTACACCGGCCCTAGATCCACCGCCAATCAGCCCGACCGCCGTGGATCCGCCTCCATAGACAGCGCCCAAACTGGATCCATGGATATACAGAGAGTGAGAAGCAGAGATAGGGAGATGGAGAGTAGATCGAGATGGGGAGGCCACTACCAACCTGGGACGACGGACGACGAGAGGGGCCGACGACGAGCATGCTGCTTGGCCACTGACGCCGGGAGAGTTGAGGGCGGGCACGGGCATCGGGATGGGGAGGGGGCGCTTGGCCTCCGAGATGAGGAGAGGGGGCGCGGCGTCGGGAGGAGGCGGTTGGGGAGGGGGCACGGTGGCGGCGTCGGGAGAGGAGGCGATTTGGGGGATGGGGCGCGGTGGCGGCGTCGGGTGCTTCGGGCGCCGCGTCGGGTGCGTCAGTGAGGAGGCGAGTTGGGAAGGGTTGAACGATGAGTGAGACCGGGAACATCGAGTGAGTGACTAGGGTTCTGAGATTCTGTATATATATGCGAATTTGTTAGTGGGCTGGGAGGGCCGCTAGACTGGGCCTGATTTACCATGGCCGGCATTTTACAAAAACCGCCACGATTAATCTATTAATCGTGGTGGTTTTTCCCATGGCTGGGGATGCTGGGGCACCGATTAATGGTGGCTGTTTCCTAAAAAACTGCCATGGAAAATGATTTCCAAATGCTGTGTAAAATCAGTTGTGTAGTAGTGGATGGGGCAAAGTCGTCCCCGTGATCATTCACGGGGATGGGGATGGAGAATTTCTTCCCTCGCAGGGACGGGGATGGTGAAGCAACCTCCAACGGGGAATTCCCCATTGCCATCTTGGGGTGGTACTAGAAATTGGTCAGCATAAGAGGCATTGCACAGTACCCGTGTGGGTGGTTCCACTCTGTGTCTAAACGTTAGACTAACTCCAACTGGTGATGCAGAACTCAAATATGCATGCCGACCGGGCGTTTGCCTCATGAAAACAGCCTCCAATGGGTGATGCACAGAGAAGACGCGTTTTGCGCTCGAGGAGAGAGGAGTGGCAAACTTGCGTCGCCTCCTGCTCGCGAGGCAAACGACAATGGTGGGCCTGGGACAGCTCTTACGGTGGGACGAGGTGGGCCGGCGACGGTGCCTCCAGATCTGGCGCAGCGAGCTCCCGGTGGCCAGTAATGGGGACATGATGCCTGATCTTCCGTCAAGTTATGAAAACTATTGTTTTGGTGGAACTCAACACATTGATCCGGCTTCAGATCGAAAAGACCCGAACCTTGCAACCTTAGCACCGACGCTCCTTAAGTTATCAACCGTGTCTCCAACCGGTTTACCTTGCCAAGAAGGCTAATCCTTGCCTGCAAAATGAACAACACAAGCAAGAACTCGAAAGAACACAAACTCAGAATTTTGAGACAAACTGCAGATGAATGATTAAGCACTCGAGTTGGGGTTTCACAAACCGATGTACGGCGACTGTGAATGGACAGAATAATCTAAGCAAAACCTAAACCCTATCATAGGCGACGACTACTGATTGTAAATCCAAAGGGGCGTCCAAGGACCCCTACTCACGTCACTAAGGAACCCTAACACGTTACAAGGCCCAAATGGCCCAAAAGACAGTGATGCAGCACCTTGACAGATTCTGAACGTCAACTTGTTTTGATGATTCCCATTGATTCTGATAAAATTTGGGCGTTAAACCAAAGCCATTGGTTAGCTTATGGAATTATCTTCCCATCCATGTATGGATCATCGAAAACGGAGTTCGTATGCGACCTGAGCATCCATATTACTACTGACTCGTCCAGCAGCCCGAGATGGACTCGAACTTGACGTGGAGTGGGCCTCCAACTTGGCTTGGATGCTTTTGCTGACCTCCTAAGGTGGTGTCCAAGGTGGAGGACATCGAAGAGCTTCCCTAAGATGTTCTCAGTGTCCTTGGGGCGTCCTTCCAATTGGGCCAGGGTCCCAGTGAAGGATAACAAGCCCATGACGACGTTGTAGCTCTAGGCATAAGTAGCAGCAGAATGTCTTGATGATTTGAAGGCCTTTGCCGACGTGATATTGAGGTGGGACCAGATCTATTTGAAAGCAATCAAGTCCTCATTGACCTCAATCGCACTCCGGATGGATGAGTCATGACTTTTCCAATGAAGCATTGTTGGGCCGCCGACGAACCGAGAGTTGAATTTTGATGAGCTCGCACTTTCTAACACATTTATACTTATAATCAAATAATGACATGCACATGTGGAACCAAGTGAGTTTTACCAAAAATCACTATGCAAATGTGGACACGAGCTCACCTTATAAACAATGGTCGTACTGAAGGTGTCATGTTCTCATCGGCCGACTTGCATCCGCCGGCCGTCTCGCGTCGTCGGTGGTGCCGGGGGCGCCCGACTCCGTGCCCGCCCGCCCCGCTCTCCGCCACTGCCACGCCACGCGCCGTCGGTGCCACCAATGGTGCCGGGGATGCCGTCGGTGGTGCCGCGCACACTCCGGGCCTCCTCGTTCGTTGATTGTGGAAAAGCAAGGGTGTAAACGTAATTTTGTTTCACTCTCAGGGTTCCTAAAGTAAAAGAGCTAGAGAGTAGGAGTTTCTAGACATGGGCTTAGTAGATTTTAAAAAAGATCAGGTTTCTTTGTGCAAAAGTGTTCGACATGCCATCGAGCAAGTCCTATTCGATGGGGCTGCTGTTGGTGACGTCTGAGCTATGCATGCTGGATATTTTTACTGTGCCGCACTCAAATCCTACTATGCATCGTATGTTTGGGTAGTATCTTGCTGAAGACAGCCTTAATTACGATTGGAACTAAATGAGGCTGTGTTTAGATCCAAAAGTGCGATTGATCCCCATTACATCAAATCTTTTGCCTCATGAAGCATCAAATGTAAAACAATTAAGCAGTTTGGATGTACTTTGCGAGACGAATATTTTGAGTCTAGTTATAGCTCATGGTAGGACAACAATTACCACAAACAAACAAAAAGTGCTACAATACAAAAATTTAGCTACAGTACCAAATTTCTGGTGAACTAAACACAAGCCTGACTTAGCTACAGTACCAAATTTTCCTCATAGAATACTAAAAACAAGCCAGCCGAACACACCCTCAATATGTAGAGTACTAATATGAGAAATGACACTAACAGTGGCAGACAAGATAAAAACAAAATTGTGTCAGCACATGGTGCTTCGTTAAAAACCTTACTTAAAAGTAAGGAAACAAGAGAGAGTACAACATGGGTATACGTCAGGGAAACTAAGTTAGTACTGCCGTTGGCATGCTGGTTTCAATCCAGGGTAGCCAAAGCCAGTCAGTATTTACGGAACCCCATGCTAGGTTGTCGAGCTTGGCTGCAGGTGCTTCTTTGGGCAAGTACGGTTGCAATGCGTTGAGAGGCTATTCGTTCCGTTCGCGGTGCCAGCTTTGAGCACCCTTTCGCAACAGCAGCACATAGCATAGACCACCTTAGGCTCATGTCCGTCATATATCTTGAGGAAGTTCTGCCAGACTGGTGATTCTCCCTTCACCACCATGGAGTCGTCAGGTTCCCGCTTCCGATGCTTCACAACAACAGTTCTGTTGTTGGTAGATTCTCCCTTCACCACCATGGAGTCGTCAGGTTCCCGCTTCCGATGCTTCACAACAACAGTAGTTCTGTTGCTGGTATTCGCCCGTCGTTGTTTACCTAGACAGAACAGGGCATAGCAAAGGGTACATGAGATGTTACTAGCTCTTGATACCTGTTGGGTATACAAATTCTGTATATCTGTTGTCCGATCGATCATGGAAATTAAACCAAATAATTAAGATTAACAAAGAGTTTTGCGATCAGGGGCGTACCTGCCACTTGGAATACCTCGCGATAGCAAAAATCCTAAAAGTAAAAAAAGCACATGTATCACAACCTGAAAGAGACTAAAGAGAGTATCTTATCTAATCTGATCTAAATAAATAAATGGATATTGTATTAGTTGAAAACAATAAGGGGGAGAGATAACTAAATTAGTTCTGATTAGAGTTTTAGTACTGACTAAATGTAGATCGAGTTCTAAGGGGCAAAATATAACATATATGTATATGTAGGCATACTACTAGTCCGTAGTATAAGATATATTCTAGGCTGTGCTGAAACAAATTAGAGGCGCTGATGGGCTAGTGTTAATACGAGTAATTAAAAGCGCAAATATATAAAGGCATACTATTATAAAAGGTTCTGGTACTTGTATTTACCTCCATATACATGTCCGAACCCCAACGACTCGTCGGGATGTACTCATTCGTGCCCCAGCTGGTTTCTTCGCCATCGATCGTGCAGAACCGGAGGTTCCTTTTAATCCCAACGACGTCAAGCCGTATATGCTGCTTTTCCTCACTGCCTTCTCCTTTCCCCTTATTCTTCACCACCATCTCGAAATCTTTTTCCTTCCAGTAACCATCCTTGCACCCCGAGAAATCTCCATTGAGCACGACGATCTTTACGCGCGCAGTCGTGAGGTAGCTCCGACATGCCTCCGGAGCGGTTTGGTCCTGCTCGGCGAGGCTGTGGTTGACATTGACGGCTCCAGTGGAGCATAGCTCGGACTTTTGTCTGTTGACGAATTGTATGATCTCTAAAGGGGTGCTGCCGTCGGGAGGCTTGATGTCTGTAGAGCACTCTGTCGGACTCCTCAAGGGTGCTGTCGATGTATCCGATGGGACGAGCTTGACCGCTAGCGAAGTACTCCCTCTGTCCAGTCGCTCATTAACCGTGGATGTGAGGAGGCCACGATTATCAAACGACAAACGAAAACTTTGTGGGACGGAGGTAGTACTCCTGTTGATGTGTCTCCTCTTTGAGGATCCCTGCTCCTCCGGTGCCTGCGTGAAGGCGCCGCCGCCTGGCTGGGACTGGGAGAAGCCACCGGTCCCATTGTTGACCTCCAGATCCGGAGAGCTGGTCCCCATATCGGTGGTGTTGGTGGTCGTGGTCGTGGAAGGGCAGGTGCTGTTGCTGTGGCCGGCGGAGTAGGAGTACCGCGGGTGGTCCGCCTGGGTGAGGCTGGCGTTGGTCAGCAGCCGGTTGGGCTCCTCCCGCCGAGCACCCTCGACCGATAGGACATCTTTTACGGCGGCGGCGGTGGGGATGGCGGCGATGGCGTTGACTTCTTGCATGTTGGAACCCAGCAGAGGACTCCCCGGCTGTACAATCTCCTCCTCCTCCGTACCCATGGCGGTGAAACCGCTGGGTTCTCCGCTGCCAAAGTAGGGAAGCAGCTGGGTCCGGCTGAGATCGGGATTGATCCCTGGCCACAGTGGACTGCCTGGCCACGGGCAGGCCCACTCCGTGTGAGCACTCTGCTGGTGCAGGATCTCCGCACAGGCGGCGCCCATAGGCCCGGCGACTCCGACAAGATGATGCGGGGGCGGGGCTGCCGGCCACGGGCCGGGCGCGTGGTTGACCTCCATCGACCTGATGCCTGTGCAGTCCTCGGGGTAAGCATGCTGCTCATGCAGGATCTCCCCACCTGTGACGGCCGTAGGCCCGGCCAGTCCCAGAGGGTAAAGGACTGGCTGGCGCTGCCTGGCCGCGGCGACAACCTCCAACAAACCACCGGCGGTGGAATAGTCGGAGGAGGCATCCAGCAGATTCTCGACGGTGCACTCGGCAGGCACCTGTTGAAAGTAGGTCATTGCATCCTGGGGGGAGACAGAGACGGTTGTGAATTGCTGGTTTCCTCCAACCGAGTTGATGGCTTCCATCTTGATCTGGGGTCGGAAGCTTGGAGGTGGAGGCTGTTTGTTCTTGGATGGACTGGGAATGGGAACGGAGCGAGTGCTCGGAGGCCGTATATATATTACCCAAGCCGGAGCGGGTATCCGACGGGCCTATCTCACGGGCAGACAGCCACCTCGAAATACGGGAAAGTTTAACGCTGAGCCGCTGCCGGTTTAGCCCTCCCTCGGGTACCCGCGCATGGGGATTCGGTTATGACACTAGAAAAACTGGCACGGCGAGTGTACAATGTGTAGGGTGACACAGCTGGCAATACAAAAAAAAACTCGATCTCTGCCCATACCTAGGGACTTTTTAACGTTTGGCAATAAAAAAAAAACCCTTTTGACATGAATAAAGTAGTGAAACACAGGTATATATTATCAACCCCGGGTACCCGTTCGGCCGTTCCACGTCGCCGGGTACTTTTTTTTTTTACGTTGCGTTTCCAGCAAGACAGTGGTCAGGACATCCAAAGCCGGGTACCCGGTCTCCTGGTCAGGTCCGGGTACCCGGCATGTACAGGTCAGCAGTAAGGTGGTTCATTTCACTTCCACACTTTCTCGGATACGTACAAAGCAACTCGATGCAAATCTTCTAACTTGGGCACGCCAAGAAAAAAAGAAACTTGTGCACGCCGGCATGGTAAGCACTTTCGGGTACCCCCGGCCACCTGCTGGCTCTCCATTGCTAGCTTTTATTTATTTATTTATATATAGCGACAGCTGGGTAATTATTTCTGTACTCCGGGACTCGTATTCCTAGGTCCTAGCCTAGCCGCCGGTACCCGGATTGGCCCTAGCCGGGGCGGCGGATCAATGCACTGTGTGGCCGGACCTGGCAGCTGCAGCATGCTCCTCCGGGTTGGTATTAGAAGTCGTTTTGGAAAAGGTTTTGTTCAAACATTGAAAATATAAATCATCAATAACTTTTAAGTTGTTGAGTTTGTAAATGTAAAAATTATATGAGTAGATTTATTTTTAAAAATACTTTAATAAAAATATACATATATCACATCTTCATAAATATTTTTTATAATAATAAGAGGTCAAAGTTGTGTTTTGGAGACCGTGTCGCTATCCTAAACGACTTCTAATACCATCCCGGAGGAGAGTACACGAGAGCGAGAGGAGAGGAAAGAGCAACGGGAAGAGGTGACGCGCCGCGGCGGATAACCGGAGAGAACGGGCGGCAAAGGTTGGAGAGAACGCCACGCGGGGGTGTTTTGTTGTACCTAGTCCTGCTAATCATGACCAGCAAATAGTGCATGGTAGCGCAAGGTAGGGCGCCTCCGTACCTTAGCTCCGCCGTGGATACCTACCCCGAGTCCCTCAGACCTGGCTGAAGCCCGAACGTTCGCAGTATCTCATAGTCCTGAGTTTAGCACTAGCGGCGTCCTCGGCTCCCGGCGCTCGCTCTTGGGCGGCTCGGGGGCGCCACCGCTGCCGGCCCTCCTCCTCGGCCGGGCGTCGCCGCCCTCAAAGGGGCGCGGCCGTGTCCCGCCCCCCTTCCTCCACCTCCCGCGCCTCCACCCTCCAGCCCGCCGCCGGCGGCCCCCGCCCGCTGAGACGACCGGCCGGATCCGCCCCCGGATCCGCCCCGGGATGGCGCTCCCCCACCCCTTCCCGCCGCCGTGTTGGTTCTGGCCCGCCGGCGGCGACCGGGCTCGGCGTGCGGGTTGTGGGCCCCGGGCCGGCGGTGGCCGGCGGATCCGCCCCCGGCGTGTCACCCGGTCCCCCGGCGTCGGCTTTGCGGCGGCAAGCGGCGCCTCCTCTTCGGGCCGCGTGTGCGCGGCGGCCGGTCGGATCTAGGTGTTGGTATTTGATAAGCCTACGAAATATTTATAATAATCCAAGCGAACGGATACTAGTGAGCATTTCACCCCGGAGAGGATTTTAATATCGAATCCACGGGGAGGATGGTGTGAGGATAAGCGAGGCATATAACTAATCCCCGAGCAAAGAGTCAAGGAACCGAAGAAGATAAAGAGATAAGGAGATTTCTATGGTTGTCTAATTCTTATCCTTGTAAGCTATGTTGGTATTGTCTTACAGGGAAGCACCCAAAGGAAAACATGGACAAAACATGCAATCCTCTGGCACTTATACGCCCAACAAGTCTTATAGACAGAGGGTGGATTCCAAAGGACTCAACAGGACTGTCACTCCCGCGATCTACCACACGACCCGGAACATAAGGTGTCATCACAAGCAACCTCAGTCTAGGCACCACGCCTAAACCTAAGCTACCCCTCTAATCTATAGGGTCCTACAGATTAAAGTACTCAAACAAGAGTTGTGAACAGTAAGAACAATAAGAACATTCACTTACTCAAATAAGGAGTTAAACCACCGTAGAAGTCTCAGGATCAAGTACCAGTTAATGGGACTTGATCCTGATGGTACAAGACGTAGAGGAGTCACCGACAGGTTCGGTGCTTCCTCAGCAGCTCTTCCCATCACCAACACTTTAACTCTAGGAATAAGATTAGTCTCTCTCATGAGAACTATGGCTCTAATCTCTTCTTGACTCTTACTCTTGATTAGAGAGAGGTTATCCTTACATTGGGATACCTCTACAACTGAGAGATAATGAGATAGAATGAATTAGGGTTTAACCCCAGGGGTCGGGGGGTCTTCTTATATAGGCCTTGGCGATGAACGATGACCATTGGATCAAACCGACGTTCAATAACGGTGTAGATACAACCTCAAGGTCGGTTACAAAAACGACCTAGGAAGATGAGACTGACAGGCGGGACCCACTCTCGGCGGGCCCTAAAAGGCTCTAGCGGCCGCCAGGGGTAGGTGATCCTCTCGGGATCTCCTTCCTCCCGGTGTCTTCTCGGTATGTTCTAGAGTGTTTTAGTCCATATTTTGGGTTGAGTTACTTCACGGTCAAGTCTTGTCATCATATGTGATGTATATTCCGGAACTTTCTTCATTCTTCTCTACATTTATCTGTTAAGTCCCTGAAAAATATAAATCACCAAAGCTTGTGGAATTATGTTAGTAAAGCCCCTAGACTTATGTTGATATTCATTTTATGCCCTTATTTCATATTAGTTGACTAGTAATATTATGCTATAACAGTGTCAACACTAGGCCTCCGTGCCCGGCTCTCGGCGCCGACAGTTCCTCCCCTCGCTGGGCTTTCCAGCCAGCAGCTGGACTGTACCCGGGTGCGCGCGCCACCGGGGGGCTCGAGTCCCGCACGACGCCGCGCTTCAATGCCGCCTTTCGGCCGGGGGCGGTTAGCGGCGTCCCCCCGTCGTCGGCAACTTCCTTGGGGCACCTGTAGCCTAGCAGCTGTAACACCCCTGGTGTTACTACTCAACTAAAATCTTGACATGTCATCATGTTTATCATAAAGCATGCATAAATAGAAAATTTGAAATGCATTGAAATTAAAATAAGTTTATATTTTTAGAGAATGTTTGTGCTTAAGAAAATTTAGAGTGATTTAATTTTAAATGTATGTTTTTGATCCTAAGTGAGATGTTGGATGAGGGTTGGATAGTATAGGTTGGGAATCTGAAATTTGAATCAAATTCCAGTTTGAATTGAACTCCGAATACCCTAAATTCCATTCTTTCTTTTTACCCCCTTTTCTTTTATTCAAAATTTATAAAGAATTTGGGTATGGTTATTAAAGCAAATTTGTAGAGTTTTCAAAGTGGAACAAAGTTGGTATTTTGAGTTTTCAAAGTTTAGTTCAAAAATTTAGAGTAATTTTGAAAATACCAAAATTAGGGTTTTGTCCCCTTTTGATTCAAAAACCATAATTCAAAATCTAAGCAAAATTTGCAAAAACTTCCAAAAGCTAGTTTGTAGATCTTGTTGAGATGAACAAAAGTCATATACAAAGTTTTTCAAGTTGTTACATGATTTTTTAAAAGTAATTTTGAATTCAAATTTCAAAATTTTGAACTGCATTTCAAGAAGTCATATTTAGAGGCTGATTTTGAAAATCTTCCAATTATGAAAATTGTAGATCTTGAAAAATTAGCCTAAGTCACTTTTTGGAGTTTTTGAAGTTCAGTTCAAATTTGAGGAGAATTTGATGAAATTCAGAGAAGATAAGGTTTTAGGGCTACGGTGCACGGGGAAAACCCTGTTCTTCCTCCATACCGCCGGTCGCCGGCCGCCGCCGTATGTTCTCGCGCCGCCGCCCTCGCGCACGTCACCAGCTAGCTGGCCGGTTTAAACGCGCCACCACCCGTCCATCCCTCCTTTGCCCTATAAAAGCCACCGCCGGGCGCCGTTCTTCCTTCTTCTTTCTCCTCCATCGCCGCCGAAACCGCCTCCGCCCCCTTTCGGTTGCCGTCGCCGTCGAGCTTCAATCCACAAAATTGATCCCGCCATCGTGTTCGCAACTTCCTTGCGCGCGTCTTTTGAGCTAGCCCTAGTCCCACCTCGTAGCCGCCGGCGCCCGGCGCGACGTCGTCTTCTCCACGGCCGGCGGGGCGCCGCCGCCGCGAGTCGAGCCGCCGTCGTCACCGCTTTACGGTGAGCTTCAATGAAAACCGGCTAGCGCCCTAGCTTCGTCTTGACGCCGTGGTCATGATGCGCTCGTTGGTTTCGTTTTTGCCCCACGGGAGGCCGCCGGAACGCCGTCGTTGCCACCGTCTTCCATCACCGCCGCCGCCGCTCTCGTCGCCGATCACCCTCCGCCCGCGTCTCCATCCCAACCAACGTGAGCACCGTCATCTTTCGAGGTCCCGGTCACGAGGGTGTCATCGGTTTCTTTGTTTAGTGAGCCGTAGCCGCCGGAACGCGCTTGCCGCCGGCCGAGCCGGTTGCCGCTCCACTCGGCTGGCGGGCGTCCTAGCTAAATTCGGTTTGGATTCGTTTAGCCGGGGGTTTTAGGACCCTCCGGAGGTGCTAGAGCTGTTGCCGTGCTTGTCGTCGTCGTCGGGAGGGCTCCGGTGAGCCTTTCCGCCGCATGGCCGCGCCGCCGCCGCCGCCATGGCCGTCGGTGGTGGTGCCCCGGTGCCTTAGATGTAGGTTTTGGGCATCATCGTGTCGCGCGAGGTCGTGAGGGTCGCGTCGAGTCAAGTCGTGTCGCCGGAGGAGTCGCCGCCGCGAAGTTCTCGCCGGCCAACGCCGGCGGCCGCCATGTCGGCCGCTGGCCGGCGGGATGGGCCGGCCTCGCTATCAGAAGCGGCGAGCTGGGCGCGCAGTGCCGGGCCGGGCCGTCGCGGGATGTTGGGCCGGTTTCGGCCCGAGTGTTTGTTTTGTTTTAAAAATCTAATTTATCAATTTCTTTACTTTTGAATAGTGCTTGATTCTTTCAAAATTCATAGAAATTTGAAAATAGCTCCTTAAATTCTGAAAATTTTTGTAGAAGCTTCTTATGAATATATGAATCCATGAAAAATTTGAAACTTCGATTTTGAGTAGTTTCTGCATGATTTAAAAATACAAATTTTGAATTGAAAAATGCATCTTCCTTGATTTTTAATAATTATTTTATTTATCCAAAAATCATGAAATTTATTTTGGTACTGTTTTATGACATGACCTACCTGTACAAAAATTTTGGGCTTGTTTTGAGAAAATTAAATTATTTATTATTTCATGCCCTATCATTTTATGTGTTTCAAAATTTGTTTAGTGTCAAATAATTTCGGTTTTGTGTGACTTCGGGGTTGTTTTGTGAATCTTGGTTTGTGTCATAATAAGATGGTCCTTGAGAACTCCTTAGGCTATGGTGATGATATCTTTAGAGTAGTTCAATAAATTGGTTTTGTTGGGTTGCAACTTTATCGTGAAGTAAAGTTTCCTTCCCTGTGTTTATCATTTCATGCACCTGCAAGCATCACATTTACATATATGGCATCATATTGAAGCATACATTATTTCGTGTAGTGAACGAGATCGAAGGTATCAAGTCTGAGCCGATCACCGAGGAGATTTCATATCCAAAGTGGAGGAGGGTTCGGATTTTGTTAGGTTTTAGAAGAACTAGCTTTTCCCTCAACGAAGGCAAGCCCCGGTTACATTACACCTTTCCTTGATATTTTAAAAGTTTTATATCACTTATGTCTATGCTATGTTGCATTAAGTAATTAGGAGTTGAGTAATAACCTAATTGCTGCATTACCATCCTTGTTTATTGCAATACCATCCTTGTTAACCTTGTTTTATTTCGAAAATGCTTAGTGAAGCTTAGCCCCCTTAATTAGTTAAGCTTTTTCATAAAAATGTTTTATTTGGGAAGATGGTACTGTTTTTTCGGAAAAGAAAGAGATGTAGTGATGAATTTGAGATCGGACGGGACGTAGGTGGAAAGCCGGCGGGATACCTAGCCGTGTGCTTGTCCCGTGTTGGTCGTTTAAGGACCGTCCGTTGTTTGGATTGTTAAGTTCGGGACTTTTGAACGCATAAAATACGCTGAGGCCTTCTCGGCAAAGGCACGCGTCGACCGGCGATCACCCCGGATCGGTCGACCCTAACTAGCCACATACTCCGGTAAGCGGATCTCGGTGGAGCCAAATCGGGAATGGCAACCACGCCTTTGGGAGTGGAGAGATGGCGGGGTACATGTTACCCTCGTGGGTTAAAGTCCCGGATTGGAGGTGTACGGTATTCTCGGGTGGCGCAGCCCTCGTTCCCGTTTTGGACAAATCTGAGAAAAGGTTGATATATGCAAGTTTGGGTGCTACATATGTCGTGTGGTTAGGGATCCCCACCGGGTATAATCGGTTCATGAATCGCCGTTGCTTCTAGGTTATGGAGACCCGTTCTTACGCCCATTCATCGTAGTAAATGATGGATTATGGTTTTCAAGAAAGAAAGTTGGAATAAGAAAATATGTTTACTCTAGAAAAGGATAACCTAGAGTATATGAGTTACTAATCTGAAATAAAAATATTGAAAGTAAGGATATATTATTAGTAAGCTTTTCTCGCAAAAAAATTTTTTTTTTGATTCTTGCTTAAGCCTTACCTTGACTCCTAAGACCAAAGATTCCCGAAGTCTCCTCCCCTGTTTTCTTTAGTCGGGTAAGTCTTGTTGAGTACCCCAAGACTCGGGGTTCTTTGACCCTTGTTGCGGGGAGTTGGTCATGAGCGGGCTTGTTTTGGTCCCTGCCGCATGACGGTGTACCAGAAAGAAGAGGACGAGTAGAGTTGAACCCTCGGGCAGGGTTGTCAGTGTTTATATGTATAAAGTTACTCCAATAATAATATCGGGCTTGTAATAATAATACTTAAGTTTGAGTATTTGAACAAATGGTTTGTAAACTTATGGTTATGTAATCCTTCCATTTGTACTACTGATGTATTTGAATAAAGTGTTGTAATACCGAGTGACTTGTTAATGAGATCCTGTTCGGAAAATTAATAGCACTTTCTAGATTATTGGGAACTCGTGCATAATGATCGAGGTCTAATGACGATGATAAGTGCATGTGGGCCCTGTAATTTAGGAGGTTCTGCATTTCAGCGAGCCACTGGGGCTGGTGTGGCGTCGTCGTGCTGCTATTGGTGGTGCGGGCGAAAACTCGGCTTGGCCTCGTCCTAGCAGACGATGGTGGCGCTTTGGGCGCCATTCACCTCCTTGGGGGCATCGTCGTTCACCCAATTGCAGCGGCACGGCGGAGGCCGATGGTTTGATCTTTCTTCCGCCGTCGTCCGTGTTTCGGTGGTGGCACCGCCGTGGTGGTGGGGCCAAGGTGGTGTGGCCCGCGCCTGCAGCCGTTGTGACGCCCCAGGGCAAGCGGGCCACCGCACCGGTGCGGGCGTTGGAAGCGGGGTTCGTGCAGCTCGTCGTGGGAGGGTGGTTCGTCTAGCGGTCGGGGTCGAAAGACCTATGGTGCTCCTTTTGCATTGTCGGCGTTCATGGACGTCGGTCTCCTTCCTGAAGGCAATGCTTGAGCACTCCTGCAGCCTCTTCGGCCCGTCGCTCCCCCTTTGGTCGGTTTGGTCGTTCCGCTGTTCCTATTTGTGCTTCATGTTGTCCTACACCGGGTGGTCTAGCTTGTGGTACCTAGTTGTTTCCGGCGGATGCTTTGCCGCCGAGGTGCTTTGCTTGGGCGGATGCTTTGCCGCCGAGGTGCTTTTGCTTGGGCGGATGCTTTGCCGCCAAGGTGCTCCTAGTCGCGGGTCGTTTCGACGGGTGCTCGCCACCGAGGTGCTTCCCCTTTGACGAGCCGACGTTTCCGGCGCGGCGCTGCCACCGGTGGTCGCGGTCGTAATGAGTCTGTGTTTCCGGCATGTTGCCGAGGTCGCGGGTCGCCTTTTGCGGATGCTTTGCCATCGGCGGTCGTCGTCTTTTCCGGCAGATGCTTTGCTGCCGGTTTGGTCCGGACGGATGCTTGGCCGTCGGTTTCTAGCGGATGCTTTGCCGCCGTTGTCACGTTTGGTTCGGTTTGCCGCTAGCTACCCGGGTGTGGAGTGTTTTAATTGCAATAGGTTCGGCCGTCGGGGTTGTTAATTGGAGGGTCCGCCCCATCCCTCCCCTCTCGTTTCTTGCTGTTTGTTTGTGTCGAGGATTTCGTGGATAACCCGAGGGTTACTCGCGGCTCCTCTTGTATCTGGTTCTACTGGTCTTTCTTTCGGCCTTCTCTTAATGCAATACGAGTGAAGTCCCGTTTTCGAAAAAAAAAAGAACGTTCGCAGGAAGAAGATAAGAGAACTGGAGAAGTCTGAAACAGCGTGAAAGCGATCATGCTCTCACGACCAAATGCTTCACTAGAAGCAAATCGATCATAGAAACAGAGTACTCTAAAGCATAGTAGTCTGCACAACAACACATTGCCAGTACGTGCCCAAGTTACAGCCGCTTCAACACCGTACAAGGCTGAAATTACCTCAGTTTTTTAACAAAAAAGGGACATGAATAATGTTTGTAAAGAACAGAAATTGCCAGTCCGGCCCGGGTACCCGTACGTGGCGTACCGCCGGGTATTTCTTCTGCGTTGCTTTCCCAGTAGCACTGTACAGTATTTTATTTGGGCAAGGCAGATCTCGACATCCAGTCATCCACAGCCGGGTACCCGGCAGGCAGCCTCGCTTGACTACCCGGGCACCCAGCATGTGCAGCTATGTCGTCCGGTCCACTTCCTCGGATACAATGCGACTCGATGCACGCAAACGCAACCGCCGGACAAACAAACAAAAGCCTCCGCCCAGGGCCCCACCCGCGACGGGCGTTCACACCTGTTGTGTCCACAATGAGCGTCAGGTCCACGTGATTTCGCTCCAGCAGTCCAGCGCCGCCCATCGCCGCGGGTATTTAAACGCCGGCCTCCAAGCTACAGAAACAAAAACTTCTCACACACACGCACTGAATCACACAAGGAAATGGCGATCCCGACGGTCAGACTGACGGGGCTCATGTCTCATGCCAGTCTAGGTGGAAGCTCAATCTAATTTGGACATTCATAAATTTTAACAAATGATTTAGAAATTTAAATTTTGGTGGGGACCACTTCTTTCTAGTTCATTTTTTTTAACTAGAGGGTATCCATTGGACATCCATGGACATCCAACTTCCACCTAGACATGCCAGCCAAAGCGCGGCCAAGCTACAAGCTCTGAATCTCGCATTCCTTATCTCCTGGGCTTGCGAGATGGTACACAAGCTTAGTCGAGAGAGGAAGGTGCTCCCAGGGCAGTGGTGGATCTAGGATTTTATCACGGGTGCGCGACGCAAAGAAAATTCTTACACAATTTGGTAAACCATTCATAATTCGGTAAAACCATATTATAATTTGGTCAAACTAGTTACATTAAATTCTTAAAAAGAAGAATCATGTCTGCAAATCTGTTGCGATTATATCTTAGCATTTGCAAGTAGACCATATAAAAGGTATTAAATTTGAGGTATCCTAATCCTTATCACAGTTTCATTACACAAAAAAACATGTCCTGTTATACAAAAAGCCTATTCAATCTCAAACAGATCGAGCACAGTTCAAAACATCTAGCATCTAGTCTAATTCATCGGTGTTGAATTGAATCCCATTCGTAAGGTCTTAAAACAACAAACAAATTACTAATTAAAACAATCGACCTCGTACTAGTATTAATACCTGCAGTTGGCCATGATCCATGTTTTTTAAGGTTACCTCTCCATTACACTCCTGCCAGCATCATTGCAGTTGTCATGAGAGAAGAATGGTTAGAAGAACACCTCGGAATCATCAACCACTTTTGTCGTTGTTGATTTGTCAGTCATCAGGGAAGCAATAGAAAGAGATTTTACCGACGATGAAAATGTTTTTACATCCTGCTCTTCATGATCAATTGATTATCCTGGCATTTCTTGTAAGAGTAGAAGACATGCTGTTTGATGTTTCAGACTGCAGGCAGCAAAAAATTAGTTAACTGGATCAGGCTCCGACCCAACTTGCCAACTTCAACTTGGCAATACAAAGTACAGTACACAACTTGTTGAACAAAGGTAGGATTTGTCCCTCGGCCGGGTACCCGCGCGCCGTGGTGTTGCCTTGGTCGGTCACCCGCGTTGCGCCACGCGCCCACCGCGACGCTCGGCGGGCATCTATTTTGCTTTGGGTCTCGTTTCACGGGATCCAAACATAGGTTGTATTATTCTACTGTTACCTCACCGAAACCCGAAGCCGGGTACCCGGCCTGCGCTCCTACATGGCTTGTACATAAGATACTAGTCAGCAACACGTTACATTGCCTTTTCCATGCCTGGCCCACCCCCGGGGATTTGCTTTTGTTAAGGCCTCGTTTGTATTCCCTGTCATCACTGCCTGTGAAAATTTCTTGGTTAGAATGCTAGTTCAATTTGTACTTATTTCATCGGTTGAAATAATACATAGGCTGATTTTATTATAACTAAAGGTGCAGAAACTATAACAACCGTACCTAAACATTTTGCTGAAGTGATAAGTAATTTAACGAGAGAGAAGAAAATGGTTTTTAACGGAAAAAACTATTATACACAATAAAGACATGAAGAGATATGTATGATAGGTAGATAAGATAGAAAAAGAACATGTGATTGGACAAACGATTATTCTATTGCAACTATACGTTAAAAACACAGTAAAACATAGTTTGTATGTGTAATATCTATAAAAATTAACAAACATAGAAACTATATCTGTAAAGTAACAAACATAGAAGCAGGTCACAGCCAGGCATGGTCCTCGGCCACCAGTAGTCGCCCAATGGCCATAGCCAGCCCCTGGCGCCCCAGAAGGCACCGATCGTCGGCCGCCACTCTAGCTGGCTGAAAATGCCAGATCTGGACTTCGGTGTGTGGAGAAGAAGAAGGTAGAGTAGAGGGTAGGTATAGAAGCGAGGGGAGTCAGGGGGACCTTGCTTCACTGGTAAATTGTAATTACGAACCAACTAATTAAGTGTCATTGGATTCTCTATTAAATATATTTTTACTTTTTTTATGTCATAAATCTTTGTATATCTCTCGGTCAAAAGATGCTTTGACCCTACATAGTTCTTAGCATGACTTGTAATTTGGAATGAAGGCCAGTATATAAAGCATAGTAGTTTATTAGTCTGCGCAACAACATTGCCGCCGAGTGTCCTAGTTAACAGCTGCTCCAACACTACCGTAGAAGGCTGAAATTTATATCAGCTTAAAAAATGGGACATGAACAAGGTAGTCAAGTACAGAAATTATCAGTTCCGGGTACCCGTGCCACGCCGCCGGGGTACTTCTTTTGCGTTGCGTTTCCAGTACTATATATTCGGGCAAGGCAGCACTTTTTCTATGGTCAGCCGGGTACCCAGCCCGCATGTACAGGTCAGCAGCAAAGTCGTGCGACTCGATGCAGGTTATTCACCTCTGGAGCACGGTAAGCTCTCGGGTACCCGGTCACCCACTGGGGTGCAGGTCCTGCAGGAGCAGGGACTGGGGCTATCGATTACCGGCTTATATATAGCGACAGCAGGGTGTTTTACCGCCCTCGATCCAAGCTACAGAGACAAACATCTTCCACACCACACACACCCGAATCACAGAAATGGCGATGGCGATCCCGGCGGTCAGACTGACCGAGCTGATGTCTGATGCCAGCCAAAACTCCTCCAAGCTGCCAGTAGCATTGATCTCATCCGGCGTGACCCTAACCGCGGCAGCTCTGTCACTCATTATCTTCAGGGCTCCCGCTGGCATCTTGCTCCGTCTGCACGGCCTTGCGCCCGCGTTCGTGTTCTACGGCAGTCTGATAGCCATAGCGGCATTTGGGTTCATCGAGGCGTCCTTCGGTTACTGGGCGAGGCCGCGTGACCAACGCGACTGGCGCGCTGTCGTCGGCAAGGCCATGCTCTGGTTTTCCATCTTGCCTCTCGTGTTTGTGGTGGCGTTGGGAGGGACGGTGTCTGTGAAATAGACGTCGTGTCCTGTATGGTCGATCTTGTACTTATATTACATACCAAAACTCATTCATGTCTGCTGTTGTGCACACGAGGAGTGGTGTAGTGCATCTTATCTTTGTCAGGTTAACAGGTCCTCTGCTTTTGTTCCTCTGCTTTTGTGGTGTAACTAAATTATGTGATGATTTACGTGTGATTTTCCTTGTCTCGTATACAGTTTTTTCTAGGATCCCTTGTCTGTATATGTATATGTGTAACTGTCTTTTCCTGTGTACGTATGAGAGTCGAGAATGAATCGGCCTAGCCACAATGACAAAATCGGCCTACGCCGGCTTAGGTAGTGTACAAACCGGCCCAGTCCAGTTACTCTATCTTTGTCCAAAACCGCTATCAACAGAAACAACATTGGTTGTCATTCAGTTCCAATGGGAGGCTTGCTAACTAAAGATGCAATTAAAGCAAAAACAAGTTAGAGACCAACCAAATTTAAGAATGCAAAGTTCTTCTTGTTGTAACCAATAACGAGTGGGCAATTTCACAGCCTTTTGGTCAATAGGCACTTCAAGAATCACTGACAGAACAACTAGACACTACTACAGATTCGCTCATCACTACCGCCGGTATCACTGCCGAAATTTATTCCACCGGCAGCGATGAACCACACCCGTCGATGATGAGCCGTTCGGCGGCGGGACAACCGAAACTCCACGGGCTCGACTAAATCCGGCGGTGAAGATTTAGATCACCACCGGTTGAATCGTTCCCCGGCCGGTGGTCTTGATGGACGCAGAATCACTCGCGGGTTTGAATTAGAACCGAAAGCGATTTGAAGATTGACACAACCGGGTTGAATTAGAACCGATAAGCGATTTGGAAGGGAAGCAAAAGGAACCGATAGCTCAGCGGGGTTGAATGAAGAAGGAACAATAAAAACAAACGATAGAAACAGAGAACGGAGATGAATTAAAACGACTTGAGAGTCATTATATATTACTAGATAATATATTTACAAAACGAAAAAAAATAAAAAGAAAGCGGGCGTCGCCATCGCCTCCGCCGCCCGCCGCCGCCGCCATCGCCTCTCTTCGCCGCCCGGCCGCTAGGCCTGCGTCGTTGCCGCCCGGCCTCGTCCTCGCCGCCGGCTGCAGCTCCTCCTCCCGGCCTCACCGGTATTACCCCTAGCGAGGATGTCGGCCATGGCCTCGACCTTGAAGGCGTAGATGTTCGCCTTCTCCACCAACGGCCAACCCACCGTTGGCGGGCCGACTTCTTCGGCCAGGTTGGTGAGCTTCCCGGAGGGCGTCGTGGAGGCGCCCACGGTGAAGACAAGCTCCTCGTTGGTGTAGACGCCGCCATCTCGTCAATGAAGAAGAAGCTAGCTGCCTGGGGTTTATGGAAAGAGAGAGGCTAATTAGCGATGGAGATGTGGTACCAAATCAGAGCGTTGTTATATAGTAGCAAGCCATGGAATGCATGCAGTCCATTGTCATTCCCAAGACGCGGCTGTTGACACCTCTTAAGCTCTATTTTTATGTGTCAACTAAACATATAATAAGGTTATAAAAAGAATAAATGCATAGAATAGGT
>JADLZK010012627.1:0-137767 GCA_015847255.1 Hyparrhenia diplandra | reverse complement strand
CTCGCCGTAACATCGGTGGAGTAGCGCCCCTTCTCCGCCATACCTTCCTGCATGGCTAGGGGCATGAGCGCCGGTTTGGCCTCCGCTCGCCAAGCGCTCGCAAGCTGGGCCGGGAACCTCGCCGGGATTCCGGCCGAAGCGTGGCCAAAGCATGCCGCGGAAGACGCGATTGGTGCCTCCGCCTACACCCAAGCACACCCGCTCATCCATCCGACATCGATCCGACATCACCGCACCGCCGCCGCCGTGGAGTGAGATCAAAGAGCACCACAACGCTTCCGGAGGGAACACGAGGCCCTGGGTGAGACCATCGCCGCGTGAGAGCGAGGAGCACCCGCGCGAATGGAGAAGTGAGAAGCGGCCAAAAGGCAGTACTAGCGCTGGTGGTGAGAGGCACCTTCGCTACCAGGTGGCCCCGCTTGCTGGGGATCGAATCCACCGAGTTGGTCGCTTGAGTTGGGCTAGGCTAGGGGCTTATAGTGAGTCGATGGCCACAAAATTCTGAGCTTGTACCAAGCAACCAAAATATCACAAAAATCGCCCCTCGAAGCCATGGCTAGGATTGGGCAGCAACCAAACACACTCATAGGCCTCTTTGTTTAATCCATGAGGTAGAGTTAGTTTCAACTAGTTGGAGCTCAAATTAGCCCTAAAGGATCAATAGGAAGGTGTTGAACGCGAAACTAGGGCTTCACACCACCAACACACCGAGGGCCTTGGACGCCACGTCGATCGCGACGACCTTGTAGCAATGAAAGCACGCGGCGTGGAGGCGCCCCAAATCGATCTAGGGATCTGGTGGGGCGCCGTGGAGCCATTGTGGTGGAAGAACCTCCGAACGCACCTCCTAAGATCTGCCGAGAGGACGCACGCGAGGATGCTCTAGGACCAGCGTGGCCGCTTCAGTAACGCCCGACGAAGAACGCGGAGTTCGCCGCCCGAGAGGGGGTTGAGGGAAGAAGATGACCTACAAACGGACATGAGATAGGATTGGTCATGTGATTGGATATAGATGGGATCAAATGCCGCCATGAACCTCTTTATTATATAGGAGGGAGGTCTTATCCTTTTAGGAAACCGTCCTTGGGCGTTTCAAGCATCAAAAACCGACCTAAACCACGATTGGAAACAAATCGGTTGGGATCTCGCATTTTACCTGCGGACCTCGTCGGGGTGACCTGGACGCCGCGGTCGGCCTTGACCCGGGCCTCCTGGGCTAACGGGTCCGGCTCGACTTTCCAAGGAGGTCTTTGCGGTCGGCTCGCGGCGGTCCGGCCGGCGGATCCCGGGACGGACGGACGGACTCATGGGCGCTGTCCGTCGATGCCCCCCGAAATCGGCTGATTCCAAATGGGACCGACCGGACTCCGCGGAGGAGTTGACCGGGGCGCCGGTCAATCGGCCCGACGGGGTTTAACGTAGAAGGTCGCAAACCGATCGGCGGGGCTGATCGACCGGACATTGTGGACCGGCCACCGACCGACCCGCGCTATGAGTCCGGTCATGTTCCAAAGCCCTTTCGATCCTCCTCGAGAATTTGACTAAGTCCGAATTTTGCGGTGGTTAGTTTTTCTTTCGCAGAATATGGCTAAGTCCGATGCCTTTACCGCGGACTTAGGACCATGCCATTTTTTGGTGTCAATGTATAGTTAGATTGAAGTTAGTTGCATCTAACCCACACAAAAAAATAGCTCACCCAAGACTTGTTAATTGAGCTAGTTCGGGATTGACCCACTAAAAAATATATATTTTCTTTTCTACCTACTACATCAAATGGTTGAAAAGTATATTTAGTGTTAACCTTTATCCAAACACCCTGGTTGAAAAAGTATATTTAGTGTTAACCCTTTATCCAAACACTTAGGCTAGAGTTAGTTTAGGGCTAGAGCTAACTCTAACTCTAACTAAGTTAGTGTATCCAAACATGGCAATGTATTAATCGCGACACTACTCACACCTCTCATCTTAAGTAAACATATCCAACACGCCGACCGCCGGGAGATTCAAATACAAGTAAATGCTAGCGTTGCCCTCCCACCCCACAACTAATCTAACCATCACCATGGCACCGGCCAGCCACGCTAATCGCTAACAAGTGACATTGTCAAATTTGTTCCCGATAAATCACCGATGTTGTTTTTTATCAGGAGACAAAACGATCATCATAGATGATAAGCAAAGCCAATAAGTTCAAAATGAATGGGTCTATTATCTTAAATAGTAATAAACAATCAAGCTAGTACAAAAAAAATATCATGAAGGACATAGATGTGCCACCCACCCGAGGGTAGGTTGAAGTCCTAATGTCACGTGGAGGGTCGTGATGTAAAGTAGGGTTATTTGGTTCGCACTATTTAACAATCTTGGAGAGATAACATTACAATTCACCTATTTGGAGGTGTACCATTCAATTTTGTGCTTCACTGCTATCTACCATTTTCGAAGTGTATAGAATCGACTTGGGCCCATCAAGTTGGGATAACGGCATTCCTCTAACATATCAGCTTTTCTATGTCCAGTGGACATAATTCATTTAGAACAAGATTAGGGTTAACAGCTTACCGAGATTAGGTTACCACGCTTTGCCGAGATTAGGGTTAAATACGCCGAGATTAGGTTAACACGATGGTTGAGATTAGGGTTAATAAATAATGGTTGTCGCTTAATTTTCTATGATTAAAGCCGAGAGATTAGGTTACTAATATAGTTTGCTGGAGATTTAAATAATTGTTTGCGGAGATTAGGGTTAACACCGCTTTGCCGAGATTAGGGTTTACACTCATTTACCGATATTATGGTTAATAATATGGTTTGCTCGGGTTAATTTCCTATGATTAGTGCCGGTGATTAGGGGTTAAAATAACACATTTGCTTGTTTCATAGTTGTTTGTTCCATGCCGCTGATCGTGAAATGGAGGGCATCCTATGAACTAGCATGGACGTAGTAATCCTCTGCTAGAGGAGCTCTGGCCGCCGGGGATGTATGAGCACCATACACAATTTCGTATGGACAATTTTGCCCTTCAGGAGACCTAAGAAGGTACGCTTAATTTTTCTCCCCGTCTCCGCTGGTCTCTTTCTCCCGGCCCGACGCCATCCCTACCGACGCCACACCGGGCCGCTCATCCCCGCTTACCAAAGCCGCCGGCGGGTAAGCCGGGCCACCCCATCCTCCCCTCAGCCGCACAGCTTCTCCTTGCGAAGCCGCAGCCAGCAGCTACGTACAACGTTTGCGGCGGGCGCGCACAAGGCCGCGACGAGGGTAGCGCGGCGCTGGGCGTGGGGATCCTTAAGGCCGAGGCGCTAAGTTCTCCAAATTAGCCGGCCAGGGCCCCGTATGGCGCGGTCTACAATGCGGGCGCCGAGAGGATGGCGAAATCGACGCGGGAGTAGCGAGGGACGAGAAGAGAACGGGACAGTCACCTCGGCACTTTTAACCGAAACCGACATCGAATCGAACTTAAACCGACCAAAATGTCGGTTTTTCTGCTCGTGTCGGCTGTTTAGATTTTGAGAAGTTCGGCTTTTTTGCTTTCGCTTCGGGTTCAACTCAACCGAACACCGAACAAAATCAACAACCAAAAAATGCAAAGTGCGCCGATTTGCGATTCGAGATTCCAGCCCAAGCCCACCGTAAGGCCGAGGAGCCCACCACCGGTGCCCACCTACTCCCGCCTCCGGACCCTCGACCCCCCAGTCCCCTCACCACCGGCCCAAGATCGCATCCCGAGTACCGACCCTCGAGTGAGCCGTGACCCAGAATCTCTAGCGCTGGTGGCGCCACGGGCGGCGGCGCGAGGGCGCCCTCTGAGGTGGCGAGGACGCGAGGCGCAGTTCCCGCACTTAGCGCCAGCGGGCTACGCGGCAAGACTGATTGAGGCGCCACCGCTGAGATACGCCTCTCGGGCGTGGGCGGGGCGGCGACTCCTCGCATTGGCACCGCACGGGCGAGGAGTAGCACTCTCTCGATGGCGGGCAAGGCATTCGACATGGGTAAACAGGTTGGCGTGATTTCGTGCGTTGCGGCCAGGTGGGCGATCTCCTCGGCGGCGTACGGCTACAAGGTGACCGCTAGCGAGGACGCGAGGAGAGGCCATTGCTAATGCCGATTTTTGTTCTGCTAAAACAAAACCTAAAAACTAAAAACCAATTTGGCCCGCCTCGCTATTTTGACAAACCGACGGGCTTTTGGACATCCGAGAACCGGTAACTATTTTAAACCGAAACCAATTTTTGGTTTAAAACCAACGCCCGCAGGTGAGGGACAGGAGAACAAAGAGGAGGGTGCTGCCTTCTTCAGTCAGAAGGGTAAAATTGTCCATATGGAAATTGTGTATGGTCCTTATACATCTGACAGTGGGCCCGTGCTCCATTCCATAATCGAAAATGGTAGATAAAATAAAACACAAAGTTCCAATGGTACATCTCCAAATAGATGAATTGCAACAAAGATATCTCCAAGGTTGGAAAATTACAATGGTACAGAACCAAATAACCCTAATTTTTTCCCCGATGAACTCCGTTATCGACTCATATACCTGTTTTGGAATAAACTAACGAAAAAATGACTTGTTTATCTTGCTTCTTGCTGGGGTTCTGACATCAAGGCCAACCACTGGTCAGGCTGAGTGGACGGATATTGTTCTGGCTATTTTCCCTACTGGTATGGTAGCGCTTTTCCTTTTTTCCAGGAGTGTCTAAATATCTGTCGATGGCCTTTAGTGGTCAAATCTTTCAGAATTTAGTTACAAAACCCATCAAATGACAATTGTAGTACGCTACAAAGGGCGATATGACAATTGTAGCACACACACTTCGGCAGCTTCTGGGAGTGACGTCGACTCTCCGGCGAGCATCTCTTACAATACATACTGCATTTTTTTGATACGACACAATACACACTGCATTGTCCATTGTGTTGTGCAGATTGCTCACCGTGAACACGATCTCTGTGATGCTTTGCTGGAGGGCCTTCATCGTGCGCCTGGAGCACGATCTCGACGAGCCGCTCAGCGACTTTGTGATGTTGCACAGCGTGTCGCTCATATATGGAGCGCTTGCTCGCTGTTGGTGAACTGTTGCAGGATGCGCGCACGCCGATGAGCTGCTGGTCGAGGAGTTGGAGAGGATGAGCTCCTCAGCAAACCTGACGATGGCAGCGTCGTAGAAGAAGCGGGTCAGCCGTTAGGGATACGAGAGCTCGTGCACGCCCACTTCGCACTCGTCGCAGGATCCGAAGACCTTCCACATCAAGTACGCTGAAAGAATGACGCCTCCATGAACGCCAGGGTGTAGAAGAGCGATAGCTGGTAAGGTGGAGTGCAGCACGCCTCCCGCGCAGGGAGGCGCCTACGCGACATGGTGCTGCCGCCAAAGCTTATGGCTGCAGACAGTGGCAGAGGAGCAACTAGAGCCACTGTGGGCCTGATTCTCCACATAATTACTACTGTAGCTAATACAGGCCCAGCTCAACTAGCAAAATTATCTCCACTGAGTGGCCCTCTAGGCCTGATCTTGGCCCAGATCCGCCCCTTGCTGCGGATGAAGATGTGGGGCGTGCTGGCTGCCGCGGGTGGCTACACCAGGCAGGGCAGGCCCAGCAGTCGCCCACGCCCCGCCCGATGGCCCGTCCGGCCGTCGCCGCCGTCCTCCGCCCGCCGTCGCCGTCGTCAACCTCCGCCGCCGCCGCCGCCCTCCTGCGCCCCGCCCATCGGGCGCTCTAGGGCTTTCACGGAACTCCGGCCCGGCCACAGAAGGCGCCCGGGGCGTAACGATCTCCCTCCTCTTCTTCCCTAGACGCCATGGACGCCGCCCGCCCAACGCCAGCCGCCCGCGAGAGGAGCTCCACCAGCCCCACCGCATCTAACCCGGACATGGGTCTCTCCCCGCCCGGAAGCCTCATCCGCCGAAGCTCACCGTCGGCCGGTTACCGCCGCAGCCAGCCGGCCGGCTCTTTCTATGCCCCGGAGCGTGACGCCGGCGCACGCCGGCCTACCGGCTTAACCCTAAAGTTTAATGGGCGACTCGGGCCGGCGACGCTTTTACTCTTAAGAAGACGCACCCATGCGCGGCCGCAGGCAGCTACTATTGGCGAAGATGTGTGCCCGCTACAAGGCTTTCGACGCAGGTTCACGCATGATGCACCAGAAGTGTATATGCGTTGAGTGCCGCGAAATCCGCCGAGGAGCACCTAATGCTCGCATGAACTGAAGCTTGAGCTGTTCACGCTTCTCAGCACGCCGCAAGCACGTCACCGTTAAGCCATCCATCACGTACTGCCCAACGCCGCAGCTCCGCGACGCCGTCTGGACATCTGGATGAATGCTCGGTTTGCACATCAAGTTCAGCACCAAAGCCCTCTACTACGTGAAGACAAACGGGCGTGGGGTGCCAAACGAGGATCGAGGAAGTGTCAAGGGGTTTCCATAAACTTTACCCTGCCCCAGGTAACTTTGAATCGCATCTCTCTAGAAACATCCAAGTGGCAGTCCACGTTAGTGTTGTAGACGTGAGAGATGGTGTTTAGATCCATGACACACTAAAACAAAGTTTAGGGATTTTGATGTACAATTTGAGAGCATCGATACAAGTTTGACGACCACGGTGAAATTTACTCAAAAATAAAATGAGCACATAAGTTAAAGCAAACACTAGCGTGTTTTCTGCCAGCTGGTGCCACGCCAATAACGCTAAGGCGGCTGCTGCCACAGTGATCTCGTGAGCCAGCGTGTGTAACACTTCCTCCTTGCATCCGTCCGCCCCTCGGTCCTCACTGCCACCTCACACTCGAGTCCTCCAAGTCACTCCATCGTCCTCACCCTCCGGCACCATGCCCGACATGAGGTCAAGTTCGCCATGGCCTCTCCAGCCAGTACCGACGGTGCGGGTGGCCCTGCGACAAATTACCTCGATCTAAGCCGCGGCTAGACGAGGATGCATCGCTACCGACACACGCAAAAGAGGAAGAAGGAGATGTTGGCAAATAACAATCGAGATGGAAAATAGCAAATAGCTTTACCACGCCGGTCCTTTCAGGGCCCGGTCAGGTTGGACACCCAAAGGACAAGACAAGACAAATCGGCAACGTTAGCAAGGGCGGCGGAGGAGAGGAATGGCAAGAACAGAACTCATCACCGAATGAGAAAGGAAGGGGAACGGGAGAGAGGGAGCGAGGGCGAAAGAGGGAATATGGGGCGGATTGAGGTCACCGGAGGCGAAGTCGCCCGGTCGCGTCTGAGGATTCGAAAGTGCGCCGTTTTTGGGATGGCCGAAAGGGGAGCTTACAAGGAAAGTGCGGGCGAGTCGAGTGGGAGTGGGGAGGAGGGCGTCGGTCTTGCTTTATAGGGGGCGGATTTAGGGTTTCCCCCCGGGTCGGGTGGTGACCGGGAAATAGCCATTGGGCTACTTTCCCGCAGCCACATCGGCCTATGCTACTCCCGTGCGGGCCACCATGCTTGGGGCGGCCCAAGCATGTAATGGAGACTCGTGCCGGGCCCGTTCGCCGAAGCCGGTGCGTGTTGCCCGCCAAATCGCCGTGCTTTTGGGGTCGTCGGACCGCGAGCCACATGGAAATATATACCGTATGGTAGCGCTTTCCTTTCCTTTTCTTTTGAGTGTCTAAATATCTGTCGATGGATTTTAGTGGTCAAATCTTTCAGATTTTAGTTACAAAGCCGGCAAAATGATAATTGTAGCACAAACCCTAAAGCAAAGTTTGATAGATCGGCTAGATTGATCGGCTAGATTTAGTAATAAAAAAACTACCAACAAATATATAGTTCTTTAATATAAACTGAGGGTTAAATTGATCGGCTAGGTTTCTCCTCTCTTGCGTCCTTTTGACTGATGGTTTCTGTTAAGACGACTGATTATTTTATTGTGAGTGATTGACAAGGTAACTAACAAGCAGATAAGTTAAAGCAAACACTACGGTGTTTTCTGCCGGCTGCCGCCTGCCGCACAGAAACGCTAAGGCCGCCGCTGCCACAGTGATCTCGTGAGCCAGCGTGTGTCTTCCTCCCGGCATCCGTCCTCAGTCCTCACCTTCAGAGCTAAGTCCCACCGTCGACCGTCGTCCATCCAGGAAAGGTAAAAAAAAAAAAAAGATGTCCACAAAAAAGACCAAACAATCTCTGCAAAACGTGATTCTCTAGCTGATTTCGATCTTCCTCAAAGTAACAGCATGGGCTTGCATTTGCAGTTGTCAAGGCAAATAAGTGGCGATGTCCTCCCCCAAGACACAGCGGCGGGCGAGAGCCCCGCAGACGGAGCTGATCGGCGGTCCATGTCGGAGACGCCGTGTGCCATGCAGCCCGCCGGCGTCCTCCTCTTCTCGGCAGGCCATACTTCACATGCATCCTCTGCAAATCTCATGTCCACCAGCCGTTTCAAGTGGTACTCATGTTCTGCTTGCATTTGCTGCTGAAACACTAGTCTCCTGCTCTGGTAGCTGTTAGGCGCGCAGCTGCATGACCGAACTCCTTTGGTGCCTGGCTGCAGGTGGTCCCCAGGTCGCTGGCGCCGTTCCTCCCTGACGACCACGGTGCCGGCGACGGTGACGTGGCACGGCCGGTCCTGGGAGATGCGGTTCACGGGGGACGGCAGATCCAGCGCCTGGAGGCCGGATGGCGGGGCTTCGCGGTGGACAACGGCCTCCAGCTCGGCGACGGCTGCGTCTTCGAGCTGCTCGACGGCAAGCCGGAGGGCTTGGTGTTCAGGGTGCAGGTGCTCCGCGCCCACATCCCTCGAGGAGATCCGGGAGCGCGCCGGCGGGTACACCTCGTCCACCCCCATCCTATCGACTAGCTCACTGTTAGCGCGAGCTGTCTGCCACTGTTAGTGGCGAGGTGAAACTTCAACTGCTTGATTCATTGATGTGAAGAGTGCAGCACAGCCCGTGCATGGCGTGTTGAACTCAAATGTTTGTAATTTCCATTACCAATCCAGTGTTTCCCGTTCTCCCATCCGACATCGCAACCGACTCTCCGAAAGTCGGAGCGCCCGCGCGGCCGTGCTCGAGCGAGCTTCTGCCGTTCACCGGCGCCTGCTGTGCGACTACGCAGCCTATGCTGCTGTCTGCTGATGCGCAACCTCGACGCTGCTGCCGCAAGCGGCCAAGCCCACCTTTGCGCCGGTGCCGGCCCCGAGCTGCTCTGATGGGGATGGAGCAAGATTTGGTGGGGAGGTGAGGCGGTGACTTGAAAAAAAAGGCAGTGAGGCATTACCGGAACTAAAAAAACACAGGCTTCAAGTAAAAACAGATTAACCTCTTAATTCTATCTGGGAACCACAACACAGCTAAACAATATTCAGACATGTTCTGGCCATTCATAAACAATATTTCCAGGATAAACATCTACAGAAAGAGGTTGAGTTGCTTACACAGTTAAAAAACATATTAAACCATTAATCATTCTGGGATATTATTAATTAAATACTATTCTAGAACCAGCCAATCCCCCACCTTTGTGTTTCTCTACAAATTCAAAAGGGTATAAATACCTCTAGAAATAGACGATGCAGTATATGAACTATGAAGTCAGCCCTTCAAGACATGACTGGAGCGAGTGATGATTTAAACTTTATTTCTTTATCGTATATCCTAAATGAAATGAACATTGCCATTACCTGCAGCCAATCAGTACTGCTTCCTTTTCTCCAGTATAGCGAATAAACATTTGCCGCAGATGCAGCTGTCATAATGAGACATAAATTGTGTCTTATGTCCTAAACAAATGTGTGATAACATCTCTCGGGGTGGCGTGGCTGGGGCACTGCTCCATTCTTCCTTTGATTTGTTAATTTATACAGTAGCAAAGGTACATGCTCTGCAACGGTGGCAACAACTTGACAACTCATACATAGTACTTGCGGTTTTTTAGTATGGACCAAATAGAGCTAATGCATGCGAAATTGTATTTACCATATTTATTTACATGACAAGAAACCAGGAGTTCCCCCATTGAATGTATATTCAAAAAAGTAGTCATCAAACAATGCTAAAAAACATTTTTATTTCTACATTTAGGTACACTACCGTGAAAAGCGTACTATGGAAGACTTTTATATTTAGGGTGGTTCTTAACAGGGGCCGCCTCTTACAAAGGGCCACCCTAAGGCCGGCTGAGAGACCACCAGCTAGTAAGGCCACATTAGGGGCGAATTTGTGTTCTGATCGCCGCTAAGCGGTGGTTCAATATCCAACCGTCCTACTAATGTCCACGGTAGGGGCGACTATATTGAGGCGCACCTACAGTGGGTGTCGAATTTTAAAAATAAGACACTAAAAAATTATTTTTACAATGATCTCGGATGGAAAAATGACCTTAATAAAAGATGTGGATCACAAAAAGTTATGAATCTTTGTTGTTAACAACTTTTCATTGGACTTAATTTGATGCCTCAAAATGTGAGATTTGAATGTCTAAATTTTGAAATTTGATTTTCAAAACTCCTCGATGAAAAAACTTCCTAAATAAGAATTGTAGATCTCGAAAAGTTATGAAACACCGTAGTTGACCACTTTTAATTTGAAATCACATCTAGTCATCATGAAAACTAAGTTCAAATGTCTTAAATTTGAAATTCAAATTTTGTAAATGACCTCAGTTGAGAAGCACCTAAATAAAAATTGTAGATCTTGAAAAGTTATGAAACTTTGTAGTTGAATACTCTTTGAGTTTGAATCGGTTTAGGGCCTCAAATAGTCGATTTTTGCTCGAATTTTATAATATGTGGGGATCGGACTAGGTTTGGACACATAGGCATGTGTGTGGCGTGGTGGTGGGGACTCTTCGTGTCTGGCGTGAGGTCATGGGTTCAAAAATGACCATGTGGCCAGGGGTTTGTGTGTGGGCGGCCGTTGGGGGCCTCGTCCAGATTAAAAAATGTTTTGCTATTTTTTTAGTTTTTAAAAGCATAAAAATCTGGGTTCATAGTAGGGCGATCAAGCGCAGTGGGGTGGTTGCATCACCAACCACACCTCGAGAAAAAAACAGCGTAAAGCACTCCTATAAATAGCTTTTGTATTAATTATTATTCACTGAGTATAGGGTGGACCTTTATTCCCGTTCTATTGGGTTCTCTTAGGTTGGGAGTAAGGTAAACGAGACGAGGGAATAAAGGTAGGGCCCTTTATTCCCGGTTGAAAATATAATGGGGGAATAAAGGTCCGCTAGGCACGTGGCCAACCATAGGGCTTTATTCCCCGTTGGTACCACCTGTAGGGAAATCGAGATTGTTTTTCTTTTGATTTCAATTTCTAATTTCATTTTAATTTTTTAATTTCATTTTTAATTTAAAAATCGGTTGGGGATTAGAACTAATATATATACGTAATAATGCATAATTCCTAGTCGGTTGGGAATAGAAGTAATATATACATATATTAATGCACACATATATATAATTAAGGTACACATATATTACACTTTTAATAATTGTTCAAGCACACACATATTAAGGTGTTCCTACATGTCTCGATTACATATTAAGATGTTCATAATGTCTCGATTACATATTAAGGTGTCGATTACACGGCAAAGGATCCGTCGGTAGCCATGGGTCGATGCGGTGGTAATAGAACTCGCCGGAAGCAAGAGCTAATCCCATACCCTCGAATACATTGAAGAGAAGAATTAAAAGGGCGATGTCGAGTGCAAAAGTGTTTTTAGGCTATAATTTTTCGAGGATCAAGCTATAATTTTTTCGGTGGTTCAAAACTTGAAATACTACTATACAACACATACACACATTTTAAGAAGTCAAAATTATATCAAATAAGAAAAGAAACGCTTTTGGTATAAAATTGGAGCATCCATTTGAGAGTCAAAATGTATCAGATATAACAAAATGTTGTTGTCTGCGGTATAATAACAAAGCTTATCACAGTGACGAAGTATATCAAATAACCAAAGTGTATACAGTGCACCCACTATTGTATTGTAAATGGCTAAATGCATAAGCAAAAGATCTGGAATAATAAGTGGAGTGAGTGCACATTGGCCTTTACTCTAGAGTAAAATGCAAGCAACATGAAACCAATTTCGAGTCACCACTACTCGACTGGCACTGTAGTTTTCACGGCCCAAGTGTTTTATGTTCATGCATTCGGTGACGGAGTAAGGTCACGATGGCTAGGGGGTGGGGGTGAATAGCCTATAAAATTTCTACATGACACTTAAGAGACCTGGTTAGTAAATAAGATGGTGAAGCGTATCAAGTGATGCTACAAACTAACTATGGAAATACTAGCAATTCCTATTAATGCTCTAATCACACACAATTACTAAGTTGCTATGTTACTCTAGGTGATCAAGCTAGGTTAACTAATTAACGGCTAGTAGCTAAACTATCTAAGCAAGCTAGTAAAGCTAACAAGCTAAGCAAGGTAAACAAGAAGGTAATGCAATGTGGCGAGAATACAATACCCGATGGAGTCGAGTAAGGTTGTGGCCAATCACGATGTCAAAGAAATCTCCAGCAGAGCTCAATACAGGTGACACAATGATTTTTCACCGTGGTTCACGTGTTTGTCGACACGCTACTCCTTGTTGTGGTGATACACCCACTTGATGATCACAAGCTTAATGGCGTGCCAAAATCACGGTGGGAGCTCAATGAATCACTCACAGAGAGGATCACAAGCCATGAGGGAATCCACTAGTGATGCCTTTCGCGAATCTCAGCGAGGAAGGCTCAACCCACAAGTCCACGGTGTGGCCTCGAACAAGCTCAATCGGGCTCAGCACCTCCACACACAACTCAAGCCGCTAGGGAACCAAGTAAATTCCCAGATAACAAGAATCCAGTAGCTCCTCCAAGGATCAAGTGCCTCTAGATGCAATAATGATTTAATGCACTTGGATTCTCAATCTCACAAGGATCCCAGGATTAGGCAATAATGAGATGATGGAGGGAAGTTTTCTCGACTCACAGCATTGAGTTAAGAATGATCAAATGTGCAGAGAGGGAACTCAAATGGCCAGGCCACACACATATATAGGCTCCACCATGAAATAGAGCCGTTGGTGTTCAAACCTAGTTTCTACGTGCTGGCCAGGACCTTCGGTCGATGGCTGGCGCATTGAACATGCTTCGGTCAAACCGGTCACTAGCGACAAACACTGGTCGAGCAGAGCCCGTGTCGATCGTTAGCCCGGGAGCGCCGTCGGCAAAATGCGGGATTCCAACCCTTGCGGAATCGACGGACCAGCGAGGCCGACCCGGACGCTCCGATCGGCGGCTCGGTGTCGGTCATCGATCGACCTGGCGTCCTCTGTGAAATTCGTCGTTAAAATTCGTCACCTTTGCTTCAACTTGCTACCCAACAAGTATTTCAACTTGAGCAGGTTAGCAAGATTTCTTCGACAAATTGCATCGGGCGCAATAGAAAATATGCATCTCATTTTTCTATTGCCGGGATCCTCATGTGGTGGCTGGTAACCCTTGTGCTCAAGTTGTGGTATACTTGTTGGGTAGCATCGTCGGCTCAAAGCGTGCGTGATGTGAATTTTTCGTAGTGGAGCGGCGGCCGGACTCTTGGCGGGATCGCGGCCCCCTTGGCCCCGATGCGTCGGATCGGCATGGTCGATCGATTCGGTAAGGGTCGGATCGGTGGTTTGCCAGCTGGTGCATCGGTCGATGACGGACCATCTAGCCGGTGGCGGAGTTCGGCTTTCGGCGGCCGCGTAGGCCGACCGCATCCGTATCTTCTGGGACCCGTGATGGGTGCGCCGTCGATCTGGCCCAGCGCGTCGGTCACCCATGGCGTATATTTTCCACCCCAATGGCTCCTATTTCGTTTGGGGGTGTATAAATGCCTTCTTGCCGTATTGGGGACCCCTCTTGGTCATTTGAATTCATTCTTACCCTTTGAAATTTGAGCCAAAGCTCTCCACTCCCCACTGCTTTGAGCACATTCTTGAGAGATTGAGTGGTGATTCAAGTGCATTGCTTTGTTTGTTGCATCTAGAGGCACTTGAGGGGTCATTGTTGCGGTGGATTTCTTGTTACTCTTGGAAAGTACGGCTCTAGCCAACTCGGTGATTTGGTGGAGCGTTGAGGATTGGGGTATTCTTAGGCCACCTCCGATTGATTACGAGGGTTCTTGTGCATCCCCGTCGGAGGCGGCAATTGCAACTCTAGTGGAATGCCCGTGTCTTGGGTACCTCACTTGTGAGTGGTGGCTTTTTGGGCTAACAGGGTGCACCGCCTAGCTCAAGCACCATCCTTGTATTGGTCGAGCTGTCGGAGGAGTAGCTTGTCGGTGCACAAAGTGAACTCAGGGTGAAAAAATCATCGTGTTCATTGTCTTCATTGGTGATTCGCTTCATCCGCGATTGTGATTGTGTGGTTCTCTCTCCACCGCACGGTGATTGGTTCATTGCCTCTACAATTAATTATTGTAACACCGGTTTAAGGACAAAACCAAGTATTCACCATATGTGAGCCACGGAAGTCAAATCTCATATATAGCCACAAGTAAAAGGGTAGTATCAATTCACAATGCTTAGAAATATAACAAACACAATATAAAACAATAAACCTCGGCTAGCGAAGCGGGAGCACTTGATCTGGGTAGACTCACGGGGACGGTGGCGGTTGACCACAAGCTAAACTTCACCCCGAGGTGTGGGAATAGCTAAGGTGAGTCCATGTCCCGGGCTCAACTGCAACATGGCCGGGTATTTACATACCCTTTAAACCATGATCATCATAACATAAATAATGTAAAGCATAAAGCGATAAACATGAATGATAATAAACACAAGTCATTATCCTTAATGCTATGGATTCAGGAGCCGCCCGTGACCTTGGGCAAGGCTAGTATACCGAGTTTTTCAAACTACGAGAGGGTGTACACTTTCACTACGAGTTGTGACCCAAATGCAAGGTTAGCTAGACCAAACACCGGGAACCACTAAGAAGCTCCCAAAGGTTAGATCCTAACAAGTTGGGGCAGCTAAGTCATCGGACATAGAACCCACCCTTCCTATGTGGCACATAACTTCCTTGCCTATACTCACATATTAACGGGATAGGGGGCACACTATATCAGATCGACAATTCCTCCCGAGGTTGCTAGAAAATGATGATCTCTAGGGAACTAATGTCGAGCCATATAACCCTCATAGGCATGTTGTGCCGGATTCGCTAAAGCAGGACAAATCCCCATGTTACTAACAAGCATATTTTCGTTTATGGCATAAACATTCATTAAGTTATGATCATGTTAAATACGATAAGTAATTCCCCAAGCTATACTTACCTCTTATATTTGCTCCAACTCCCGATACTTTTATCTTGATCATCATCTTGATCTTCAACACTCTCACAAGCGGAGACCTCGTTCTACTCGTAGCAGGCAAACATACAAGCGGGCAAAGAGAATAAACTAAGAACAGTACACCAACAGAGGAAACAAGTTGAAAAGTTTGTAAAAGCTATCTACACGTTACTATGATCAGGAGACTAGAAAACAATATAAATGGAATTTAACTGGATTGGTCGATGGTTTTGCTGACAGTCTTGGAGATGAAACTTCCATAATTGAATTACAGCAGATGGTTTTGGCGGTGGTCTGCATGTGCCCAACGTGAGGCCCCAGGGCATGCACATGACGAGTGCATGCTTTTGTGGAGTGTTTTTTCTAGAAAAACGGCCATACATGTATGTGACTTCATGCTAGCGTCATCAAGCTAACGCAAAGAAAGCTGGAAGGCACAGACTGCTCAAGACAACTATAGGTGTATGTATATATATTTCTATTGTATTTCATGATTTATTTTTGTGAAGGAAAACGGCAAGAAAACAAATGGATGTCATTGTGATGTCAGCAAACATGTCATCAAGCAAGCCAGCTAGCAAGGCTTTGGCGTAGAGCATGGTGGGACGACGACGAACATTGTGCTGTTGGTCGAACTGTGGGCCATGGCTTGCATCTGAACATGAAGCATCATGTTGTGCTAGATCAAAAAGGTCTAAAAACAGAGAGGTTGCTGATCATAGCAAGATTACCGATCAGGGGGTTCGACGCGATCGGGAGGGAACTCTGGGAAGTCTGCAGTAACACTAGGGCTCGATGGATGCACGGCGCTGTAAAGTCCGGCGAAGCAGGATAGGCAAAACGGGAGCGAGGTAAAGAAAACAAATCGATCTGCAAACTCTACGAACGCTATGCAAAACTCGGAAGAAAGCACGATGACGGTTCTGCGGTGGAAGGGAGACCACCTCGACGACGGCGGTCGGTCGGTTCAGCTGACGACGGCAAGAGAGCTTGCTGGCAAGAAACATACGATGACTAGGGCTATGGTTGGACCGAACGGAAAGCACTGATCGACAACTAACGCATAACAGCCAGCGAACTCACCCATGGGCTGGTTGACGGCAGTGAAGGCACGGTGAGGATGCGCTGCTCGTTGTCCTCAACACCTACACCATCGACGGAGAAACAGCCGGAACGGGCTCTGTGGAGGTGAAAACCGGAGCTCGAGCAATAGGCGGCTATGGTTAGGAAGGGTTAGATGCGAAACAAAGGCGACGTCAGGGCCCTCCGAGGTCTTATAGGGTGCTTCGGCAGCGTGCGGCAAAGTCGGGATATCGAATTACGACTCGAAGATGCCGATCCTGGTCGATGGCTTGCTTCTTTGGATCATCACGTCCAAGCAAAATAGCTCAAATAAAATATATTTATTTAAAAGCAAAAGAAAGAGATCTTGGGAAACTTCCAACGAAAAGAGTTTAAGTTGGAAACCAAGCAATTGATTCTTATATAGGCAGGGCTTGAGTGGAATTAGAATAGGATTGGATTTTTATTATTCTCGAATTACTAATTTCAGGATTAAAATAATTCTAGAAAAGTCTAGAATTAATATTTAAACCATGAAAGCAACAAAGCCTCCAAAAATTTAGGGAAAATTCCCAGAGATAATTTGAATCATGATGATGCTAGATAAAGTATTTGGAGCTCATAAAGTTATTTGAGATGATCTAGAAAAAAAAATAAAAAGGCTCACAAGAAAGCGGGAAATAGCTCCGGGAAAAGCCGGAAAAAATTCGAAAAGGTTTGAGTGATGGATTGATGTTACTTTCGAGCATAGAAGTGATTTGAGGTTGAGGTCTAAGGATTTCGAGCAACTCTGTATGAAAGATTAAAAGTGGTGAAGGGAAAAAAAACATATTGGAGGGAGACAATTGTCGCACTAACTGCACTTTGAAAACTTTGCTTTTACACTTGAAAACATCAACACAAGTAACATGCAAACGTCACATCAAGCAACAACCCATCGAATTAGGAAAGCTCAAATATTAATTTAGTGTTATCTATTCACAACCCAAAAATTCGAAAATTTGGGGTGTGACAATTTACATTCCTAGTTTACCTTATTGAGAGCTAGCATATACTTGTGTAGGTGTTCTTTACTGGATAAGATATATCTAGAATTGTTAACTAGATAAAGTAGTGACATAGCTCTTGTGTGTATTAGAGATCATAGCTATTATCTAGAATTGTCACTAGAAGGCTTTGCAAGACTTTAGAGCTAGTGCAAACCGCATTTACGCCTTTTGTTATACTAATCGGTTTGTTAAGTGTGTTTGTAGAAATACATGATAGGCTATTCACCCCCCTCTAGCCAACTAGGACCTTACAACTTTATCATAGGATTAGCCGTAGGCATTCCCTCTTGATACGCGGCTATTTATCCAAAATGTGATCACACTCTCTATAGTGTCTTAATCACAAAGCAAACCCTATCAAGTTATACCTTTGCCTTGATCTCTAGGTCTTTTCCTTTCCATCCTCGTGAGCTCGATGATCCATACATGTCTATCATCAACGACCATGTCCATGATCATGTAGCTCCACATCATCCATCCAATCCTATCTCTTAAGCAAAACCAAACATGAGATTTCACGGAGCCACTCCGGCATGATCTTGACTCGATTCATATGTTTGCGAAATCAGGAAAATGCATGAGTGAGGAACAAATCATACAACAAAACCTAGAGCAACTGCATTTGTCTGTTCATAATGGGAGCCGAAGATTTTTATGCAGCATCTACAGCTCAAAATGGGCAGGCAACTCGTCCAAGCTTTGAACCAAACAAGCTAAGTATAGTTCAATGCTTGCTTCATCTACCACACAGATAGAGATGTGGAGATCTATGGCCATGCTCTGAAATTTCTAGGAACCACTACTTGGTTCCAAACAATATGACAATCTTCATCGCCATTTGTGTGAAACAACACGATGGAAATGCAAAGAAGCAAAAGCTAGTAACAACAAGCAACTCTCTAAACTTCTAATTAAACACATATACATAACAGGAAACAAGTAAACCAAGACATAAAAACTGCAGAACGACCACTCCCACTACACTCCCTGCATCTAAAAGATAAATTTGTAGTTCTTGCAGCTTAGGCTACATAAGGTAGATATGCTGATAGCTTTGTTGCCTTTAGGAAGTTCCCTGATGGTGATTGACTTTCTGATAGGATTGACTTTCTGATAGGGGCCGCAGGTTACTCATGCGTGGTGAACCTGACCGGGGCGCCCGGTCGGAGGTGTGGAACCGCGAGCTTCGAAACTATCGGGCGGGGCGGGAAGTAGTTGAGCGCCCGGTGTCTTGGCGGAAGTGCGTGTTGGAGGCTGGGTAGCGGTCGTGGTGGAGGCATCGCGTGCGTCAGCGGTGTGCGATCTGATGGCGATCGGGCGCTTCGACCACGGACGGTGTGTGGTGGGCGGCGCGTCACGAGCTTCGGTCTGCGGTCGGGGGGCCGGCTCCGGCGGGCGGCGGCGGTGGAAGCGGGATCCCCGCGTGCGCCGTGATGCGGGAGGCCCGGCGGTCGGGGATCCGTGGATCGGGCGGCCAACATCGGGGAGGCTTGGCGGGCCAGACGGCGGCGGCAGGCCGCGGAGAAACGCGGATGGAGGCGGCGCGTTCCTTGTCGCGGCGTTGGTAAAAACGGCAGCGCGCGTTGAGGCGGCGAAGCGTGGCGTGTCGATGAAGAGGGAGGAGAAGAGGAAGGGGCCGATGGGGCCTTTATCTGCGAACCCATTTACTCGGCTCGACTACGCCCGAGAATAGAACCCCTTCATTCACGGGTCATAATAATAAGCGAGGAATAAAGGTCCAACCTTTATTCAGGTTCAACTTCATACAGGTAAAGGGAATTTTTAGCATTGCATGATATAGCCCACACCTTTACTCGGGCTACGACGCCAGCAGGGAATAAAAGTAAAATTTTCACCTTCATGCCATCTCTATGCCTGATTTTTTTTTTCTTTTGAATTTCATTTTATTTAATGTCCAAATATTGTTATTTGCTAATAAAATTTTAGAAGTCATAAAACTTTTATTAAAAATAATTTCAATTTATTATGCTTTATTTCACAAAAAAAAAAAAATTAACCTGAAATTTTTTATTCTTTTCTTTGACTTGCAAACATAATATTGTTAATTATCGATATTTCATTAATACAAAATTGTTGCTACTAACTAAAATAAATAAAAATAATGTTTTTCGACATGAAAATTGTTTTCAACAAGAAAATAATCAGTAGATCTTGATGAGTTAAGAACTTTTGGTATTCATGACTTTTCATTTTGAAACTATTTTAGGGTTCGAAAAACTAAAAATTCTATAAATTTTTGGAAATTCAAACTTTTAATGGTTCAAATTTGTCAAATCCAAAAATGTCTAATATATAGGCGTAGATTTTGAAGAGAGCTAAACAAACATGGTATTCATGACTTTTCAATTTGAAACCACCTAGGGGTCAAAGTAGCGAAGCTCTTTCGCAAAAAATTTAAAAGAGTGAAATGCAACCAAAGTGTACATAAACTTTTTACGTTGTGTCAAATAGGTCCATGGACTTACAAAAACGACCATCTAGCCCCTCGAACTTGCGAACCCCGTTCGCCCCAGGTCTGTCCGGTTTGTAAGTGGTTTTTTTGCATGGTCTTGTAAGCAATGTTGCCGTCGGCGATGATGTCGGCACTCTTTTTTAATTTATAAAAAATTGATATCTTTTTATTTAGAGCTCAAATATAGCAAATAATATATCAATTTGATGATCTCGACGACGAGCTCTTTGCAAGGGTGTACTCCGTTTTGTTATTTGAGATAATTTATTTTTATATAAAATTAAATATTTCTATAAAAACGTGTGGAATATTATTTGCTATATTTAATTTTATATAAAAAGCAGTGAAATATAAAACGACGGAGGTCGATAAGATGCATTAAGTTCTACATGTAAAATATAGAAAAAATCACTCTCTTTGCGTAGTGCGATATCATATTCACATGCAAAATATACTCCTAGAGTACTCGGCAAGTGTTAAAAGCCGATCACGCTAGTCGCTCGATCATCGCCACGACTTTTTTTTTCTATATAATATGCACGGCTTATTACACCCCTCTCGGTCTCTCACCTCGTGTGCGTGCGGAGTGTCTAGCGTGTATATATATCGCGGTGCGGGGTCGGGCTGAGCTCAGGCACCCGACCTTGACACGCTTGACCATGGAGCGAGCACCACTGCAGCCTTCTTTACTTGGCTGTCCGTGACGGGAGGGCCAAACGAGCTCATGCTAGTTGCAAAAATATCACTCATTTAAATTTTAATTTTATACAAAGTAACATTATCTCAAATAACAAAGCGGTACACCATTGCAAAGAGCTAAATCGAGGGCGATCAAAATTGATATATTATTTGCTATATTTGGGCTCTAAATAAAAAAAATATCAATTTCGCAAATTAAAAAGAATCTTGATGTCATCGATGATGTCGCGACTCTGATACCCATGCAAAACCACCATGCAAAACCGGATTGAACACAGGGTGAACGGGTTCTAAGTTCGAGGGCCTAGATGGTACAGTTTGTAAGTTCATGGACCTATTTGACCTGGCGTTACAAGTTTAGGTACCACGGTGCATTTCACTCAATTTAAAAATTTGACTTGGTCAAACCAGTCAATCGAAGCACGAAATGACCTCGTTTGATAAGCTTTTTGAATACAAACGTGTTAGAACTCATTAAGATCTAAAATGTTTATATACGACATTTTTGCATTTTGAGAAAGTGTTTTGGAAACACTAGTCACAAAATCATGAATCTAAAGGAGAGTTTATGAAACTACTGAGACAATCGTCAATTTAGAACTATAGTTTCCAAACTCTTTTTCTCAAATGCCAAAATGACTAAATAAACTTTGTAGATCTCAATGAGTTATGAATTTTAGTATTCATGACTTTTCATTTGAAAAACATTTAGGATTCCAAAAACTGAATATTCTTTAATTTTTTTGGAAATTCAAAATTTCAATGGTTCAAAATCATTAAATACAAAAAATGTCCAATATTTAGAGTGTAGATCTTGAAAAGTTAAAAACAAGCGTGGTATTCATGACTTTTTCGAATTGAAGCCACCTAGGGTCAAAAAAGCTCGAAGTTGTCTTCACCTAAAAATTCAAAATTTGGCTTATTCAACTCCGGTCAAACGAAGCGAAATGGCCTCATTTGAAAAACTTTTGAATACAAACGTGTTAACACTCGTCAAGATCTAAAATGTTTATATACAACATTTTTGCGTTTGAAAAATGTTTGGAAACACTAGTCACAAAATCATGAATCTAAAGAGTTTATGAAACTGCGGGGGCAATTGTCAATTTAGAACTATATTTTTCAAACACTTTTTCAAATGCAAAATGACCTAAATAAACTTTGTAGATCTCGATGAGTTATGAAATTTTTGTATTCATGACTTTTCATTTTAAAATATTTAGGGTTCCCAAAAGCGAAAATTCTTTAAATTTTTAAATCCAAAATTTCAATGGTTCAAAATACGGTAAATACAAAGAATGTCCAATATACTGAGCTTGAAGAGTTAAACAAACGTGGTATTTATGACTTTTTGATTTGAAGCCACCTAGGGTCCAAAAAGTAGCTCAAACTTGTCTTCACATAAAACTTCAAAAATTTGATTTGGTCAAACCTAGTCAAACGAGTACACGAAATGACCTCGTTCAAAAACTTTTGAATACAAACGTGTTAGCACTCATCAAGGTCTAAAATGTTTATATAGGACATTTTTGCGTTTGAGAAAGTGTTTGGAAACATATTCCTACCTAATATATCGGGATGGTGTTATTAATAATTCTAATTCAGAGTTATCTTGGAATTTTGGAATCGAATCAAAAAAATCTATATTATGCTCACTCAAGGAAAGTAGATGTAGATAGGGGCTTATACCCTCGGAAAAATACACTAGCTTCTTAAATTAAAAGTAAAAAAGATTTTTTTGTTATGTCGGGAAATAATTTAATCGAGGGAATCTAAGAGAGAGTTTATGAAACTACGGGAGACAATCGTCAATTTACAACTACACTTTCCAAACACTTTCTCAAATGCAAAAATGACCTAAATAAACTTAGTAGATCTCAAAAGAGTTATGAATTTTTGGTATGTATGACTTTTCATTTTAAAAACATTTAGGGTTCAAAAAACTAAAAATTCTTTAAATTTTTGGAAATTTAAAATTTCAATGGTTCAAAATCTGTCAAATCCAAAAATGTCAATATCACGGAGTGTAGATCTTGAAGAGCTAAACAAACGTGGTATTCAAGACTTTTCGATTTGAATCTACGTGGCGTCTAAAAAGTAGCACAAAGTCTGTCTTCACTTAAAAATTCAAAAAATTTAACTTGGTCAAAACCCGGGTCAAAAGCGAAACACGAAATGACCTCGTTCGAAAACTTTTGAATACAAACGTGTTAACACTCATAAAGATCTAAAATGTTTATATAAGACATTTTTGCGTTTGAGAAAGTGTTTGGAAACACTAATCACAAAATTAGGAATCTAAGAGAGTTTATGACACTTTGGGAGACAATCATCAATTTACAACTATACTTTCCAAACACTTTCTCAAATGCAAAAATGACCTAAATAAACTTTGTAATCTCGATGATTTATAATTTTTGGTATTCATGATTTTTATTTTAAAAACATTTAGGGTTCAAAAAGCGAAAATTCTTTATCTTTTGGAAATTCAAAAATTTAAATGGATCAAAATACTGTCAAATCCAAAAATGTCCAATATACGAGTGTAGATCTTGAAGAGATAAACAAACGTGGTATTGAAGACTTTTCGATTTGAAGCCACCTAGGGGTCCTAAAGTAGCTCGAAGCTACAATTTTCAATTAAATGCGATTTCCATAGTTAAAAAGCGTAATCATTGAATACGCTAAGATTGGATTGAGAACATTAAAAATCATGAGGTGGTTTCTACAAAAATGAAGATTGAAGGGTGTGAAAGACAAATGCTTAAAAAACTTATATTCCCGTTTTAAAGCACCAGCAGGGAGTAAATCTTAACTTTTACTCCCGATTGTAGTTTCCAACCGGGAGTAGAGCTTTATTCGGTTTGGGTGAAGAACGAGAGCAAGGTCTACCTTTATTCGGTTGGAGTCCCTAACAAGAATAAAGTTCCTAGGCACCTGGATCGGCTTTGCCCGTGGCCTTTACTCCCTACTGGAGATTCAAAACCGGAATAAAAATACCTTTATTTCCGTTCAATTTCAAAACCGGGAGTAACCGCGATTTTGGGCTCGAAAGAGAAGTCGCCCTGCGTGTAGTAGTGATTGAAAGATTCCATTACAAGTTACTACGTAAGGTGACGAGTTAGTGCTAGCCAAGTGCACATAACATGCCAAGCGAGAAGATGATGTAGGAAAGCGAAGATTACTAGCTTTTAAGTCTTGAAAGGGGCATCCATTACTTTCAAGCGAGAAGATGATGAGGGAATTGTCTTGGGAAGTATTGAAAGGAACAAATCTACGTAACCTGGTAGTTCTGGGTGAGACATGAAGACATGGCTTATTTAAAGTTAGGATAGGAAAATAATCTAGAAACAACGATAATAAGAACCAAAATTATACCTACAAATTTCAACAACTTGAGAATTAGATAGTCCCCCCCCCCCCACCTCATAACGGAAGCATTTGTAAAATTGCTAACAATTAATTGCTGCATGAAATTATAGGGCTCTTAGCTCTAAAACACACTAAAATATTTGACATTTAGTTTAGTAGCACTAACGAATAACGATAATGAGCAGACACGATCAGCACATAAAGATGTGCCCAATTAATAGCTTACCTCCAAAACAATCATGCAATACCTACATGAAAACAACAATTCAAATCCATGTTTGAGTCATAGTTCGGTGTCACGAGATCGGTTGGATTACGCGTCGTTGGCATGTCGGCGGCCGGCTTGATGGCGGCGTTAGCGTGGCGTGTCGGGGTTTCCGGGGGCTGTTAGGGAAGAGGAAAGGAGGAGGAGGCGATGGCGGCCGGCGCTGCCCTAGAGGGCGCGCGGCCGGGTGGGCGGCACATGGGTGGCGGCCGGCTAGGGTTGAAGAGAGAGAGAGAGAGAGAGAGAGCAGAGAGAGAGAGAGAGGCGAGACAGCTGGCGGGTGTTGCCCCCTTTAATTTTTACGATTGATTCCAACCGATTATAAGTCCCTTGTATTTATAGTCGGGGAGACTTGCATCTAAAAGCAATCCACGATTTTATTTCCTATTTTATTCCTATATTTATTTCCTAAATATCTATTACTTAATGATGATGACGACGACGATAACGGCGGCGGCGCCCTTGGACGGGGTTGGCCTTGCGTGCGCCATGCATGGCCCATGGGCCTCCCTCAATTGGCACATGAGATCTGTCCCCCTTTCCCTACTGGTAGCGTCCTCGCGATGTGGTTCTACTGATTGTCGTTGTTGGCCGGGCGATCGAAGCATGTCCGAAGATTGTTGCATCCACTTTTGTCGAGGAATGAGGCTGGGGCGAAGATGAAAACGTGACCTTTGCTGATCTTGGTTGGAGGACATCCGTACGCCCTTAATGTCGCGGCGTAATGCGGTGGTTGTCGAGGAAGAAAGATTGGCACCAATTGCAAGAAGCGTTGGGGCTCCTCTATTAGCCGTGCTTGTTGTGAAGCCTAACATGGTTGGCGGGTCGTCGGAAAGGTGAGCATAATCACCCACGACTTAGGCTGTTGATCCTGCTTGGAGCTTGGTAGTTCGGTGATGCCATGAAGCTTGTGGTCGGTCGATGTAATTGAGTTGAGGAAGGATGAGCCTCGAGGGGTAGTGACCGGGGCCGAATGGGGATCAATGTGGGTGGCATGTGCACTCATGTCATCATCGAAGGAGCTCACAAGTTGAGCGTCTTGAACACCTCATAGGAGGGAAGGGGGCGTCGAACTGCGGGGAAGTGGATCGCCATGCTCCCCTATGTAGGGCACCTCCGGGTGCACCATAGCACAAGGCATGTTGCATAGCTCGTTGGTGTAGTTGTACCGGGGGCGTTGATGTCGTCGAGGATGGTGTCATGTTCGGCATGTTTTTAAGCCAAGGTGTGCGGACGAATGAGGGCGAGACGATGTCGGTCGGCGAGTTGGATCGCTTTGTCCATCTTCCCGGGCGTCTCCTACTGTCGCGTCTCCCATAGTGTAGCGTGGAGCCAGTTGGCGAGCGAAGGTCTTGATGTAGTCGTGCGAGGGCTGAGTGCCTTCGGGGGGGGCATAAATGTGAGTCGATCATGTCGTCACCCTATCTAGGTTGCCCGCGATTCTTTGGTAGTGTCGCCGTAGTTTGGTAACGAAGCAGTAGGGAAGACATCGTGTGTAGGTGTTCCCGGCCTAGTGACACCTTGCTTGGCATGTAGATGAACCATAGAAATACCGCTATTATCGGGTGGATAGCGGCATACCTACGTGTCTTTGGTGGGCTGATGTTCCGTTGTCGCCAAAGTTGCGAGATGGGGGCGTCGCCCGAGCCCAGTGCCGGTGTCATCATGGGTTCGATTCGTTTGGGAGTGCCCGTCTTTGTTCTCGCTAGGGTCGAACCCACGGCGAAGTCATAACGCCTGTCGGCCCGATGTTCGCCATGGTGGTGTCCGCGGGGCGTCCAGCGAGGTGTAGTGGGTTGATGTCGTTGTCGGAGTTCAGCAAGTCGGTGATCAAGACGGCAATGGCGCCCGATGGGCGCGTCGTTGGTGATGTCGGATGTTGGCTTGCGTTCCCCTTGATGGCGAGGACTGTTGTCGATGTTGCCAATGTCGTTGATGGTAGGCATGGCGATGTCGAGGGCATCATGGTCCGGAGGTTGTCGGCGTCGGGTCGATGGCGGCGCCCTTGGTAGATGCATCATTGACGTTAGTGGTGCCCTTGGAGGTGTCGTCGATGTCGGTCGTTGTGGTGGCGGCGTCAATGGTGGCGTTGGATGACGTCGTTGCGGCATTGATGATAGAGGTAGCGGCTGACCGGGGTAAGTGGACTTGCACGGTGATTGTCGATCTTGTGGTGTTTTTGATGCGCTAGGGTGTTGGCGTGGTTGGTGTCCATGGCGCGGTGTTGATCGGGGATGTCGGGGTTAGAGACGTCGATGTCGACATCGGTCGACGTCATTGTGTTGCTCACGATGTTGTTTGCCGGAGATCATGTATTGATGATGATGTCAATATCGATCTCGTCAACAATCGCTTCTAAAGACATAATCTTACCAAATCATTTAATCTATCTTGAAACGTCATAGATTTCAACTAGTTCTTCACTAATTGTAAGTTTGGAAAGCTCTTGTACACCCACCAGGAGTTCTCCCTCCCGGGATATGCAATAATGGAAAGGTGGGGACTCTTCGTCCCCCAACTAACTCATTTTTTTGAAAGCTCTTCCAGCTAAGGAGATGATTTTGTTGAAATTAAAAAAAAAAGCTAGTAACTACAAGTAATACAGTGTGCTCGACGAGACAATTCAAAAAAAAAAATCTTCTAAAAAAAATCTTATATGGCTGTACGCATGTACCTACATATCGAAGGGAAGAAGTAGTGTTTACTGCTATATATCGGGGAGACTGCGGTTGGCCCCCCTTTAGGGTTTCAAAGAGATTAATGAGTAACCAAGGTCAAAGTATATTTTTATGACCAGGGCTGTGTTTAGATTCAAAGTTTGGATCCTAAAATTTACGATTTCTCGTCACATCTAATCTTTTTGTGCATGGAGCACTAAATGTAGGTAAAAGCGAAATAACTAAGTACAGTTTGAATGTACTTTACGATGGATCTTTTGGGCCTAGTTAACTTCATAGGGACAATAATTAAAAAAAAAACGAAAAGTCTTCTGGTCTTAAATTTCAGCTGCAATCCTAAATTTCTGGTGAACTAAACACAGTCCAGTTCGGTATCGATCTCATCCAACAATCGCTTCTGAAGACATAATCTTACCAATTCATTTAATATCTCTTGAAACGTCCAAGAATCGCTTAATCGGAAGACATAATCTTACCAATCATTTAATTTTGTTGCCTCTCTCGCCCGCCCCCCAGGGCCGACCTGTGGCCGTAGCTCGGTGGCCGGCCGGCCGGCCTGCTGGTGTGTTTTGTATGCTTCGCTTGACTGTTAATTAATAGAGCTCCAAATGGCGGCCTCGCGGCAGCGCGGCGGCATGGCCTTTGGAACTAGTCTCATCTGCCTTAAGGAAGATGCATTTGCATTGGTAGCTTGTCCATTGGTTTGCCCATTTGTTTTACTTGAGTTTGTTCGTAGCTTGTCTGTTGGTTTGCCCATTTGTTTCTACTTGAGTTTGAGAGCTGGGGCACACACCCGTGGTGGCCTGGTGGTTGCTGGAGCCCCATCTCTTTTAACAGTATATAAGGGAAGTTTTGAAGATATATGCGCTTGAATGCGGCATCCTTTCTAATCCGGTCACCAGCAGCAACTCACTCTAATATGATCAAGGAGACATACATGGAGGAGTCCCATGACATCGTCATCGTAGGTGGTGGCATCTGCGGCCTCGCCACCGCTCTTGCGCTCCACCGGTAACATCAAAGGCTGCTTTCGTTTCCTCGTATCGATATGGCAGTTTAATTTACAACCCTGTATTTCAAATTCCCCATTTATTCTTCCTCTTTAGGCCTACTTTGGCAGCATAGGTAATTAGCCGGGGAAGGCTGGCACGCTGGTGTAACATTTTGAACTTTTTCATTCCCACTTCTTCCCAGGGCAGCAATCCACGGGTGGGGAAGTTTCCCTATTGCCATTTGGCAGCACAGTGTTGAACACAGGCAAATTAATTAAACAAGGCAAAGTATATTTTTTTATGACCAGAAATACACAGGAGTTTTGTTTTTTGAACCGGGAATACTTGTACCAAAGTAGAGACAACAAAAAATTGAAAACAATGTCTTAGAAAATCAATAAAAAAACAGATTTGTTTTGAATAATATAAGGAAATCATCACATATCAATGCCATCCACAACATTTTAATGAGCATAATCCATGAAAATCACAAGAAGATAAAATTATTTGACATAATCAATACATAGAAAATTTAATTCAAGTGCTGGAAAATTCAATCGAGCTAATTCATTCTTGGCCAACAATAAAGCAATCTGCTGCTTATTTGCATCCAGGAAAGGGATTTCGAGCCTTGTGTTGGAGAGGTCAGAAACTTTGAGAGCAGAAGGCGGCTCCATCGGTGTCCTTGCCAATGGATGGCGTGTTCTGGAGCAACTCAGGGATTGCTGCAGAGCTCCGAGAGACTGCCAACCTTGTCACCATGTAAGATTCTAGCCTTGCAAGTTTTGCTCTTCTCAGAAATCAATCTATTAGAAAAAGAGTACCAAATGCCATCAGATTCAGAATCAGTAGAGCTTGCTTTGTGACTCCTACTTATTTCAGGTCTCACACCGTGTGGCTGGAAGAAAAGAAGAGCTCCCTGACACCCATCAGGTAGTAATAACGAATTGTCACAAAGAACCCTTGTCAGCTGCAATCCTATACGGCCGGAGTAACTGTCATTAATTTTGTTCTCTCTGTCACTTGGGGCTTTGACTAGAAAGGAGCTCCGATGGATAAAGAGGAAGGACCTGATCGAGACGATGGCCAAGAACATACCCGCAGGAGCAATCCGTTTCGGTTGCCGTATTGCAGCGATTCATCCATCAGATCCCGGCGTGGTCCTTGCTACACCGGGTGGCAGGGTCATCAGGGCCAAGGCATCATCGATTGACCTTGTTATCTTAAATAGCTAATGCAGATGTTGATTGGCTGTGACCTTGCACTGAATTCTTTGTTGATATATATAGTATATATATCTTGCAGGTGTTGATTGGCTGTGACGGCTCCAACTCAGTGGTGGCAAAGTATTTAGGCATGTCTGCAGCAAGATCAACCCCTCTCGCGTATCTGCGTGGATTCACAAGGTATCCGCACGGACATCCATTCGGAGACCAGGTCCTGCGCCTAAAAGGTTACCAAATCTTGCTTCCTTGCGCGCTCGCCCATGACCGACACTCGAGTTAGTTTCTTCGTAGCTTGTCACATCCCTTCTGCAGGTATGCATCGTACTACTGCCCCACTGGCCACGCATGTTCAGACAGGCCACCTAGCTCTTCCTGGCCATCCATGCCATCACTAAGGTGCACATGCCACCCTGTTGCATGCAGATGCCGGTGTCACCCGTGACGTGCATGCCATGAGGCATTTCGTGCTACGGATGCTGAAGGGCAAGCAGTGCCCCACCGAGGTCCTCGAGATGATCCAGAACGCCGACCCCGAGTCATTGAACGTCATCGACAAGGTGTGGTACCGTCCGCCATGGCAGGTCGCGTTTGCAGGCTTCCGGAAGGGCACCGTGACGGTTGCCGGCGACGCCATGCACGCCATGGGGAATTACATCGGCCAGGAGGCTCGGCGGCGCTGGAGGATGCCGTCGTGCTTGCCCGGTTGCTGGCGCGATCCACCGCCAGGACTGGCTGCCACGATGAGCCGTGCGACAAGACGATGATGGCCGGTGCAGCGACGGCGATTGAGGAGTACGTCAGGGAGAGGGAGACTGAGGGTGGCGAGGCTGTCGTTGGAGGCATTCGCCATGGGGACACTATTGCAAACCGAGTCGCTGGCCGCAAAGCTGGCCTGCTTGGCCGTGCTGGCCCTCATGGGCACCAAGGAACTCGGCCACGCCAACTACGACTGCGGTCGCCTCTAAACACTTCTTTGCTTATTCCAAGTCCTTCGCTTCGGTTTATGAATTTTTAAGTCGCAATGTTCTCGGGTCGGTTAGATTTAAAGTTGACTTAAGGTCAATTATTTTTTATTTGGCTAGATGCCTTCGGTTAATAAATGAAAGCTCCTTACTGTGGGGATCTCCTCCATAGTCTTTTGGTAAAAAAAAAAAAAGCTGCTTTGCTTATTGTACATTTTATATAAAATAAAAGCACTCTTTTGGGTTGTTGTTGTGCTTGGTATCGTATAGTTTATCAAAAAAAAAAAAAAAAAAAAAACTTCTTTATATTTTTAAAGACAGTCATTCATGAAAAATTGTGAAATTAAACATATGACTAATTTCTAATGGAATGCCTTCACTTTGATCATCCTCTTTCCATATTCTCAATAGTCCATCAAACATAAGCACAATATGTCCTGAATTGTGCTGTTGGTTTGTGGCCCCTTCCTACGTCACAACAAAAATGTCAAAATGTTTCTAACAATGTATAGATAACTGTTCAAACAACTAGATAATTTTGCATTGAACTAAAATACACACGAAAGCAAATGGAAAAGTGCATAAATATAACTAAATAATTTTAGCTAGAAGTATGGGAGCATCATTCACATGAGTAGCAAGTGTAAAAAACACAGAACACACATTTTTTATTTAATGAAAATAATAAAATTAAGACATGAGAGCTAGCAGCATGCATACAATTAGAAAAAAATAGGGTTTGTGTCAAACATTACCAATTTACCATTCATGGAACATGAAGCATAAAAATTAACATGGAGGTGCATACAAGCATAAAAAAAATAAATAGAAGAACAGTGCATACAAACCAAATAATCACAGTCACTTTGGGGGCATATAATTAACAAAAAGAACAGTGCATACAAACAAAAATTCAAGCTAGATAATTGTGTATACAAACAATTGCATATATCTTCGACATCACAGTTTTTAGTCGAGCATCTAGAACTATATAATTAAGCATAGCATGAATCTATTGGATGCATACAATCACATCATGCCATAGGAGCAGTTCTTTTGATGTAGAGAGAAATCACTAGGATAGACATGTTTAATGCATATTGACCTTAAATAGAGACTTGGAAAACAAATTCATCAAAAGTGTATAGAAAACAGCATATACATCTCAAAAAACAATGCATAGAAAATTAAAGATTATAGAGGACACAATGAAGCAATTACAACCACAGAAGACAGCCAGCCATGCATACAAGTTGAAAAAAAATAGGAAGCTGAGAATTGTTCCAACCATATGTCGATGTGTTCTAGCAATTTCTTTTTTTTTTTTTTTGAAACTTGTTCTAGCAATTTCTAAAAGAGTACTCTAACAATGTATAAAAATTGTGTGGCAGTGCACATGTCGTTGTTGGCATTTCCTAAACATTGTAAGCTATAAGAGCAGGTGAATAAAACATGACTTCAACGGCCTAGAAAAAAGAAATCTACACTTACTTTTCACATATATCAAATAATTTATATCCATAAGCACACAGATATAACTCTAAAAATGAACTCTATACCATTGTAGCACTTCACCTAGAGTACTTGATCGAAAATGATCTTTGCTATGCTTATTATAAAATTCTCGAAAACAAGATGTCAAGATTCAGGTTCACATTATTACGCTATATCATACTTCACAACAACTTAAGTAAAATGGGGTCCCTAATAAATAAGTTCCAAACAGCAACAAGATTTTCAAGAAACACTATGCAAGTCTATCATTTAAATTATAACTAAAATTTAAATTATAACTAAAATAAACTTTGCATATTAAAACAAAGATCATATCATAATGACTTGAATTGAAATAAGCCAAAGCATTAAATAGGACAAGACTAAACAACACATAAAAAGATTACGAATAAGCATAAGTAAAGTTCTAACAACTCATGAATAATTTTAAGTAAAGAATACTTAAAACTTTTGTAACCTTGTTGAAGGTTGTGCTGTTGTGATCTCTCCCCACACTTATCTCTTTTGTACTTCTTAATTCCCTGCAAAACATGTGGAGACAAGTGCATTTCCAAACACAAAAATAATAGAGAGAAATGAAACAAAATTAAAACTTAAGAAAAACTCAAAATGACTCAAAATAACTTCTTTGTTTATTGTTTGACTCGATCACACACTAACTCAAAAGCAAACACTCTAAAATGTAACGATTCGACAAAAGACAATTTATTCGATCCCCCTACTCACCATCTATAGGTTCTCTCTGACCTATCAACTCTCAATGGCGAGGACCAATTCACTCGGGTTGGAAACACGAGCCTTGAGCACCGAAGTTGCTTGTAGGTGGTGTTAACCATCTAGGCACAATGTAGTCCCAGATCTGATATCCATCTAGAGTGTATCATGGACGAGTGACCTTCTTATCCACCATTGCAAGCTGTCTTCCGAGATTGTTTTGTCGTAGGCGATGAAGAATCTTCGAGGAGCGGACCTCTTCTTCTCGGTGGGAGGGGCAAGGAGCTTGTTATGTCCCGCCTCCGAGAGGCTGGGCCCGCTTACATCGGCGGCTCTCTAAGGATCAAGACTTCCCTCACAAACTAACACCCGGTCTTTTACGTGTACTTTGTCCTCACTCATGCGCACCGGAAGGACTTCCGGTCGGTCACCGATAAACTCCAAGCCAAGCACGCTTAACTTTAGAGTACTTAAGAGATAGGCTCCCTAATTTGCAACTTGTTGGTATGAGTATTCTATCAACCTAGCCGGGTGTCACGGTGAGCGAGGTGTCTTTGAGTGCGTCGGGTATAGTGCGCATCCCGGGTAGAGGTGGTGGTTGTAATAACCTTGATTTTCCACGAAGGGAAAAATACACATTGTCGAATAATAATGTGATAATCCCACAAGATCATTCCATCACATTATCATTTACAAGCGATATCACAGTCATACATCGTAAGATTACAAGTTCACATGGTTTTACAACTCTTGGGGACTGACCTATTACAAGGTAAACCTAGCAGAAGCGTTACTCGAGGATCTTAGAGTAGGCGTGGCACGTCGACGAGTGAAGGCTCCTCCTTCCACGGGCTTCATCGGAGTAGGTGTAGAGATCGGCGGAAGTAGTCTTCATCTTGAACCAAACTTGGCGTAGGAACGAGACCACCTAATCCTTCTAATCTACTTTGCAAGGCGGGTAATCTCACACACCGCTAGAAATGTGCAGGCCATAGTCAGCACCGATGAGCTTTAGTGGAAATAGAAAACAAAGGGATCTGGCGATCCTAATACTTTGGCTGTGGTTTGCATCCTTAGCGCGCATGCTAATAGCAACAGGAGTAATATAATAGTATTATTAGTTCATCAAGTTTTAATTCCATCTCATCCACACACGTTCTTTCCCAAACCATCACCATCACCACACACATCTCACCACACACTCTCGTTCGGGCGGCAAGGACAGCTCCCTCCCATCCATGCCTAAGTGGCTTACAACCACACGGGCTCGCAACCGTAAGTGAAAACCAGGGGGAGAATACAAAGGACTCCTCTCTCTACTCGAGTGAAGCGTAAAATCAATGGGATAAACCCTAGAAGACCGGTGCACACCGAAGGCGATCCGAGCTTGAAAAGCCGGCAAGCACCCAAAAGGCACTCAGTCGGGGCCATGCCCGAAGGCAGGACAATACGTATTGGTTTAACTCTACAGAGCGTGTATACAAGACCACAGGATCACCATCATCGATGGTACGTCCCCACCTAGGATGATAACGGAGACCTCCTAGCTCGATAATGCCACCCTACCACTCGGCCATGGTAAGCCCGAGTACCACCGGCCTTTGAGGCGTGAGGCGTAATATCGGGCCCCCGGTGGCTACTCTGTTGTCTTAGGATGGTGTGAGCATCAATGCCCGTACCTCCCTACACTATCTGCTATCAACCTAGTAGTAATGACACCGCCTAGCTAAAAGGGGCAATCCGCACCTGCTTTCGACCAAGGACAAGTAGTGAGTACCATGTTCCCCACGATCTCGGTTCTCAAGAGCTCACGGTCCTTAGGTATGATCGGACAAGACATCTTCATCATAGGGATACTCAATACCCCGTGCCTCAATGACACCTCCATTCTAGGGCTTCCTTCCACAAAGGCACTCCACCCCAGAACCTCCTCGGGGAAGACTTCGTCAATACCATGTACCCGCCCACGGGTACTTTCGTCACATAGGGATGCCCGTAGCACACCCCCTCGGCAAGACTCATCCTCAAGACTCGTCGTGTATTCTTGTCACAGTCGACACAACCCTCACCACACATCCAAGACACACTCGGCACTCTCCCGTTATTATTACATTTTATCATTTAATTCCACATCCGCCATCATATATCATGTATCATAAGTATGATGGAGTGCGTGCAAACAAGGTATATAAAGTGCGGCGCGATGCTAGGTAATCAGGTGAAGGGGATTCAATCAAGGCATTTAAGGCTCGGGCATGGCATGCATCATATATACTAGCAAAGGAGTAAAAATAAAGCGCTAGCATATCTACTTGCAATGTCTAATAGGATTCTCGAAGTAAGGTGCTTTGCCATGACACTGCGATGTCGAGGTAGTAGTGGTACAAGTCTTTAGGAGTCCGAGGTCGCCCACCATCCGAGTTCATCTCATCCGGATCGTCGTTAAATCCATCCAGAGCTCGAGTCGTCATTACGTAAGGACAATGACGCGAAACGACTATCAATAAGAAGCAATAAAACTACAATAAAACCCAACTCAAAAGACACCAAATTGCGGCGGTACTAGGATGAATTTCCTATGAATTTTTGAAGGTGGCTAGCTTGTTGAAAACGATATAATAGAAAAAGGCCAACAAGTTGGCTCGGTCGGACGGCGTATTGGGCTGCTTTGGCTGCGGGCTTTTCGCATTCAAGGTGCTGGATGGGCCATCAGCATGAGTTCATAAAGGCACGACCCACTTTGCCATTCAGACTTGGCTCTTACTAGAGCCGGGAGGCACGGCCAAACTAGGATTTGCGAGCGTGAAGAGGAGTCTTTGAATTCTGGCCAGTGCTCGATCGAAGGTTTGGCGGAGCGGTGTGTGTGTCCGATGGGCATGCTCGTTCCGTCTTGGGGTCAAGGCCGTGCGGGTTTGTCTTTGTCGCGGTGCGTGGCGCTGAGATTGCTTCAGCGATGACAACTCAATCCATGAGCTATGGCGGGGCTTTCGCGTTCCCATTGGGGAAGTAGTGCGGTGGCGGCGGCGAGAGGTCCGCGGTGGTCGTGAGTTGATCGGCATCGCTGTCTTGCGCGATCTGAAGGTGTTGTGCTAGGAGCACGTGCTAAGCGTCGCGGTGCACGTGGCGTAATCGATGAGTGGCGTCTTGAGGCATGCCGTGTGTGGCTGTTCATGGTCGTGGGCTCCCATGGCCAAATGGCGGCGAGGTGTATTGGGTCTTCGCGGTGCTCACGAGCTGGTTTGGCAAGGCGGTAGGAGGCGTGGCTTTGTCTCGCGTCGCGGCTCATGAGATCGATGGATGGTTGGCGTTGTGTACACCCCTTGTGTATTTCTATTGTATTGTTGGATTTATTTTCTGTTGGAAAATGGCCACAAAACATGTTGGTGTCAGCGTGATGTCATCAAGTTAACACGGGCAAAGGATCATGTGCGGGACCGGCTGCTTGCTTCTACGTGTTTGTGCGAGAAGCGGTGTTGTGAGGCGTTTGTGCGGTCTTTGGCGGCGACTACATGGGGGGCCCAGGACTAGTGCGCTAGTTTGGGCGGCGGACTTGGGACCCATGGCCTTGGACGGCGCCATATAGCTGCCCACAACGAGGTTCACAGTGCATAAAAACTAACTTGGCTACATGGTGATTGAATGACGGCGTGTCTTGGTGCGTTGAGTTGGGGGACTCACCACGCTAGCGCGATGGCGGGGGTGTTGGCATCCGGGATGGTGCGGCGAGCGGGGCGATAATGTGGGCCGGGCGTGGCGGCACCGAGCTCCGATAATCCCAAGCACCACAGACCCGCAGTTCTGTTGAGATGTGCCGGGCGTGGCGGTAAAGCTAGGCAAGATCAACGAGAGGAGAAAAAATAGGGCGGGGTCTTAGTCACGGTGGCTCACCAATGGTGGGCGTCGGGCTCTAGCGAAGTTGCCGCCCGAATCACGGTCAGCGTCGGTCTTTGCTCGGCGTCGACTTTCGAGGTCGAGGCGATGGGGGTCGCGGCGTCGGCCGTAAAGCTACCGCCCGTCTTGAGGTTGTGGCGGGCGGCATGATGGGCGGCGTTGCGGTGGTGCTCGCCCGGCTCCTACGTGAGGGCGACATGGAGCGGCCCCGTGGCAAGGCCGCGATCGTGGCCATGGCGGACGACGCGGCGAGGACCGCGGGTTGTTGGATTCGTCCCATTCTGCTATGAAGTGCGGAAGTACACGGGATTTGATTGCTCTTCGTGGGGTGAACTCTAGATTTAGAGATCCGAGTTATACGCCCATTTTGATATGCGTCTGTTGAATCTACGTTACGCGGGGATGTCTCCAAGTGGAAAGTTAAGTGACCACTTTGTATTTTGTGGCCGTCGGGGGTAGTGTCGTAGCTTTCTTGAGGTGATCGGTATGGAGTAGAGTAGTTTTTTATGCGTGAGGGTAACGAGCCTTGGACTCTGATAGCACCTCTCTCACGTAGTAAAGCGGCCTTTGCACTTTGTTGGCGTGTCAGGGCTCTTCTCTTTCCATGATGATTGCTTTGCACTAACCACGGTGTTGGTTCTTTCGCTACGTATAGCATGAGGTCTTCTTGATCCTTTGGAGGAGTTAGGGGCTGGGCTGACATTAGGTATTGTTTGAGTTCTTCAAATGCCTTGTGCGCCTCCGCAGTCCACTAGAACTTTCCCTTGGTCTTGATTAGTTTGAAGAAGGGCAGTCCTTTTTCTCCAAGTTTTGATATGAATCTGTTGAGTGCTGCCATGCACCCGGTGAGTTTCTAGACATCCTTTATGCTCGGGGTTGTTTCATCTCTGTGATTGCCTTGATTTGGGTGGTGCTAGCTTCTATGCCTCTACTACTGACCAAGAACCTTAGCAGTTGCCTCGATGATACTCCAAAAACGCACTTGGTTGGATTGAGCTTCCACTTCCACTTCTTGAGGTTGTTGAAAGTCTCTTCCGGATCTTGGGTCGAGTGTGCGGTTCTCTTGTCTTCACCACCACATCGTCCACATATGCTTTGGCGTTCTGCCGATCGCTCTCCCTAAACAAGTTACGTATCACTCTTTGATATGTAGCTCCATTTTTTTTAGTCCGAAGGACATTGTTTTGTAACAACGAGGCACCGAATGGAATGATGAAAGAGGTTTTGCTCTGATCTTCTTTCTTTAGCGCTATTTGATGATATCATGAGTAGCAGTCCAAGAACGATAGTAGAGTTGATCCTGCCGTGGAGTCTACTATCTGGTCGATCCTTGGTAGCCCAAAGAGATCTTTTGGGCAATGCTAGTTCAGATCTGTGTAGTCCACACACATGTGCCATTCTGAGGTGTTCTTCTTTTGTACCAGAATCGGGTTAGCTAGCCGATGCGGATCGCGGGGATCTCTTTGATGAACCTGCTTGCGAGTAGCTTCGCGATCTCCTTCTTGATGGCTTATTTCTTTTACGGTGAGAACCTCCTCGAGTCTTTGTCGATGGGTTTGGACCCTTGATTGATGTCAATTCATTGCTCAACCAGCTTCTTTGGGACACCAGGGGCATATCCGGTTTCCGGGCGAAGATGTCTTTGTGTTCCCTTAAAAAGGCGGTGGCGCGAATTCCTATTTTGGAGATAGGTGAGCAACGATGATCGCCGTCTTCGATGGATCACCCGATCCGCAAGTCGATGTGCTTCACATCGTCTTCTTGTGTGGGGGTGCCAAGATTGCTTGTTTCTTGGCCGGGATCTTGAGTTCTTACGGATTATACACCACTTCATTTAGCCGCAATTAAGTAAGAAATATTTAAGGAATAAAGATATGAATAAAATAGGAAATAAATAGATTGCTTGTAAAAGAGGAATTCCAATCTATAAGGGAAACCTCTAGATCTTTCTTAGCATGCAAGTCTTCCTCGGACTATAAATACAAGCGACATGTAGTCGGTTGAATCTTAAGAAAAAAAATTAAAGGGGTAACACCCAAAACCCTAAGCGCTCTCTCTCTCTCTCTCCTTCTCTCTCTTCTTCCGCCCGGCGCCGCCTCCCTTCCCTCTTAAGCGCCACCTCCCACGCCACCGCCTTGCCACACCACCACGGCACCGCCCGGGCGGCCACCGCCGCTGCCCCATCGTCTTCCTCCTCTTCTACCTCATCTTCAACAACCCGGCGACAAAATTGCCGCCGCTGCCACCGCCAGGCTGCCCGATTGTCGCCCCTAAGCGCCGCCTAGCGCCGCCCACCCCCCATGCCGTCCACGCTGCCCAGCGCCGCCCTCGCCCCCGCCCAGCGTCGCCATCGCGCCGCCTTGCCCCTCTTCTTCCTCCTCTCTCGACCCCCAACAGCCCTCACCACCGTCTACACCATCATCGCCGCCGTCAAGTTTGCGCCCGGCGTGTCTCGAATCGCGGAATCCTTACGATGCGTGGCAACTAGGCACTCGGCTTAGCGGCTCTAAGCCGAGTGCCCGATATATGGCACTTTCGGCTTAGGCAGGCACTGCGACCAAGGTGCCGTTTCGGTAGTGAAAACATATTTCTTATGTCGTATTTTTATTATGCTCGTTAAGCGTTGATGCGTTGAGAGTGGTAGACTGTTTTCCATGCAGACATGAGAGTGATCTAGATTGTTTTCCATGGCAAACATGCAAAGTTAATTGCTAGCGCCATGTACTCATGTCCAAGGCCATCCACGAGTTTGTGTCGAGTTTGTAGGTTGGGGTGGGTTAGTTTCCTGAACAGGTATGATGCTCTAACCCCGATGGGAGCCGAGGCGGGGCGCAAAGGGTGGGGTGATCAAACGAACGGAGCACCCCGAGCCGGATTCAGCAGGCAGAAAAAAAAGGCGGATATAGCAATTTTTCTCTCTTTATGAATGTACTACCAAAAATGCCCGTGCGTTGCAACGGGTGATGGACAAAAATATTTCATTACCATCAAATAACTTTAGGGCTACAAGATCTAGTTTAGTTTATGAAGTTTGTTGTGATATCTTGTATGGCGTTGTTCACATCTCAACGGTGTTTCTTCGCTCCGAAGTTTGAATCCCATTGTCCTCGGGTTGCTCCATGCCAAATAGCGAATAAGGGCGGAAGGCGGCGAACCTCCGATCCCAAAGTCGGGAGGGGCACCACGGCGTCACTGTCACGCCATCACCGAGCGGTATGTCTGAGTGGCGTCGTGTTCCGTCCATATCATATCGTATCCTCTTGGTCAAGATTATTAGATTAAGCAAACCAGCAAGAAAACATTATGTTTGTAGTACGTACTGGACTTGCATGCCGCATATGGGCTGCGTTTCTTGGGCCTTCCGTATCCCGTGATGGCACCCGTCGATGCATAATTTTTTTTTTCTTTTTGGTATGCTCTAGAAGAAACTTATGCTGTAACTCATTACAACAGGCCGGATAAGATAATGACATTTGTAGCCAAGCAGATTTTTTGTTATCATACTTGTCCATTGCTGACGTATGTGTCTCCTCTTATCTTTCCAACAGGAGCCTGAATTTTTATGTTGTGAGAGAAGATGAGCCAAACAACGATGGTCCTGTGCATGCGCAAAACAACTTATTGAGAGGCTCGTATTTGGTCAGTAAAGTAAATTGTCTTACAAAGTCCGTGCAAAGGCAGCAGCGACCACGCGACCACGCGTTGCCGCCAGACATCGCGGGGGCGCGATTGGAATGCGGCGCCCGGTGGCGATGTTGGGGCGAGCAGGCCGGAACAAGACGGAGGGGATGCGACTGCGGGAAAGGATTGGACCCGGCCGAGCCGCCAACTTGGTGCGGGTCCTGAGTGGAGGCAGGGGCGCGAGTTATTGGATACGCCGGGCGTCGCGGGGGTTGCGGGTGCGTCCGTCGTATTTGCACTGACTCAGGCGGACAGATTAGGGCCGGAAATTTTCGTGTTTTATTAATTATTAGGTATAGATATATACAAGGAAAAAAAAAAGGAATTCTTGAAGATGCTCTAACCTTGATATCACAACAACCCGTTGAAGCTAAATGAGTATGGCGACAATATGGGCGTTCATATACAGAATGTGCGATTAATATAGTAGACATTTTATAATAATATAATACTCCGATTTAGCAGCCATAGTTGACATTCATACAATTAGTCTGAATTAGAATGCTAATCATCAATGATAGAACGTCTTATAATTAAGTGTAGTCATAGCCGGCTCATTTATAAAGGATCCTCAATCATTGACCATCTTGGCTTACGACCTGACAATTAAGTATAGTGATAGCCGGCTCTAGCATAACCTGCCATATGTTTCAATAGCTGAGATCAGTTCTGATGTTGCCTTATTTTAAAAGTAATTAGTCCAGACAAGATCCGCTTTGATATGCTGCACGGAGTATTACCTTATTTTAAAAGTAATTAGTCCAGACAAGATCCGCTTTGATGCTGCACACGGACACGGAGTCTTCTCTACAACATAAAAAGAACAAAAATAAGACTTTCATTTGGTGCGACTTTGTGGCTGACTCTGCCATGACCCTGCCATACGATCCCACACCCCTCCTCAAAAATCGCCGGCAAATAAAAGGAAGGAAGCCTCAATCACCGCCCGTGCAATCCCTTCCTCACACCTCCGCCCGCCCATGCACCATGCGATCTATATTTGGCAGCCTTCCAATTAGCCCCCTTCCTTCCGTGCGGTCTCCTCCCTTGCCTGATCTCCTCAAAAGCGTTGTCGAGTCCCGCCCCAAAACCTCCGCCACCTTCCTGGCGCACGCAAATCCGGCTTCCCAGCACGTGAGGCCACCTTCCTGGCGGCATAGATAGCGCGGCGTCCAACCGCTGGAGGCAGCAAGGCATATTGGAGGTACAGGCAGCGTTGGTGTCCGTGCACGACATCCTGACGGCGCAGGCAGTGCTGCCTCCAACAAACCAACCAGGAACGGCGCGCGGCCGGGCTTGGCTTGCCAGCCAGCGGCGGCGCGCGGCAGACGTGGCCGCAGCGCGTCCAGCGTGCGTCCCACTGCAGGGCGGATGCAGCCGCCGCGCTTCCAAGGTGCCGCGCCTCCATGCGAAGCCAACAGGTGTGCTCACCCCTTCTATCCTCTCCTTGAACTCAGATCTGATGCGGACATGTGCACGCCTAGACATTAATTTCGTTTCTAGCCAATCATCAAAGCATGAACAATTGTTGAATATTGAATGACTTTTCACAGGCTATATGATTTGATCTGAATAATCTTGATTCACGTCTACATGCCTGTTCTCTTCTTTACTTCATAGTACTTGCATAGAATTTTTTGTGTTACGATCTCGATGTATGATTATTCATGAAACAACCTATGGCATGGTTTCAATTAGTTTATCTCTTTTTAAGTCTCGTCAAATCTTGTAATTCTTTTTGCTGAATAGAACATAGAAGCTGCTGAATAGAAATAGAAACTGAATGGAACCTGCAAAGCTCCCTCTACCCTTTGTGTAGGTCCGTCTTTAGCTTTTACTATGGTGATGCTTATTTCATTGCATTATCCCAAAATTTTTTTATAAATAACAGACACTAAAAATCTTGTGCATTCGGTCCTGACAAGCTGGGAAGACTATTATCAAGGAGAGGAGAACCAGCCCCTTATTCACCTATTGCTGTTTCGAACAGGTACATCTTGTATAGTTGGCTGAGGTTCAATTTTGCAGCCACTTACTCTATATCATTGCATTCAACTCTCTTGGCTCTAATTTTAGCTCAGTTGTTCACTGGTCCAAACTGTATAGCTACTGATTAAAAAAAAAATGTCTGAGCTAAAATTCTTTGCATGTTTTCATGTGAATAGTTGTCTCCTATGAAAAATGCAGAATGTACTTGGCTTAGAATGGGACAATTATATTTGAAGCTCTGCATGTGCCCTTTTTTTTTCCTGGTTTCATTCAATTTTGGAGTAATTGTTCTAGATTAGAGCCCCTAAAATCTTCTGGTTGGCACACATTTCCTTCCCTTCTTACAAGATGTTCATCACATCTGTTCCACCTTCACTTTTTCCCATGTGTTCTTATTTTCCACTGTATTAGAACTTCCTTAGGGATGTCAATCTAAATAATTTTCTTCTGCATATGCACTGACTATGTAACTGTTGATGCGTTCCTACATTGTCCATTGCTGATTTTCTGATTTGTTTTTATTTTTTCCTTCTATTACCATGAATTGTATGATTTTAAAATTTGGATAGCTGATCTCCTAGGGTTCGTGCACATGCGAAAGTACATTCAGTTGCTTTTGCATGCTTTTTGATTTTTCATTTTAGCGCAGGGCTACGTGGGCTATACAATTCAGAAGTAACTAGAGATGATGTTATACTAATTCTTTAACAAAGGAAAATTGGAAAGTGTAGTTTCCTTTTGAGAAATTGTCCCTCAAACTGGCAGATCACACAACTGATTCTTATAGCTTTTTGTTGAATTTGGATGGAATTACTTATCAACTAAGGTGGTTGTGTACTCTTCTTTGTAGTAATTGGAACTGCTTTTGCTCTGAACATGTTGTTCAGAATCCCAATACAGTGTGGTTTTCTAATAATTGGACTGAGCACTCTGATGCTCTTATTACTACATAGCAATATGGGGTTAGACAATTTTCTATTACATTTCCAAATATGCTTGATCAGTTACTCTTTTCTAAGTTTCAATTCCATCTTTCTGTGTCCAAATGTATATTTAACTTGCAATCCATGTCAAAGGGTACTTTTTGCTTGAGATTAAGAAGTTATTGGGCTGCATATGCATGGTATGTCACTAAGTACTTGCAAAAATATCTTGCTCCTACTTGCAATGCTCAATTTACACCTAATATTGCCACTCTTTTTCAAAATTGGTGAAGAGTTCTAATTGTGGTGTAGTTACCTCACTACAGGAAACTGGATCGTCGCCGGCCGTCTTTAGCGTTTGCCGACCGCTGCCCGCCCGAGTTGGCGGTCGGCGGCATTCTTCGCCGACGCCGCGCTTGGCAAAAGTTTCCGCGGTCGGCGAAGTGATCTTCGCCGACCCGGCCGGGCGGTCGGCGAAGAACAACAACAAAAGCGCCCTCTTTTGCCGATTTGCCGGCGGTCCGGCGAAGAAAACCGATCGTCGTTTCCAACGGTATCGTAGCACGGAAGCTGGCGCGCGCCGCGCCGACCGCCCACCGTGCGGCGGTCGGGCGAAGATCAACATCTTCGCCGACCGCCCTCCGTCCGGTGGTCGGCGAAGTTTTTTTAAAAAAATATAAAACCGCTGCCCGCCCGCCCGTGGCACAAAAAAAAGCGCCGGGGCTGGATCTTCGCCGACCGCCCGGCACCTCTGGCGGTCGGCGAAACTCTTCGCCGACGCCGCACCTCGGGCGGTCGGCGATTGACTTTCGCCGAGCACCTTTTTCGGTGTTTCGGCGAAGTATAAATTTTTTTTTTTTGAATTTGCTATCACAACTTTTTGTGTGTCTTAGCTACTGATATATTTAGTACATTGTTCAAGTTTGGGATTTTTTTTTAAAACTTTTTACTATATTTTTTATGGGTTTTCATGTTATATTTGAATTTCTTTCGAAAACTAAAATTTGAACTGCAAGTGATTCAAATAATGGGTGTAAATGATTCAAAAATGATAAACATGATTGTGAGTCCATATTGAGTCCTCATCCATGGCCAGGCACCGAAATTCAAATATCTTGTGCGCGAAACACGTCGACTCACTCTGCGGATCGATCGTTTTAAAATTCTATAAAATTCAAACGGAGTTGAAAAATCATGAAACTTGACGAGTTGTCCTTATATCACATGTGTACACTATGAAAAAAGTTTGAGTCGATTTCATGGACGTTTGCATCTCGGGTGGCACTTACGGAGACATCTCTAGCATGTGATAACGAAAACTCTAGTTGAGATGTCTAGGTTTCAAGCAGTCCGGGATGCAAACTTGCATGAAACCTTTTCAAATTTTTCCACAGCTTAAACATGCAATATAACGATGCCTCGTCAAATTTCATGAATTTCCGACTTCGTTTTCTTTTTTTAAATTTTAAAATGAATCGCGCCAAGCCGGTAATCGGAATGTCTCGCATATAAGATATTTTGATTTTCTCACGTGTCCATAGATGAGGGCTCAAAATATACTAACAAACAAGAATATTATTTTTTCTATCACATAACTCCTTTTTTCTAAGTACACCAGTTCAAATTTTAGGTGGGAAAAAATATTCGAGTAAAAAAGAAAAAACTATTTAAAAATAGTAAAACGTCTGCGGAAAAATGTCCCAATTTTTGATATGTTCTTGTAAACACTCTAACTAAGGTACAGAAAAATTTTTGAAGTCAAAATTCCCAAAAAAAAAAAAAAAACTTGAGAGCAAAACATTGCGCTCGGCGAGAAAATATCTCCGGCCGCTGCCTGAGGGGCGGTCGGCGAAGGCAATTTTTTTAAAAACCAAAATCGTCGCCCGGCCGCCCCGGTGAACTTCGCCCAGGCGCCGTGTCGAGGCGGTCGGCGGCGTGGTTTCCGCCGTTCCCGCCGTCTGCGCGCGAAAAAAATTCGCCGACCGCCGGATGCAGGGGCGGTCGGCGAAAGGCCGGCCGCCGCCCGCCCCCGGCAGCGGTCGGCGTAAAAAAAAAAAAAAAAAAACGTTATCCACACCCACCTCCTCACTCACTCACTCACTCACACACACACACGGGCGGGCCCGCGCTCGCCCGCCGCCCGCCACCCGCCGCCTCCCGCCGCCCCCCGCGGAGCCGCCGACCGCCGTCCCCGCCCTCCCCCGGCCGCGCCCCCCCCGCCCCTCCCCCTCGTAGGCCGCCCGCGCCGCAAGGGCCCCGCCACCCAGCGCCCCGCCCCGCCTTCATGGCCTTGGCCCGTCTGCCCTGGCGCTGCCCCCCCGCCGCCTGGAAGGAAGGGAAGGGGGGAGAAAGGGGAGGGAAGGGAAAGGGGAGGGAGGGAGGGAGGGGAGGAGGAGGAGGAGGAGGAGGAGGAAGAGAAGGAGGAGAAGGAGGGGAAGAGAAGGAGGAGGAGGTCGCCGACGTCGACCGTGCTCGCCGTTGTCCGTGGTCGACCCTTCAGCGCCATCCTCGCCATACCGACGCGCCCGTCCTCACCTCGACCACCCACCCCGGCCACCGACCGCACAAAGGTATGGCATGAAGCAATTAGTAGCTAGTGGTAGTAGTTGATATGTGGATATGGATATGGATATGGATATGTTAGTGGATGCCCTAGTTGAGAATGTGGATATGGATGTGGATATGGATATGGATATGTGGATGTTGGCCATCGTGCCATGTTTTTTCAGGTATCGAAAAAGCCTCCCGTGTAGGGGAGGTTACGCCAAAAAATTTCGAATTTATCTCATATTTTTTTTCTTTCGCGAGAAAAAAGAGCCCGTCGAAGTGGTGGAGCGTCCCCCGATCTCCTTCCTCTGCGTTGCGGGTGTGGCCGCATTGCCGCCTCACCCCCTCCACCCTAGGTATGAATATCTCCTGCTCCAGTCGCATGGTCGTATGTCGCGTAACCTAGTTAGGCGTCTCCCGTCCGAAAGAGATACGGTTGGAGGTATGCATTTCTTTGCATATCTACGACCGTATACATTTCGGATTGTCCCAATATTTTTGGACAGCCCACGGATGCGTAGATGGGTCGATTTCCATGTCGTTCGGTCGGCGGCGAGTTTTGGCATCACCTCCCCCACCGTTCTCGGATGCACACTCCCTTCGGGGCGTGTATCGGGAGAACAGCGGGGAGGTGCCAGAATTTTAATTTCTGGCCGGATCGAGCATGAAATCGACCGATCTACATCGCGGTGGGATTAGGACCTATCTGGCCTATTAGAGAGTAGGAAATCGCCATGTAGATCGAACTCATGGTTGGAATTCGTGGTTGCTAAAGGATGGGCGACCGCCGGTGGATGTCGACGGTTGGAGAAGTAAAGCGTGATTTTGACGAAGAATGGATGGACAAGACCAATGAGTTCTTGGAAATGGTATGGGGCAGCGCTTCGTGCTCGTGGTCATTTGCTAGTTTGGTGTCCTGCAGGTAAATGTGACAACACGAGAAGAGTCGGCCTAAAGGATATGCACCGTCATCTACTAGATTTTGGATTCACCAAGAACTATACCGTCTGGGTATACCATGGTGAAGCACAACGTATGAGAGAGGAGGGAGGTGAGAGCACGCCTCGGCGATTGTGATGGTGATCTTAGGGGGTTGTAGATATGTTAGATGATGTCCACCAAGGACTTTTCAACGAAGCAACGTGACAAGGAGCGATGGAGAAGGAGGCAAAGAATTTCTATGAAATGTTGGACTCGGCGAAACCCCTTCATGAGAACACAACGGTTTCGCGGATGGATGGCATTTGTCGCTTATTAGGGCTGAAGTCTGAATTGAACATCGGTCGAGCGGGCTTGATAAGATGTTGTCCATTGTTGGCACCTTCCTTCCAAGGGCCATAACCTACCATCGAGCATGTATGACTCCCAAAAACTCTTTACGGCACTTAAGATGCCGTATGAGCGAAGATACATGCTGCGAGAATGGGTGTGTCCTATTTAGGAAGAGCACGCCCCGTGCAAAGCAACATCCCAAAGTGCAAAAGCCTCTAGGTGCGAAGAGGTCCCAACCGGAGATGGTCGGATGAAGCGGAGAGTAAAGTCGCCAAAAAAATTCTACGGTACCTACCGTTTGTACCGAGGATTCAACGACAATATATGACCGGGAATCCGCTAAACGGATGGCGTGGCACAAAAATGGCAAGCGATACACTCGGACAAGAGATGATACATCCATCGGATGGTGAAGCATGGCAATACTTTGATGGAAAACATCCCGAGAAAGCAATGGAGGCGCGTAATGTGCGTGTCGCCACGGCAACAGAATGGGTTCAATCCTATGGAATGAGTACGGCCCCATACACTTGTTGGCCCGTATTCGTTATCCCCCAAATCTCCCCGGTGTCGCCTTTCAGGGGACACCATATTCTTGTAAACTTATAATTCCGGGCCACCCGAATAAGATGGGTGTGTTTATAGAGCCTGTGATCGATGAATTGATCAAGGCTTGGGATGAAGGCGTATGGACATACGACCGAGCTACGAAAACGGTGTTCAAGATGCATGTTTGGTACCGATTACTCAATTCATGACTTCACCGGCGTATGGGTTGTTCTCGGCTGGTGTGTTCATGGAAAGTTCCCGTGCCCGGTATGCAAGGAAAGTCGATGTTCATCGGGTTGCGGGGCGGGTGGTAAGTTTTTCGTCGTTCGACCTACATCGTCGATTTTACGCCTCTTAACCATCCATTCGGACAAGACACGAAGAACTTTACAAAAGGGGTCGTAGTGACGGGAACCTCAACCGCGAGATGAAGGCGGTGCCGAGGTCCGTGCTCGGCTAGAGTCTCTTGTGGCCAATAAACAAGGTGGTGGTTTTGTGGGGTATGGTCGGCGGCATATGTGGACTCATAAGTCGGGCTTGGAGAGGCTCCCCTATCATGATGACCTTCTTGTGCCACATCACCTTGACAATATGCCTTCGAGAAGAATATCATTTGAAGCACTTTTTGCACACTCATGGACACCGAAAAGTCTAAGGACAACCCTAAGGCTAGAGTGGACTGGCAAAACTTTGCGATAGACCAAATCAAGAGATGAGGCCTCCCTGGCAAGAGATGGCGAAGGCCCAATGTTGATTTCGTCTTGTCTAGCCAAAACGAGAAAGGAGGTACTTAAATGGATGAAGACCCCGAGGTTTCCCGGATGGGTATGCACATAATGTGAAGAGGGGAGTCAATTTAACTACTATGCGAGTCAATGGGATGAAGAGTCATGACTATCACGTATGGATTGAGCGGCTCCTTCCCACGATGGTTCGAGGCTTTGTCCCCGAGAATGTATGGCTAGTGCCGGGCGAGTTGAGTTATTTCTTCCGCCCACCGTGTGCAAAGGCGATCTCTCGGGCCGTTTGTAGAACGATTGGAAAAGGCGGCACACAATGTTACTCAAAAAGTTGGAGAAAATCTTCCCACCCGGCTTCTTCTTGTCGATGCGGCATATGATTGTGCACCTCCGCATGCAGGTGCGTATGGGGGCCCGGTCTGATACCATTGGTGCTACCTAATCGAGAGAAACTCTAAAGAGTGTAATGCGAAAAATGTAGAAATAAAGCGAGAATCGAGCCGTCGGTTGCGAGGCATACGTTGTGGAGGAGGTGTCAAACTTCACGAAAAGTACTATCTGAGAGAACATTCTAGCGTGCATGATCAAATCCCCGTTACAATCTTGACGAAAATCGGTCGGCTCGGCCTTTTCCAAGGTCAATACGGGCGCCCGGTGCATCTACCATTAAGCGGTTGAGCAACAAAAGAGTGGCACAAATATCATGCTATATGTCTTGGCGAACTCACCCGAGGTGGATCCGTACAAGCGTGAATTCATTCGTGAGACTTGGTCTTTATCAAGGGATCTTGAGAGCCACACGAAATTGATACTCTTCTTTCACAAGGTCTTTGGACCACGAGAGAACCGATTTCATTTAAATTGGTTCAAGAGAAGGGCCCAAACCGATCGCTCTATCGTGGCGAGCTAATTCTTTGTTGCAAACGGGCCGTGATTTGAGGGTTAGGTCATTTAGCGCTTATGATGTGAATGGATATCGTTTCCACGACAAGCTACGAGCAGGCGACCCAACCGAAGTACCACAAACAAACAAGTGCTAACAATCGATAATAATGGGAATGAGTACCATGGCGTAGTCGAAGAAATATCACGAGCTTTCATTTTATGGGGCACCGCATCTTAAACCTGTGATATTCAAATGTCATTGGTTCGACCCTCTCAATGTACTAAACGCATACACGGCAATTGGGCTGGTCGGTTCGACCAGATTCCGTGTATCCACGATCCGATATATACATTGTGGCTCAACAGGGCCGTGCGGGTTTATTACCCGCCATATGCCCCAAAACAAAGATTATCTTAAGGGTTTTGGAGGTTGTGCGAGAAGGTAGCGCCACATGGTAAACTACCCGTCCCAAATGATGAAGATTATAACTTGATCAACCCAATCACATATGAGGGAGAGTTCTATCAAGAAGAGGGTCTGCCAGGGAGTTTTGTGATAGACCTATTTGGAGATATAGGAATGGAAGTAGACGATGAAACGCCCGAGGATGACGATGACGGCGTTGAGGTGTTCGACTTGAAGGACATAGCTATGCTAGACAGATTGAGCACGGTCAATGAAGGCAACAATCCAAGTTCAGATTCTCTTAGTGATTTTGACAATGTTGGCGATGATGACGAAATGGAGAAACGCTCCAAATGGACGATGATCCCGATTACTTCTAATACATGTAATACTATGTTATTTTGTTTTTCTTGTAATTATGTCTTATTTATTTATATTTTGATTACAATGCATGTAAATCTAATTATGCCTTGTTTATGTTTTGATTACGGTGTGATCGGACAAAGATGGCGGGGAGGTCGTGGAGGTCGTGGAGGTCGTGGAGGTCGACGACCAGGTGAGGTCGCCCCGTGCCTTGACCGGGATTTACAACCGCACGAAGACAAGGCCCCGGAGGAGGGAGGAGAGTTCACGCGGGCGGCCTCCTTGTGTCGGGAGGGCCTCCGGCTCCCACGCCCGGGCCCGGTGGAGGAGGAGGACGGCGAGGAGGAGCTGGTGGCGCCTTCGCCCGGCCGGGTGCCCAGCGGGACCCACCGTGCGGGGGCGGCGACGCCGCCCGGCGCCGGCGTCACCGACGGGCGGGGAGGACGCGTCTGGTGGCTCCAACCCCTCCGGTGGGGGTTCGGACTCGGCGGCGGCAAAGGGCTGCGGCGTCTACTTGCGAGGCCCCTCACGACTCCCTCAGGCTCCGCTCCAAAGACAACCGCCACGTGATTCGCCCCCAAGGGACAAAGTAAGTAGATTTAGATGCGTGCCTCATTGTCTTCATTATGCCTACTTCATGTCTTCATTATGCCTACTTTGAGTGAAACTAATATCGTGTCTTCATTATGCGAGGGCCGATCGTTGTGTCGGGCGGTGACTCACGCAAAGCCCGCCCCCAAGCATCATCGGATTGCCGTCGCGCAGCACTACCCCCGGCGTCACGCACCACACGGCATACTGAGGGCGGCCGCTCTTGGGCAGCCTACTACCAAGGAGAAGACTCGGACTACACCCACAAGGCGGCCGGGTGCTCACGGAGTTTTGGGTAACTCGACCTCGCGCAAGAAAAGCCTTTTTTCGAATACATCGCATTCTTGAAACCATGAATTTGATATTGTATTTGTATGCAGAACTTCTTCAAATGCGAGGAAGGACAGAGGAGCGAGCCGCAAGGGTGCTTTGAGAACGCCTGCAAAAACGCGTCACCGATATGCTTTCGAATGCAAAGCCCCGTGCCATCATAAACTACTATGCAACGGTCTTTGGGTCGAAAAAAATATCAAAGGAGGATGCAAGGACTAAGATGTTGACCCGCGAAGCAGTTCTTGGAGGTACATGAACAACACTACGCGGTGCTTGTTTTGAGATAGTTAATGTGATCTTCTAATCGACATATTTTCATGACATGTAGATGAGGCCGACTTGGTTCTGCGTCCATGGGGATTCTTTGGGATCAGCTCGTGGACAAGTGGTTCACGGAGGAGTGGCAAAAGGTGCACGCGATGCGGGGGAAAAACGTTTGGTGATGCAAGGTCCATCACACCACCAAGGCAGTCGGAGCGTGCGGAGTACAAAGAATTATGGGTAAGCGCGTTTCTTTTGTTTCTCTTCCTTTGTTTCTCACGGTTAAGACACATCGAGGGCGGACACTGCACCGCCCGTGCGTGCCTTACGCATGGCGCACAAGAAGAGGGCCGCCTCGATGTTTCCTATGACGTCAATGACCCGGCAGGGCGTGCATACAAAGAACTCCAAAGTGGGCCAACGGATCGTTGAGTACACGCGGCTCTTCGAAATATGGGGAGGACTACGTCCGGCGCCCATGACATTGATACGGACATCGTCATGGCGACTTTTGGAGGCAAAAAGCACGGGAGGTTGGGGCGTCGCCGACGGCATCGCCGGCCGGCCGCATGAGACTCTCCCGGCGTCGGCACGGAGCGGACCTGTTCCCGCCGTCTGACCCAGGCGGCGTGGCACGGGGCGTGTCGGTGCCCCTATGGCGGAGGCCCGGCGGCTCGCCCGGCGACTAGCAGGGAGGAAAGGGCGCCGTCGGGGAGGTGGAGGCCCGGCCCGGGCGGCAATGGCGGCCAAGTTCGAGAGCTACTAGGTTCCTTTCACGGCCCGGTGGATTGGCTCTACGCCACACAGGCTCCTAGGTCGATGCGTTCCACGGCCCATTTGTTTCAGCCCGTTACGGGTACTCTTTTGTGAGTATGATAGCAAGAGCTTCGATTTTCGTTTCAAATAATCATGTCTAACACCTGCAACATTGTCTTCTTTGCGCAAGGCTTCCACTCGGGATCGGCGGGGTCGAATCAGCCCTTCGGAGGTGCTCGGGTGTTGAGCAAGGCTTCCGTCCCGAACCATCAAGTTCCGCCTTTCCCAACCTTTCCGCCACCTGCATGAACTTGTGAGACTCCCGCGACTTGTCTAGATCATTTGTGGACTTGTTTATCTTGTGAGACTCGATGTTGGACTTGTGGACATGTTGTTGGGCGTGTGCAACTTATTTATGTGATATATCGTTGTGTTTCATGTGCCAATGCGATATATATATGTTATGTGATTGAATGGATGTGAGATATATTATATATGTGTTTGTTTGTCAAGGGGAAAGCGAAAAAAAAAAAAATTTTTTTTCGGGCTTCGCCCGACCGTTTTTTTTTGGCGGTCGGCGAGCCGGAGGGAAATGGCCCCGTTCGGCCCCTTTCCCAGCCGCCCGACCGTTTTAACGCCCGGCGGTCGGCGAAGTTTTTAAAAAAATTTTGTTCTTCGCCGACCGTTTCGCCCGGCGGTCGGCGAAGAAATTGTTTAAAAAATGGAAAACACCTTTGCCGACCGCCCATACTGGGGAGGACGGTCGGCGAAAAATTATGAAAAAAGTATAAAACCTTTTCGACCGTCCACCGACAAAGGCGGTCGGCGAAGAGGGAAAAATGGAAAAATCTTCGCCGACCGCCCCGGACACGGGCGGTCGGCGGCGAGGGGCGTAACGGCCGCCCCTTCGGGCGCTCCGTTAACGGCAACTTTTCTTCGCCGACCGTCGTTTTTGTTGGTCGGCGAAAGCCTTCGCCGACGGGCGGAATTTTGGGCGTCGGCGAACCGCCATCGCCCGACCAAAAAATTTGACGACCGCTCTTCGCCGACCGCGGCGGTCGGCGAAACTTCGCCCGACCGTTTTTGGCCTTCGCCGACCGCTTGCGGCGGTCGGCGAAAGTCCCTGTTTCCTGTAGTGCCTCAATAGAATTTCAAACAATGTCCTTGCAGGTTGTTGATACAGTTGATTGGGGACTGAAGCCCTGGTGAATGTAAACTTGTTCGCCCAGTTCACTTATCAGCTCATGTTAAATAAGTATACTAATGAACCACCATGTTGTGTATCATTGACAGGTGACCTGATAAACTCGACTTTTTGAGAAAACTTGGGTGTTGGATATAGTCATTGCAGTCTTAGGCCAACTATAAATTGGTTCCATGTAGTATAAGGCTTTATGAGATAGATAGATAGAACTTCCAATCGGGTTTCATGTGGTATGACGAATTTATATTCTGTGTTGTATTGAAATCTGCAGGTTAGATCTAGCTTCTTTTTTTTTTGGAAAGGTTAGATCTAGCTCATGTCAGCGAGATGTTTGGTGTTGTCAAAAGATTCACAAAGTCAGAATTAATATTTTAAGACAAACATGTGTCACTTAGAATATGCAAATCCATATTGCCCAACTCCCTTATTGAGATTCGGTCCAAAGCTAAGTTATAGTACAGTCTTCTCAGTTCTCTCTTATCACCAACTTAAATGACATTAGAGGAGTTATAGGAGAGTTTGTGAGCCTGGGATACTACGATTTTCATGACCGTTAATTTTACGAACTTTGCTTTTTGGTTGTCATTTTAATGTTGGTATTTATTTTCGTAGTACTTGCGATCCATGTGTTTTATTACAAAGCTTGGTTACCCCGTAGCAACGCACGGGGTATCATACTAGTATTATAAATGAGAAGGGGCTATTCATTCTTCTTGCACAAAACTTTTGTCCCAGGGTAGCTACGATCAAAGACTAGCTTTGCACACCTGCATGATCGATCGAGCTCGAGTACTTGTTCTCCTGATTAATGATTGCATCTATGGCTTCCTATAGGGGGTCTGCCCCCTCCCTACTACAATCGTCTACAATGCTTGCAGCTGGTGCCAAACAACGGTCCCGAGTGTTTTGTGGAAATATTTACCATATGCAGGCGTCGATGAAGAACCGCAACCGGGGTATGGCTATGCCTATGGCCATGCATCGGAGGATCTCCGCCTCGTCTGCAGAGCCTCCACCACCAAGGCAGCATGCACCGGCGTCATGGGTAAACCACTGGCTCCCAACAACGGCGAAGCCCTATGCGATGCTTGCTCGTCTCGACAAGCCTGATGCCATTTGGCTCTACGCTTGGCCTTCCATCTGGTACTGCCATATGCGTATACTTACTAGAATTCACTACCAAGGTCGCTCTCCCGTGCTATCAATTGTTCGTTTAGTCGTTAGTTTTTTAGTATTAGTATATGTTGCAACCGCATGAAATAATAATACAAAATACATGACTTACCTTTTTAAGCTGTTGCCATGTCGTTCATTAATTATTTATAGTTTAGTTTAGTTCGCGAAGTTTTTTGGGTGAAAATTTTTGGGTGTCACGTCACATGTTTGACCGGATGTCAGGGGTTTTTGGAGACAAATTAAAAACTAACTTCATAACTCATCGGGAGACCGCGAGACGATTCCGTCATGAGCACAAGTGTGTTATTGTAGTACTTATGGCTAATCATAGAGTAATTAGTCTTATAAGATTTGTCTCGTGGTATAAAAAGTCAAACTATGTAATTAGTTTTTATTTAATCTGCATTTAATGCTCCATGCATGTGTCGGAATCATTCTATGTGATAGTTGAAAATTTTTTGGGTGAATTTTTTTGAAACTAAACATTGTCTTTATTAGTATATGATACATACATGTCCAAATAGGACTTGACATGTACGACCTTTAATAGACCACATGCCTACTAAATGGTGGGACCATAAGCTTGATATGTCTACTAAATTGTGGGATCATCACAAAAAAGGCATGGAAGACGGGTAAAATGGTAAATCTATCTATATCTATATCTCCGTCTATATCTATCTATACTATAAAAAGAACGGACAAATTGAAAATCATTATCACCTAAAAAACTTCTTACCCTCCTTGCCTAACACTCTTAGATCTTATCCTGACGTGTGGACCCATCGCAACCTGGTGTCAGGAACATATGGAACATCCCCGTTCCTCCCTTCCACGCGACGAGAGTCGGGGTCTTTTCTCACGTGCGCCGTGTCTACCCTCCCACACGTACACACCGCTGGCAGATCGTCGCGACGTTTCCGCCTTGCTGTCTTCGTTTGTTTGGAGCGGACAACCTTGTCATGCTACAAACGGCCGTCCAACGATCGAGGCTCTGCCGCAGCCTGACCCGGGCCGACAATTGCAGGGCACTACCCATCGGATCCCGGCGACGCATCCCAGCAACCACCTACGCCGGAAGTCGGCTACCGTTGGCGTGCCGGTGGATGCCGATCGCGGTCTCTCCCGGCGACGCGCGTAACCAGCAGCCACCGACGCCTGAAATCGCCCGCGGCTACCCTTGGAGCGCCGGCGATTGGCCAAGTCCCGACGGCAGCAGCGTATGTATCCCGTCGTGGTGAAGAAAGTTGAGGAAGAGGAGGATCTACACCTGCATTGCATACCGGTGTGTGCCTGCCGCTTGGTTTCCTGCAATCTCGTGCTAATCAATGCATAAACCAAATTGTGTACTAATTACTCCATGCAGCGGCGCAGTGCGTGCCTGCCGCTTGGTTTCCCGCAATCTCCTACTAATCCATGCATAAACCAAATCGTGTACTAATTCATGCAGCGGCGCAGACGACAGCCGCAACGCCCTGACCCGGCCGACGATCGTAGGCACTGCCCATCGCGATCTATCCCGGCGATGCATCCCCATTAGGCCAAGTCGCGGCGGCGCAGCAGTAGCGTATGTATCCCGTCGTGGTGAAGAAAGTTTAGGAAGACGAGGATCTGCACCTACACACCGGTGCGTGCCTTCCGCTTGGTTTCCTGCAATCTTGTACTAATCCATGCATAATTAATTTGTGTACTAATCCACGCACAGCGCTCAGTCTGTTTGTGTAGGTATGCCTAACAATGAGGAGGAAATTCGGCCCAAAAAACGTGAAGACCAACGAGAATGGTATGCTGCATATTGCCTATCGATGAGAAGGACAATGTTCAGGCAAAAAAAAAAAAAAAAAAACATGAATATCAACGTAGTCGCCAAGGTCGTCTAAAATTTGAGGCTGAAGCATCAAGATTGATTGTGCCATCTCAAATCATAGCTCAGAAGGAGGAAGGTAGGGTTAAAAATTGTGAGTATCAACAAGAGAAATATGCTGCATTGCTAAAAAACGTAAGTATCAACGTAATTACCGAGCTAAGTTGAGTGCTGCCGCCAAGTCCCAAAAAAAAACTTACCATCAACTCTTAATATATCAGGTATGGTATTAATATATTTTAAACTATATATGTAGTGTCAAACACTTCAGGTATGGTAATCATGTTCAATGGTTAATCCATTTTGTTTTAGGTGCTAGGAAACGTGTATATCACCATAATTCCAAGCTAAGTTGAGTGCTGCCTTGTTTTCATGTTCAATGGTTAAACCATTTGGGTACAAAGCTCCAAACCATATTCAATCAAATTAACTCTTCATAAGATGCAACATATATTAAAGGACGATGAGCCCATGGAGCAAGAATGTTTCAATTTGATCACACAAAAGTCATGTCTAATTACATGCGGCAGATGAAGAAAATCAAAAGACCAATATCAAAGCATTTCCTAGAACTGCATTTTTCAGTATGATGATCTAACATTTGCTCTTTCTATACTCACTAAGTTATATAATCAATCATTTCTACAACTAATCTGTAATGCTGATTTAATGTGTTAGATGATTATTGACTCTGGACGTAAATGGCCTTGCATGGAGTACAGTGTCTCAAGATGCAAAACAGTAAGGTCACGTACATAGGCCTCATAATGTTATATTTGGTTTAAATTTGTTTTAACTATTAGCCTTCTACAGATTCTTATACCAATTCAATGGAGCGGTGCCTTCATTTTATTCATACTGAACCAAAAGACAAAAAACATTATACATTTGGACCCTAATCCTCCTAATCCAATTTACAAGCACAATCCAAACGCAAAATATGTGAAGAAACTCCAATGTATTTCTGAATACTTACGAAAAAGCCATGGCATGATCTGAATGGAACCAAGATATTTTCTTATGGCGTCAAATTATTTTTAAATGATATTCCAGTTTACAATAGGGTAAGCTTATTTTATTTGGTAATATAACAATTACTTTACATGTTAGATTCCAGTTTGAACAAACATTATGTTTATAAATAGTTAAATACATATAGATTGCTTTAAATTCACTAATATTTGTGTTATCGAGGAATTATCGGGCTATCTCATTTCCATATTCATGTCCACATAGAAAGATGAAAAAACTGCACATTCCGGACTTATTAAAGGTAAAACCATTAGTATCCATATTACTTTTATTTTTTTTATTTTTTTCACTTATATGAACCTTATGTATTAATTATTATTATATTACAAATAGGGTCCCTACAATCTCAAAAAAGCACTTTTTGGGACGGCTATTGACTATCCATGAAAATAAAAGTGAAGATAACTTACACGCTAGAGTTCAAGACCTCATTAGATGTTTCAAAAATACTCAGCTTTAGAGAACTAGAGTTCAAGAAAAAATACTCGAATTTAGAGATTGTCAAGTATCTTTCTTATATTGTCTATGCTGTAATTGTTATATAATGTAAATTGTTACGTATAATTATTACAACACTTGAACAAGCTAAGTATCTGTCCAAAATATTTATCTACCCAATGGCTCTTAATTATTTCAACCTCTACCATTTTTTAGTCGGTGAGAGTCATTTAAATGGTTCAGGAAAATCACTATATTATATTTTAGTTAAGCACGTGCGTGTCGCACGTGCATCTCTACTAGTTTACAATAAAAAAGATAATGTTTTCAGTAGTATAGCTAGGGTGGATGATTGAGGTAGTATATATAGTTAGGCTGTGTTTGGATTGCGGGTTTTACTGAATTGCATTGGGTTGACCCAAATTCATAGCTGTTTGGTTTAATTTGGTGGCCTTCAAAACTCAAACACGATAAGAAATATCCGCACTAGGGTTCTGGTGCTGGTGATCCTCGTCGTCCGTGCATGCAAGAATAAACAAATGATCTCAGCACAGAGTACTACTAAGCATGCATGCAAAAGTACGTACGGAATGTTGTTGCACTAAACCTGTACGTTGCTCGGTCGTGATGACTAACTGCGAAGAATTGCTGAGATTCTGATTGCCTGATTGTGTTAGATTTTCTGTTGTCAAATTGCTGGAGGCACCAAACACAGAAAGGTGTCCAGCTGGTGCTACTACAGAATCAGGCACCGAATAGTAATTTGTGTGCATAAAAATCATTTTATTTGGTGCAGCTATTGATCAGTTAATGAGTCGTCACAAAGAATGTCATTCTTAACTTCCGAGAAGTCAAACATCTTTAGTTTGACCAATTATTTATGAGAAAATAATGATATTTATAGTGTATAATTAGTATCTTTAGATCATTGAATATATTTTACAATATACTTATTTGGAGATAAAAATGATACTTTCCTACCAATCTGAGTCAAACTTAACAAAGTTTGAGTAGCACACACATATATAACACTATTGTTTTTCGTTCAATAAAAAGTCATTCTGTTTGGGGGTGAAGGGAGTATAACACAACATATAGTTGCATCAGCAATTAACCTACCTTTGCTTTATCACAGGTCAATTACAATAGCATCAAAGAAAGGACAAATCCCGGACATAAGAATGCTGGCACTCTTTGGACTTGGTTCGATCGTCCTAAGGGGTGTTGCTTGCACAGTGAATGATCTTCTCGACCGAGACATCGATAAGAAGGTGAATTCTCTAGTTGTCGTCACTGTGAACTGTTTTATTTTTACACACTAGTCAAAACTTGTTATGAAGATTGAGCCTCCAAGCTAAGGCTGTCGGAATCGTCACACCAAACTAAGATTTTTGTTTCTTTAACAAAGGGAACCAAGTTCCAGAACTAAGGTTTTGTTACAAGCGTCCAAATAAAAAATTTATATATGGTTTTGCCACTCAAGTAACACTGCGCTTAGCAGGAGCTGTAGCAAATCCAGAAGAGGAATCAAACCTGTTTCTCTCTCTTATTCTTTCTGTCTAGTAAGGTGAAGAAATATATGGGTAACAAATTTAGAGAGCGGTATATTTATATTAGAGGGAGAACGGGATATATATCATATATGGGTGTCTATTTCCTACACCGGTGGCCAACTGCCAGACTAAAGCCACCGGCGTCCACCGATTCATTCATTACGTAATGTATGTTCTCCTTGTAGGTTGAGCGGACAAAAAGCAGGCCTCTTGCATCAGGTGCCCTAACACCAGCTCAAGGATTCTACTTCCTTGTATTTCAGGTTCTACTATGGCTCGCCTTTCTTAGTCAACTAAATAATAATAGGTAAGTCACATAATCTTCATTGTGACAGTTTTAAATACAAATTTGCTATGTTTTTGGAGTATTTTTTACTATCTAGATATTTTCTCCATCCCAATGTAAATATCTTTCTAAGGTTTAATTTTATCCTAAAATAAATAACATTACAGAGACTCTATGTCGTGGTTCTATACCACGGTCACAGTGATCCGAGTGGCTCGTGTGGGGCTAAGATGGCTTAGCTCAAGGGACAAGACACAGCAAGATACTGGTTCAGGCAAATCGGTTCCCTAGTCCAGTCGAGGTGACTAAATCCGAGCTCGGGGCTCGTAGAGGGGTGGCTACAAGAAGTCGAGAGAGGGAGTGAGCTCCCAAGTCTCTGTGATTGAGGCGAGTGCCAATATCGTGTGTGGTGTGTGTGTTGAAAGGCTAAGATTGCTTGCCTTCCCCTGGTGGCCATGGGGTCCCTTTTATAGTTGCAAGGGGTGTACACCAGAGGCCACCAGGTGAAGGAAAAGAAAGAAGAGATACAAAAAGAGGGGAGGCGTGCACTAGCGAGCTGCTCTTGTCTTGTCGTAGCCGTCCTCCTCGGTAGGCCTGCCTGGTCAAGAACGGGAATCCCATCGCTGGCGACTCGAGCTTGTATTGGCAGGCCGGCATGCCCGATGACACCGTAATGGAGTGTTTAGGGGCAGGGTGAAGTCCCATCGTCGATCAAAGGTCCGGCTGCGTTATGTGCCGAACCCTCGGTGACCAGGGCGGCGGCGCGCGGCTCGACGGCATGCAGCGGAGGCGTCCAGGTGGTCGGCCAGACACACGCCTTGTAGATGTCATCATTACTTTTATTGTCTTGCGGTTGGCGAGATCGCGAGCTCGGTATCCCGATCTAGGGGGTTGCATCCATAGTCGGCTTGTAACGACCGCTGACTACGGGCATGCCGCAGTACTCGTTATTGGACTTTCTCCAATCCCTCATCGGGATATGTGTGCCAACGACTCGACATTGTGCTTCTTGCCAAGCCCTTGAGCTCTCCGAGCATGAGCTCATGCGAGTCGGAGATCGATCTCGGCTTTCGAGGTCGTGGATCTCGGATTGGTGGGACCGGCGAACTTCGTTTGAGCTTGATCATCTCCCTTTGGTAGGGCCTCGAGCTCGAGTGGGCCCCAGCGCCTCATTTAAATCACGCTGCGTCCTAGAGCTCGGTGCGGCCTAGAGCTCGTTCGAGGCGGGAGTTAGCTCGTGGGCTGAGCGGAGCTCGTGGTGGAGTGGGCTCGCAGGCTTGGAGCTCACTCGAGGCGGAGTTGGCTCGTGGGCGAGCTCCGAGCTTCCATGTGCTGGGATTGATCGCTAGTTGGGCTAGGCCGTCATGGACCTTTTGTCTCAAATTGTCGCTGTTTTTGGGTACCCCGATATAGGTACCCGACACTCTATGTTGTATATAGTTATGTAATTCATTGGCACACTAAACATAAGTTCTATGATACACACTATATACTTATAGTTTTAGCTTATAATCTGGAATGTAAAAGAATATGAAGTAACTGTGGAAGGAGATATAAAATACAGAAATCTAAACACTTAAAAGTTGAAAGGTTTAAGAAATTGATAAATTCAGTTGTCATAGAAAATTTGGATAAATGAGATATTTTGGAAACATCAGATAAATTCAAAAAAAAAAATAAACATAATACGATAAAATGCATTTTTTTTGGCACCAGTGGATAAACAGCTGAATATTGGCAAAAAAAGGAAGCCCTTAGGTCACACTTTTAAGCATGGATTAACAAATAGAATGTGGCAGTAAAGACAACTATATGAGTAATAAAGAATCAAGACCGATGAAAAAAATAAATATGGACTAATTACTAGTCTTAATGGACTTTCAAATAGAAGTGAATCTGTTGACAAGAATAGATGCAATATATACAAATATTGACCCAACTACCCAATTTTATCCATATTCAATTCAAACATTATGGACGAGTAGGAAACCTTAGCCTATGTTTCAATAAGCCCATCTTTATCTCTAAATAATTCTCTAGTGGTAGTTGCTCAAATTATATATGAGTTGTTTTTCCCTTTGCTAATATATATATAGCAATATTTATCTATAATTGTTTGTTATTTTTCGTCTTATAGCTTTATTCTTGGAGCTTCTTGGCTTGCTCTGTTTTTCTCTTATCCCTTGATGAAAAGGCTCACCTCCTGGGTATGCATGAAATACAAGATGGAGATTGAAGTAAATTATTACCCTTTTTTCTGTAGAGTCCACTAATTTTTTTTCTATTGACACTTATGATATATAACAGCCTCAAGCCTATCTTGGCTTCACCTTGGGCTGGGGCGTTCTCCTAGGATCGGCTACTATTAAACAAAGCTTGGATTATCCCGTCCTCCTTCCAATGTATTTTGCTTGCATGTGTTGGACACTGGTTTATGACACCATATATGCACATCAGGTATTCATTTATTATGCTAATTTTATATTTGTTTGGGTATTTTTCCAATTGGAGATCAGCTTGAATTGTGATCTTGTCATTTGTTGTGTACATTGCATTTCAGGACAGAAAAGACGACCTCAAAGCAGGAGTTAAGAGCACAGCCATAACTTTTGGAGATACTACCAAATATTGGCTTAGTGGCTTTGGCGCTGCATGTATTGGCAGCTTAGCACTCAGTGGCTACAATGCTCACCTTGGTTGGTGCCTAGTATCACAGTTGTTATTAGCAATATATAATGTTCACATTAGATTATTGACTGCTTACCTCAAATATGTGGAACAGCATGGCCATACTATCCTTTTCTGGCAGCTGCAGCTGGACATATAGTGTGGCAGATTTCAAGTGTCGATTTATCCAAAAGATCGGATTGCCACAGGAAGTATATGTTCCTTCGGACTGAATCCTTGCTGATCTATTCCATCGGTTCCAAATTATTAGTTTTGTATTGCCTTTTCTAGGTGCATAACAAAAGTTATGTATCTACAAAACTAAAACGACTTATAATTTAGAACCATAGTTACACTCAAAACAATAAATGCCTTTTTGTTGGTTTTTATAACTGAAGACTTAAAGAATGTTCATTGGATTCTCACCTTGCAGGTTTGTATCAAATAAGTGGTTCGGAGGACTCATATTTGGTGGAATTTTATCTGGGCTGCTTGCACCATGATAAACAAGGTATAATATGTATTGCCAACAATTCTTTTTTACAGTGTAAGCAATTTTATAGCAGCAGTGTTAAACTGCAAACAGTTTTCTACTTACGCATCGGAGGATCATACAACATATTCCGTATGTACAATGTACATACATATTTCTTCGTTGACAGTTATATATCCTAGTTAACGTACGTGTCAGGCGTAGCAAAGTGACACACTGTAATAGTACTAGCGGTCTCCTACTGCTACCGCCTATAAAACAAGTTGGAACTAAGCGGCCTCTATTTAAGTTAGCAGGCCCGCTATCGCACTACCCAATTCTTCATAATCGCCGCAGTAGCATATATAGTATTGTAAATAACAAATAAATAATTCTAGTTCACTTAAGATACACATATGGTTTAAGTTACCATGAGAATGACGACATTGCTACTTTTTAACAATGATAACAAATAATGGTCTTATACAAACTATTTTTTTTCATCTTTTACTCCAAATATTTTTCATCTTGTTTACTCCACCATAATGATAACAAATATTTACAAACAATGATAACAAATATTTTTTTTTCATCCATACATATCTCTTTCTTCTTTACTCCACCAATTCTTCATCTTGTGACTTGTGGCCATCCTTGTGGCAACGTAGCAAACCATGGTTGGTCTCTTATCAAGCTTCCTTACTCCCTTGATAGTGTTATATTGATGTGGTTTGGTTTGCTCCATTATACCTTTCACATGAGCTAAGTCCTTGGTGAGGCGAAACTAGTGTCACGCCCCAATATTTTTAATTTTAGGTTATAAATAGAAAACACTAAATAACACAACCAGTTTAAATATTTACATAAAAAATTCAAGGTTAGTTTAATTTAGCACAAATTTAATGTTCCAAACTAATATGTTCAAACTTTTTTAAAACTTTTCAAACCAATTTGACTTGCTGATTTACCAACCAAGATTAAAAAATCTTCATGCGATATTTGAAAAAAAAAAAAGTGATATCTTAACTAAAGACAATCTTATCAAAAGAAATATGAATTAATGGTTGTCATAAACCAGAGTCATTTCAACATTTTTTTTTTCAACGCTGCACACATTAATTTCATGTGGCGAGCTGTGCAATTGTTGTTTGGGATACTGAGCCAATAAGCATGTGCAATGTTTTTCACATGGAGTAAATTGGGAGGGACCAAACCAAATTGTTTTACTAACTACAGCGGAATCAATATATGTTGATCAATATTGCTTATAAGAGATGAAGTTATTTTTGATAAATATACACCTAAATCTTTCTTGCAGATATTAATTCTTCAAGGAACACATTGGCTCCGGTTGTGGGCGCAGTTACAGTGCCATGAGGAACGAAGGGCTGTACTCAGCCATACATGTGGCGTCCTTGAGGAGTCTACCTTGTAGTTCTTCAAATCAAATGGATGGTTATTTACTAGTCGTCATATTGGTCTTTGTTAGTCTAAACTTTCATGTGTCATTTTGAGCTTTGAGTTTGCTTCCAAGAACTCGGTTGGTCTGTTTGGGTGCCCCAACTCTATAATAATTAATAGTCTGACTCTACTGTACATCGGTGAAGTCGGATATTAACTATCCATTATCTAAAAAAATATGTCAATTAATAAAAAATGTTTTTTCCTTTCTAACTTTTGTTTGAATCCTTTCTTTTTTTCTGGACAATTTATCAAAATTGTAGATTGCGTGTGGATTAGAAACATTGGCGTGATTGCGCAGCTTTCCCTTGCACACTGGTTGGAGCCAACCAGCCCTAGTTGGATCTTTGCTAATTCATATATGAGTCGCTCGCCTATGCCTTATGTCCATGTGCACACAGCCATTTCAATTGTTTCTATGAAATAGAAGTCAAATTCTATTCCCACGAGAATACAATTGTGGAACCAATATAGTCATTCACAAAGTCATATACTTCCAAGTATTTAAGATACACATTATATATAGAATGGACCAAGATCATCATAAGGGAACAATACATGACAAACAATTTGTAGGAACGAGGGCTTTTTTTTGTAGAAGCGGCTCAATTACCAGTAGTCCCTACCGTGGGTGTTTCGGGACCCACTGGTGCAGCCGCACTTGCAAATCCATTTGTAGGTGCGTTTTTTTGTTACGACTCGCCTCTACAAATGGCTTCTATTTGTAGGGGCGCTCAATATCCAGCCAACCCCTATATATCGATTTGTAGGGACCTACGATAGACTCCAAATATTTGAAATGAAGTGCTAAAATTTAAATTTTGTTTAAAACAACTTCGGATGGATAGATGACCAAAATAAAACTTGTAGTACTTGAAAATTAATAAAACTTTATTGTTAACAACTTTTCTATTTGAAATCATTTGATGCTTTAAAATGATGTTCCAAATGAAATTTAAATTGTTGAAGAACACTTATTTCTCTTTTTAATCCTGGCTAAAATTTGTAACAAGTTTTTCTCTCTCATAATAACTCCAAATGCAATATTTTTCTAAAACTTTCTAATATCATGGTCTATCAAGTTATTGTGACCTTATTTTCATTATTTTACTCATATTTTCTTGTGACCATTAAAAATTTTGAATTTAAAAATGGAAACTACAAATGTCATTTCGAACACTAAATGATTTCATTTGAAAAAGTCATAAACATAGAACTTGTATAACTCATCAAGATCTACAATTTTTACTTTGGTCATTTGTTCATTTGATAAAGTGATATTAACATTGTTCACAAAATCTACATATTTCTCGTATAGTTTATGAAACTACTAGATAGATACATAAGATTTATAAACGATGTTACTACCACTATGATGGATGAAAAAAAAACAAAAAAAAACATTGTAGATCCCGATAAGATATGAAACTTTGTAGTTGACAAGTTTTTCATTTGAAGTCATCTTGTCATGCAAAACTACATCTAAATTTTTAAATTTTGAAATATGATTTTTTTTTCAAACGACCTATGATGTAGAAACATCCAAAATAAACATTGTAGATCTTGTGAAGGTATGAAATTTTGTAGTTGACGCATTTTGATTTCAAATCATCTTGTTATGCAAAACTATGTTTGAATATCGCAAATTGAAATTTTGTAAATGACCACGAATGGAGAAACTTCTTATACAGACTTTGTTGATCTCAAAATGTTATGAAACTTTATAGTTGATAACTTTTTTTTGCATTCATTTACAGCCTTAAACAACTAATTTGTACTCGGTTTTGTATAATATGTGGGGAACCCAAATAACTTACGAGAGACAAAGGGGTATAGTGGTAGAGTATGAAACATGCTAGGGAGAGGTCATGGGTTATCCAACCGCCCCTTGTAGGGGTGGCTAGAAATACATCCCAACAAATTCTTGATTTGTAGAAACACCCTCGCGAAGGGCGGTTGGAAATACCGCCCCTACAGAGCATCCTAAGCTGCCCCTAAGAATATGTTCTCTAGTAGTGGAATTAGCATCTTGCTTTTAAGTTGTTATTGGTCTTCGGTAATATTAATACATAGGTTATAGCATGGATCATCTATAATGGAAAAAATAAAGGCAAACAGTACCCATGTTTAATTTGGTATGTCGAGCCTGTGAGATTTTTTTAAGAGGTTTTAAGAGATGTTCCAACAAGGCTACGAGATGATTAGTGGGTTTCACTGATGTTGACGGTGCCCAACTGTCACTTTTTTTATCGTCAACTTTACATGAAAACAAAACACCTAAACCGGGTAGATAGGGGCTTTGAGCTAACCATTTTCACGAAGTTTCGGTGTTTCTCTTGTTTTGCATGATATGCTCAAACTGTGCATCAAACCGTAATAATATATAATACATATACAACTCCATGAAAACTAGACAAGAATATGTATTAAAATTAAAATATTGGATGCTGCACAACCGTCTTAAATGGATATTTTAAGTGCACCATCACTAAGATCTCAACAAGACGAGCAAAACGGAGATATCATTTGAATTACATATATTCGGAGATCGGATAAATCATATTTATTTATATTCATAAATTAAAGTGCACTTCCAAGAATCAACGTACATGGTCCTACTGTGTATGTGCTCCATACATTTTTTTTTTTTTTTTTTTTTTTTTTGAGCAGAATGTATGTGCTCCATACATACAGCAACAGGTCACGCCGTCCACACAAAATTAGCAAAGGGCATCTGGGCCCCGCTGCACCATACAGGCCGCCCGCACCAGCACTTGTGTCTCCCAACGACGAGGTTGGCCAATGGGCCTTTGCCACACGGTGCTAAGAGGGGGTCAGGCAATGTAATGCAAAATGTGAATTTGACCCAGCAGAAGGGCAGCGTTTGCAAAAAAAAAAAAAAAAAAAAAAAAAAGCAGAAGGGCAGCGGCCAGTGGCACCGGCTCTCGACGACGGGTTCATTAACCGGGCCAGGCCAGGCTGGCCCACGGACAGCAGGATGCACGCCAATGTCCCTCCGCTTCACGCGCGCCTGGGCATTCGGTTAACTGAAACCAATCAGTTGGGTTCCTCGGATTTCACACAAATTCGGTTCCATGAGAAAGTAGAACCGATCGGTTCTCTAAAAAACTGAGAACCAACCAAATCGGTTTCGGTTATTTTCAGTTTGGTTCTGGTTCTACCCGAAGAAACCAATTTAGTACGATGCGCCCTGTAAGATCGGGATGAGGATTAGAGGGGGGTGAATAGTCCTTTCTAAAACTAATCGAACCGGCTAAACAAATATATTGCGGAATCAAAACTATTCGCTTAGCCAAGATTTCACCACTCTAACTAAGACTCTAAATCTCCTTATAAAAGATTATACACAAGGTAAATGAGGTGACGAGTCTGGCTTGAGCTCCTAACCAATTCTATTACAAGGTCACACAAACCTATGCACTAGTACTTCAAGCAATTATGAGCTCCTACACAATTCTAATGAGCAAAAGTACAAAGCCAACCTAAACTCACAAGATGCACAATGAACAAGATGACATACGCCTAACCCAAGGGCTCAAAATATTTAGCTACACAAACTAAGCAAAGTAACCAAACAAGCTACACAAGCAAGAGAGTTACAATCAACACTACAAGCTACACAAACTACTAATTGCAAGAGCTACTACTCAATCACAAGAACAAGATATATATATGAATGTAAGAATAAAGCTTGTGATCAAGAGAATGCAAACCACCACGAAGTGTGGACACAAGATGACACTGGTGATTTTTTACCGAGGTCTCAGGAAGCTTGCCAACTTCTCCCTACTCCTCTTTGTGTCGACCAACACCTCGATGGTTCTTGAACTATGCGGCTCTCTACTAATTGGCCCCTCAAGGCTCTCCAAGACACCACTCACAAGGGTGGTAGCTCAAAGACACGTTCCAGTAGTGTTGCTCTTCACGATCCCCGTGAAGTGAGCACGAACCTCTCACAAATCCTCCTCCAGAGCACCGCACAATCTCCGTTGCGTGCTTCAACGGTCTCTTACCACCAAGCCGTTTAGTAGGTGGCAACCTCCAAGAGAAACAAGTGCTCCGGCTTGCAACACGATCACCTAGTGCCACGAATGCGATCTTTCAACGCAACGCACTAGAAATCGATCTCTCACACAATCGGATGAATACTATCAAGCATATGTGAGTGGGAGGAATCTCTAGCACTCTCAAGCATGGACACAAAGTCCCCAAGGTGCTCAGCACCTGCCAAGGTCGACCACAACCTCTATTTATAGCCCCCAAGCCAAATAGAGTCGTTGCCTCATGGAGTGCCAAAAGACGCAAGCATCGGGGCGTGCCAAAAGGACACCACCGGACGCTGCCGCGATGGCGTCCGACGCTCCACAAGCCACCACGTGTCACTAGCCGCTAGAAAAACACACACTCGCTTACCCGCGCGCCGGACGCGTCCGCCGACCATCGACCGCACCGTCGGATCACGACTCCTCGGCGTCGGACGCAGTCCGGGGATCTTGACGCCACCACCATACACCGCCCTGCTGGACCGTTTGACGCCGGGCCTTCGCCCGACACCCACCTACCGCCGCCGGGCAGCCGCCCCGCTACACCCCCAACATAACGCGTCGGACGCTCAGCCCAGCATCCGACACTCACAACCTGCGCGTCCGATGCCTGTAAAACCTCGTTTTACAGCCCGTCGTCAACGCAAACTTCTCCACCTTTGCTCATACATGCTAGCCAACAAGTGTACCAACTTGTGCTCTAGAGATAGCATGTTTTGTCCAACAACTTGTATCTGGTGCAATAGAAAATAAGCATTTCATTTTCTCAAAAACGCCAAATCCTGAGCGGTACCCAAACCCATCTCAACCTTACAAACACCACCAGCTTTGCAAAATATGCCAACGCCACCAAGTGTACATCTCCATGTGCATCTGTGTTAGTATTTTCATAATCATTTTCAAAGGAAGGGTTAGCTCTCCGCGCCACTCAATCCTAACACATCGCAAAGTTAGATCGCACAAGTGGCACTAGATGACCGATATGCAAACAAGGTCGCCCCTCTTGATAGTACGATCATCTATCCTAAACCCGGTCATAAACTTCTCTAATCTCCCATGACCGGCGAAATAAAATGCCCTAGGTTATACCTTGACCTTGTGCATTTCCATTCTGCTCCATCTCCTCTAAGTGCCAATGCAACACATGCATCAACACAAGAATGATATGATCCACTCCATATCATCACATGACCCTCTTGGTCCATCGATCTTGACCTCACTTGCTCTTCACCGCTGCGGGCGGTCCGTCGGTGCCAAGTCTTGCTCAAGCTTCACCGCCTCGCGGTCCATGACTTCAAAGCCTTGACTTGCCTTTTACACTTGTAACGGTCCATCAAGCCAAGCCTCATCTTGATCTTCACCATCTTGGTCACATGACTCCATGTCATGTCTCATATGCAATAAAGCTCTTGTATTCTGGGCCTTAGCATATTTACATTATTTTGGGTCAATTCGGTGACCCAAGGCCCAGAACCGAATTAACCGAAATAATTTCATTTCCTACTGAACTCAAATTGGAACCGAAACCGATCGGTTTGGTTAGTTTCGGTTTAGTTCTCGCTTAGTTCGGTTCGGTTCTCAGTTTTTGGTTTTTGGTGCCCAGAGTGACGTGCGTAGGATGCGCAGGAAGCCAAGGCGCTTTCATACGTGTCACGTGTCAGCACACAAGGGGCTAGGCACAAGTCGGAGGTCGGTTCCTTACGCGGCGCTTATTGAAGAAGAATATTTCCATAAGCACATCTCCTATCCACTATAAATAGAGAGCGTCCTCCTTCATTCTAGACACACCACAAGGAAGAATTGCACACTTCAAAGTCTAAGATGTAGTAGCATAGCTATAGTTGGGAGTTAGGAGACTAGTGCAAAGTTTCAAAGATCTCTCGGAAGTCCCACTACTACAAAATACTACAACACCGCTAAGTCCAAAACCCCCTTCACTGCCGGAAAATGAACCGGGCGGTAGGGAAGCGACCAGTGATGTCGGTTGGTTTTTTTCAAAGTCCGGCACTCCACCCCGCAGTGATAAGCTTTAAAAAACAAAAAAAAAAAACTACTACGATGCTTTCGCGGTCTATAGCTGCCAAAGATGCTCAAGGGCTAACACCATTACCATTCCGTCACGTTGTTTATCCCGAAGCAATTCATACATCACAACCAAAGGAGAGATTCAACACATCACAAATATAATCAATTTATAGACACACGTATGTTCAATACATCACAAATCAAATCGATTCTACTCCATTCGAACATGCCCGCTTCCACCTCCGGATCCGTTGAGGCAAAGAAAACAAAAATCCATGAGATTTGAGGACCAAGATCCAACCAAATCTGAAGTCCGGGAAGAGGGGGCGGGTTAGTTGCTTACTATGGTGTAGAGAAAGACCCACTTCATGATACTTCCACCCGAATCCATCGTAAGCCACATCCGCCTTGGATTTGGCTACACTCATCCGGATCCGAGTTGAAATTTATAGGTATGAGAATGCGAGACAAATCAAATAAATCGATATGAATGTGAGGATATGGAATCAATTACTATCATTGGTCTCCATGCTACCGAGTAATCGACCTTTACTTTCCTCGCCATGACGAGGTCAAGAAATTGGCGCACGTGACCTCGACATCCGGATGGCTGAACCCGATCTTGTCTTGGGACTCCCCGCAATAGCCGTGTCCCGCATGTTCTTCCCGAAAAGAAAAGAAGAAAATAAAAATCACTCTCACCTCATGCCCGCCCGCATAGATACGGTACAATGTGGATCCGAAGTCGACGACGTGGATTCGCGCCTACATGCAAGGATATTGTGATGTGAGAGCCACCAATTTATAAGAAATCAAGTATAATTCGCAATTACCGGCTAAATCGCAGCTTTACACTTGAGTCCATATAAACCCTGTATTCGAAAAATCTCACGCGGTGATTTCAAACTCATCAACAATACAACCAAGATCGTTGAGCTCAAGAGTTAAATCCGCGGGTATCTTAAACCAAATTTGAATATATTATAATCGAGTGTGATGTACACATTTATTTCAAAAGTAGTTCGAAAAGGGAAGCAATAGCTTTCGAAAGCAAAATAGTTGTACAGCGGAAATCAAATAAAATAGTATAGTGCCAACATAATGTCACCCCTGAATAGCAAGAGACAGGGAAGTATGGAGATCGCCATGCCCTAGGCATTATTCTTTAACCACAGCACATCACAACTGGATCGAAACATGCTAGACGGAGTCACCTGCAACATTGGGAATTAACCCGTGAGTACTCAATTGTACTCCACAAGACTTACCCGTCTTAAACCAGAAAATAAGGAAAAGACTCCAAGGAGTATGCTTGGCTTTATCTCGAGTCTGGCCGACTCACATTTATTTTCGAAATAAAGTTAGTTAATGCGCCTACACATACTACTCAGGTTCTTCCAAGTTAAAAGGTTATTATTACTTACATAACCATAAGTCCTCGTATAGTCAAGGTTAAAACATATGCTCAGCGATATATAAATAACAGTATAAGTAACTTGATCAACATTTTAACATCAGCAGCATGGATAAGAATAACCATTATTGTGATATTAGACTACGATGTCGTGGAAGCATCCCGGGTTCTCACTGTCCAGGAGAGATGGCGATTCGAATCGATTTGCAAACCAGTGGCGAATACCCTCGCCATACACTAGGTCTACGTCGCGACGCGTACCTAATCACTTCCAAGATGTTAGGGGACGTATGTCTCGGACCGTCGGCAACCCCCCCTCCCCTCGAGCCACCAAGTGAGCGGGCAACGAAGACGATGCTTCGTGCGCCTGCTGGCGCCCGATCAAACCCAACCGACCACGCCAAGGAGGGACGTTAAGCCGCACAAGTACCGGCCCCTAACATTCCCACAAGCTTTGTGGCTCACGACCCAAATGGAGCCTACTATATGATGCGGTGCACGTTCAACTTCCGACCGCCTTTACGACAAAGGGATTAGTCCTTAATCGACCAGATGGAAGACCACAATATCCATCCAGTCTACACATGTTTTATTAACCGAGTTCTCAGCAGCAGCTTGTTAGTCACCCATGTGACTAACCACAAACATCCTCTCAAAGGACCGTGAAATCACCGTCTCTCTGCAATCATTATAATCGAAAGCATTTTAACCTAGACTCGCTAATGGGATAGAGTAACAACTTCAGCAAGGATATCTATGCAAAGAACGGTTTCAACCATTTCCTATACTTAATGCAGCATTCATAAAAAGGACTCAACAAGTTAATTCGAAAGCATAGGTAAGTTCAAAGATGCACCGGGCTTGCCTTCGAAAAGTAGTAGGAAGAAGTTAGAGTCCTCTGAAGCTTGAGTCACGGTCCTCCTTCTCCCGTGCGGTCTTTTGACCGCACTCGAGATGATGAAGGTTGACCTCCCCGCTTCTTGATCTCCTCCCTAACTAACTCCTCCGATCCTGATATGATGCATGCATATGCAAGACTGATTAATACCAATGCCCAAAAAACATGCTTGTATATAAATAACTAGAATGATGGATGAATGCATTATGATGAATGATACTAGTAAGTGTATATCTCTTCCGTAAAGCATGAATATAATTACGCAAGAAACCCTAATAATCTACATCAAGCAAACACCCTATTTCACTACTACACTGAAAATGGCAGCAAGACATGCTGTTACTAAAACAGTCATACAGGGAGTTCTACAACTCCAAATGCAGCAAACAAATACTCGTTGGAAAGCTAACAAAATTATCTACAAAACATTCAATATACTCATGACCAGATTCTAATATCTACAGCCTCAAAAAACAGCAAAAACAGAGGCTCCGTTTCTAACCTAACAAGCTACATGCAACACTAATAACTTGCAAACTAATTATGCAGAGCTTACCAAAACCTACCAGCAAGCAAACAAGGTTATAAACTACCAAATAAACCTATTGGTCAATCCAAAGGATAGACTAAAGCACATGAAATGACATTCCCTAAATAAACACTACACATGCACATTTTAAATACAAAAGCTAGGATTAATAAATTGACCAAACAGACAAGACCAGCAAACTAACCACACTAACAGGTCCTTATTATCATAAGAACAAAGAGTACATCACCCAAACATTATCACCATACTAATTACATGCATTTCCAAGGCATTTTCCTAGCAACATAAATATGATAAACATGTAAACACCTTAGAAAAATCTACAAAATTACCAGAGCATCCTGCTGGTCTAACATGCCTACCATAAAAATTTCATGGCAAACTCATGCATATACTATCCTACACAAAAATGGCAAGCTAGCATGAAAACTAGGCCTGAAAATACTTTGTACTATGAAAAGTGTCATACAACAGATTTCTGAGTATGACAAGCTACCTAATCCTATCAAAACCAAACATGCCAAGTCTCAACTCCAAAACCCTAGTAATTATTTTTCTATGAATTTCCTAAGAAAGCATGATAAATAGCACATAAATCAAAAATCACATTTCATCAACAGAACATAGCATGTATGATATTTTTCCTAGACTATACATCCAAAATAATGAACATTTTTTGTACAGGGGCCACTAATTTATCATGCACCAAGAATTAGATATGCATTTTTCCTATTTACATGGCACTTAAAGCAATAAATCTAGATAAATGTAAAAACTGCCAGAAAACCTAATCTCATATTTTTCTATTGTAGATCTACTCACAAGGATCACAACAAAATTTGTCTCACTCAAATCCGAGCTAAAATGAGCAAGTTATGGATTTTCTAAGACATGCAATACGTTCTGAAAATAAAAACAGAAAAGAAAATGGACCTGACACATGGGGCCCGCGTGTCATAGACACAAAGCAGGGGAGCGGGGCTGCTCCGGCGGATCTCCGCCCGCGGTGAGGTTTCCGGCCAACCAGCCATACCAAACGAACCTACTCGGCGAGATCTATCGATCCCCGCCCTTAGCGCGGCCTAAGACGCACCCTAGCGGCAATGGCGACGCATGGCGGCGATGGGCGGCTCGCGGCAACGGCGGTCACCGGCGGACCGGTGGTTTCCGGCGATGGCTGGCTAAGGCGAGGCGAGCACGGGCTTTAGCACGGCGAGGCGACGCAAATCGACTACTTGGTCGAATAAAACGACGACCGGGAGGTGCTTGACGGCGGCACACCGGTCGGCGGCGGTGGCACGGCGGTGCGCGGCCGCGTTCCGGTGAAAGCGAGGGGCTCGAGGCGCGTGATTGGTGGGCGTCGAGGGCACCAGCACTCCCTGGCGCACAACGGTGCGCGCGCTAGGAAGAGGCAGAGAGTGGCCGGGGTGAAGCTGGCCACGGCGGCGCCGAGCGCGGCGACGGTGGGGCGCTCCGGTGAGCGGCGGCGTTTCGTCGTCATCGGTGAGGTGTCACGTCGATTGGTCTGGGATAAGGTGCAGAGCATGTCAAGGCGATGTTAGAACGCGAATAACGGCAGGAAAAACGCGACCGAAGCTCACGACGGTGAGCCTTGACGCGGCGGCCATGCCGACCGGGTTTTCCGGCGAGCGGGATTCCGGCCGATTTGGCCCTCACCTTTGGCTCTGGGACGGTCCAGTCGGGGTCAGAGGGACGCAGGGGGCTGATGAAGCTAGAGGCGAGCATGGACGGGCAGGGATGCGGTGGTGGTCGCGCTCGACGCCGGCAATGGCGAGGAGGGCCGCGGCGACGCTGCTGGCTTGCTGCTTTTCGGCTGCTGCTTTGGCTTGCGGGAGAAGGGAAGGGACGTGGAGTGCGGTGCAAGGGACGCTGTTTCCTCCCTCGAAGGAAGGCACGGGCGCGCGACAGGAGTGGCGGGAAACGCGGCCACGCGGCATCGGGCGGCCGAACACGGGCAGGTGGCCCTGTCGGGCAAGAGGAGGCCGACAGGCCCGATTTTTTTCCCCCTTCTCTGTTTTTTTGCTAATTTCCTCGAAACCGTGCTGAATCAGCAAAAACTCTAATTGAACGAAATGTTCCTCATGAAATTCTGAGCAAAACACCTATACAAAGCTTCTCCAAACTCGCCTAGATTTGGAACTATGATCCGTCAAAGAGAAACTACTCCACGGTCAAAGTAAACCCCTAATTCAAGCTCAATTCAAACAAACTTCGATTTTTCGACATGATCCACTCATTATCATGCAACCGGCCTATGACATCTTTTTGTTCTACATCAAATTATCTACACAAGTCATGAAGAGTGCACACACATGCAAAACCTCTAGCTAGGACTTTTTGAGCAAAACAAGATAAATTACTCTCACGGTCAAACAAGGTCAAACTAATTCAAACTATCATTATAAAATCAAATCAGGGAACATGACCAACATCAATTATTCTCTAACACCTTTTTTAAACATCACTAAGAATAAATAAACATTAAACTACTAATTATGCAAACATTTCATACATGAAATGACAAGGCAAAGCAGAGCAAGCAATTTAAACTCATTTAAACATGCAATTGACCTCTATTATTTCATGTGCATGAATGCATATGATTAAATGGTGATTATGCCCATGAAATGCAGATGCTAATGACATGCTTAAAACTAGGGTGTTACAGATATAGCGAGGCCTCCATGGTGCGGTGGGAGAAGATGAGGTGGAGAAGAGACCCGAGACATGCGGTGGGGAGAAGAGAGCGGCGTGGATCCATGCCCGCTTGCATGGATACGGTGAAGCCTCCATAGATCCGAGCTTTGTGCGGGGGGAGACGATGCGGTGGAGAAGCTCGGTGCATGCGGTGGGGACAAGAGATAAGACCGTATTTGGTGGGGCTACGGTGACGAGTGGAGAGCGGGCGCGAGAAGAGTTAACATGAAACAATAAAAACTTCGGTCCGAATATGCACTTCACTGTCGCCAGTCTACTAATGCACCCGACACCGATAGACATCACTGTCGGGTATTTTATTTTAACCGGCAAAGGATGTGTTTTTTCACTATCGGTTGTGTGTGACTCGAAGTCATTTTTTGATTTTGAAGCCCGGAATGGACAAACATTGGCGGTTCACTCAAATCCGTAATTGATGGGAGTAGCAGTGTTAAGTCACCATGTTCCCGGGACGATGGGGTCGAGGAACGGAACAAGGAACGGGGTAATGATGGTTTCCTATAGCATGGAATGTCATGGGTATACAGCTTCACCCTGTTTTTTTAGACATGGAACGTGTTCCATGTTGAGGGGGAACGATGTTCAAACGATGACAGGAACGAGGGACAGGAACGAGGAACAGGAACCTAAGCTTTTTGGAACGATACATGAGACATAGAAATTAACCAAATATCTTGGCATAAAAAATTAACTCTTAGTTCATACATGACGACATACTCTTAGTTTATACGACATAAAAAATTAACTGACTGAAATGAAATAACCAAATAGCAGCCTGCACTTCACTTCAGCCTGAACATATAACAAGAACTTCACTTCAGCCTACACTTCAGTTCAGTCTGCACTTCAGTTCAGTCAGCGACATAGTGCCCAATTCTCTGATCAGAGTTACCTGCATATGATAAAATAGATAGTTGAGAAATGTTGATGTTGCAAGCTTTCTTACCGACGTGTTCTTTTTTCTGAAATAGGGACACAAACAGCAGTGCATCGAAGAACACATCTAGGTGGTATATAAAATGAGTGGACTATCTATTGCTTGAACTGTCAGGTTTCAGCATCTATCTTTAGCGGAGTATACTGAAATTTTTCAGTAGCATTCAGTTCAGATAATGAAAACTCACAATGCACTGATTGGACAGATAAAATTCAGTTCAGATAAAACTCAGTAGCATAATTCAGTTTGGATAATGAAATTTTTATGTAGCATAATTTAGTTCGACAAAATGTGTCCTAGGAACACAAATTCAGGCCACATTTTCTAGTATGGACAGGTTACTAGGCATTACCTTTTCTAGATAGTAGAATTGTTAGGATCTATATCCCACTTCGAATGTGGCCCATTTTCGTAACTCTCAGTGATTCTTGACAGAAAGCGCAAATTGGAGTGAATAGAAACAAGCTTATTAGCATTCTGAGCATTCGACTTGTTTCTCTTTGCACTGTGGATATATTCATAAGTGCTCTAAATCCTTTCTGCTGATGAGCTACTAATGGGCTGAGATAAAATCTTTGTTGCCACTACTGCAAGATCTGGAGTTTCAGAGCCATAAGTTTGCCAACAATCAATTGCATCCATGTTGTATGCATCTTGTTTCACAGAGTTGAGTGCATACATTCCCTTCTTGAAATGAAATAAGTGAATTGCTCACGGAGGATCTGTTGCTCACTTGCATCATCTCCTATTTTTTTAAGAGCTTCTAACACTCCTTTCATGACATCAGCATCTTTATTTGGTGCCTTTCTTATAAAACCCCAGGAGCTGGCTTTTCAATATACCTCTGATCATAATATTTTTTCGATTGAGAGGAAATGCTAGACTGTGAAGAGGAATGTTCATCTTCTCCCAGCATTCCATGATTATTTCTTCGACCTCTGGATAGTCTAGCTTGTGAGGGTTGTCATCTTGGGTCATGACGTCTTTTGATCTCTCAACCATGTTGTCCATTCTCTCATATATTTCTCCCATTTTTGGACCTTCTCCATCGCTGAACCTCAATACTGAGTATATATATAGGCCTGTGATGGTAAGGATGTTGTCAACCTCATTCCAAAAGTTCTCATCATTGATTGTATCAACAATTGCCTTTGTTTGTTGCTGCATTTCACTGCTACAGCTTCTCACCCAATCTTTCCATTGTCCGGATACCATAGTGGTGGTAAGTGCTTCTCTCACTGTACTGAGCCTTTTCAGCAAAAATGTAATGGGTAGCAAATCGAGTTTTTGCCACCTTCAGTAGTTCCAAACGAGAATGATTTCTGAACATGGCTATACAATGAGTATGGCTCGAAAAAAGTTGACAATAGCTTTACCCTTCCTGTAGGTCTCAAGCATCCATGGAATTTGTTGGCAAAATCCTTGAATATGAGATTCAAGGTGTGCACTACACATGGGCTCCAAAAGATGTGGTTATGAACCTGAAAAGGATTGGATGAGTAAATATAAGCACTAAGGACACGATAACTGAACACTAATCATACTGCAGTAGCAATGTAGCACTTACTTTCTGAATTTCCCTCGCTTGTGACTTTTTTACAGGTTTGATGCGTTGTCGATCACCACTTGAATGACATTTTTGGGTCCAATTTCTTCAATGGCTTTCAGCAAAAACTCCACCAATTGCTTCACCAGTCTTTTCAATTCTAGGGTAATCTTCTCGCATATAAGAAACATGAACATCTGCTGTTTGATGCATTCACGTTTATCGATGGCTTGTTTTTAATATTATCCATCCATCGGACACAAACAGAGACTCCTTGAGTTAACCTATTTTTTATTTAAAAAGACAAGAGATTGAGTGCATCTTCCCTGTACTAGACAGAAATTCTAGGCTGCTGGACTGATTCTACACCACTCAAAAGCATTATGTACACTACTCAAAAAAATAATTCTACACTACTCAAAAAAGCATTATGTAGTACTGCCATGACATTTATAATTTGGAAAAAGACAAGAGATTGATAGAATTGAAAACTTACCAAGTATCTCTCACTTTTTGATAAATCATTTTCTACACTTCTCTTGAGTGCATCTAAGAGAGTGGTTCTTGCCTTCTCACTACCGGGACCTTTATATCACTTTGGAGCATTATTTATGGTTGTAAATCAAGTGGCATTTGTTAAGTGCTAAAAGAATATGAAGGATTCTCGCAGTTTACGAACACCTACCATTGTAGCTTTTCCTAGGATGAGTATTCTAGAGTATCGTATCCACAGGGAAGCTTTGGCTAAAAGAATTCTAATAAGTCACAATCATGTATCCACTAACTTAGCAAACCACTAGACGATAGTGAGGGGTAATTGTTAAAGGATAAGTAAATGTCAATGCATAAAATAATAACCTACCTAAGATATCAAAGAATAACTAAACTAATCAAGAGGTCAAAGGGAGAGATCAAGGTTCCCGGTACTTCTCTATTACTTAGGTTCTATGATAGCAATTACACTAATGCACTTTAGAGCAACAGTTCCTTTCCAACTCGAGAAAGACCGGGAAAAAGGTAGTTGGGAGAAGGCTGCCTAAAGCTCTACGAAAAACACCAACCCATACGTGGTGGACTACAAAGGCCTACTGACAGGTCACAGCCACCCCTAGGGCTACCACAACTATCCGTAGGTTTTAAGGCAACCTCGGGTAACCAATAGCCTAGACACCAAGTCTACACTATCGATTACTACTCTAGCTACCATGAATAACTAGAGTCCTCAATACGAAATGAGATCCCATGCAATAGCATAACAACTATACTTAATCAAATATATGAAAGTAATGGAAGTAAATAGAGAAGATAAATATATGAATCATAAGTCTTGTAGAGAAGATACAAAGACATACCATACTCTAAAGACATCTCCGAACATGAGCATAGCTCCACTCTCCTTTACTCTTGATTAGATCTAAGTTAGATCTAATCTAGTTCTAATTACATGGCTAATCTATCTCTAATTACATGACTAATCTTCTTCTAATCTACTTCTAATTCACTAATCCCCCCAGAGAGGTTATCCTTACATTGGGACACCTCTACAAATGAGAGATAATGAATAGAATGAGATAGAATGAATTAGGGTTTAGCCCCAGGGGTCGGGGGTCTTCTTATATAGGCCTTGGCGATGAACGATGACCATTGGATCAAACCCGGCCTTCAATAACGGTGTAGATACAACCTCAAGGTCGGTTACAAACCGACCTCTGAAGATGGGCCGGATTGAGCTCATTTGTAGCTTTGGCGGCCACTGTGCGATTTAGGTCGGCCGCCCCTCGGCCCCGCAGTGGCCAAACCATGTCATCTTTCTTCCGGTGTCTTCTGGTACCTTCTAGAGTGTTTTAGTCCACATTTTGGGTCGAAGTTACTTCACGGTTAAGTCTTGTCATCATATGTGAGATATATTCGAACTTTCTCCATTCTTCTCTCGCATTTATCCGCTAAGTCCCCTAAAAGATATAAAATCACCAAAGCTCGTGAAATTATGTTAGTTAGACCCCTAGTCTATGTTGATATTCATTTTAAGCCCTTATCCATGTTTAGTTGACTAGTAATATTATGCTATAACATGTGTCTACAAGAACCATCTTAAAAAATAAGGGCTTCTTAAGACATTGAAAGGGATGTCATTTGCTACAATGAATTTCATTACTTTCAAATCAATGACATCCCTTTCTACTGCACCAAAACATTGTGCTAATGAATTGTTCAAACTTTGCCCGATTTTGCAGATTCATCAAGTTCTTTGACCTGTTCAAAAGAAACACCAACAAAAAAAATGCATCTCTAAAGATTGAAACTCTAGAACTCGACCAACACCAACAAAAAGGTGTATCTATTATGTACCTTATCTCGCAATTCCACGTACTTGGCTACATCATTTAGTAGCACAGACAACGCTGAATCTGTGCTTTCTTGCCCTGTTGAGCACCAAGAAGATGAACACGAACCCCGGTTAAGCTACTTTTGTATGTCATTTGGCAATGATTGCATCTCCATTGCTTGGTTCCACCATCGTTCTTTTCCTTTCTCTCCTCCAATCATAGTAATTTCAGCCAAGAGAGGATTGATCTTACCGTTACAAGACAAGGTGCTTCTTCATCGCCGCAGTCCACATCGATGACCCTTGTGTCTTCACCACGGACAATGGTGTCAATGTCTTCACCTTCGTCTATGTCTTCATTCTGCACGGAAGCATTGTATCGAGCAGTTGTAGCACTCTTGGTCTCGGACGCCCTCGCTTCCCTAGACCCAAACGCCATAAGCGGGGAAGCGGATGAGAGGGGCGGAAGGAGAACTGGACCGAGCAGATGAGAGGTAGAAAAGAAGTGCCGGCAATAGGAGAGGCTGCTCACCTTTTAAATCTTCGAGATCGGGCCTGGGGTGGGCCCAGCGTTCAGATGGGGATTAATGGTGGCGCTCCACCTTCCCTTCGCCGATTTGCCTTCCCGATGCAGGCGGTAGCCTCGCGACGATCGTCGTGGATTGACCACTGCCCCGCTGCGATGCCACGCCCCCAATCGATCTAGAACGAGTTCGCCACCGACTCGGTCAACTTCCCCGGCCCCTTCTCTTTTCTTGGGGACGAGTTCCGCCACCATCCTGGAAACGTCCCCGTCGTCCCCGCCTCGAATAGGTTCGAAGTTCTTGAACGGGCGGTGGCTCGTTCGCTCGTTCCACGGTGAATTAGCGATGCCGATGTACAAATCTGTAGTAGTGTCCGCCAATTCTTGTACTGGTCCTTTGTAAGACTCTAATACTTTCATTTCTATCTTCTTTAATTAGTGAAATGTCGTTTTGGTTATTTAGTTTATGCCTTATGATTTAGCTAGTCAATTCAATAAACAAGTATTCATAAGGCTGACTAGTTCTTGTTTGGAAGGCCAAAGCTTAAAAATATATGTACGGATATGATTCCTACAAGCGCATGCACTAGCTTGTACTATAACTTTAAAATAAGGCAACATGAGCACCGATCTCTGGCAATAACTGCATGTAGGTTATGCTGTTGGAGACTACTCATCCGCGTGCATCAGCGAGTGCCCACGCCTGGATAAAGAGGGTTTTGTCGGCCACCTCCACACTGTAGGGAGACGTTTTCAGTCTTGCCCATGTTGGTGGAGGTGTACAGCAGCAAGTGTCGATACGCGGACGTAGTGAGTGACAACCGCCACCCCACCGTGTGGAGTCGTCTCCCCCACTTCGCCCACGGCGGTGGAAGGCACGCACCGCGGCCTCGCTACGGGACTAGTGTGTGCGGCCGCCACCAAATTGAAGCGAGCCACGCGGGAAGAGAGGAACGAAGAGGATGGCTCCAAGGAGGGAGCGGCGCCCATAGACATCGTCATCCTAGGTTTCGCCCTAGCCTCAACTAACCGCCTACTGCAAGGAGATCCGGTCATCGAAGCCACAACGTGCCCGATCCAGCCGCCGGTCAGCCCAACCCCGATAGTCCTACTAGCCAACCTAGCCATCCGCCCGTACGGTCCTGGCCGCCATCCCATGGTGGCGCAAGCCAACCGATCACGCCAGCCCCACCAGCCGTAGCAATCGTTGTGGGCGCCGCCCATGTCGCCTTGAGTCACAATATGGGTGATGGAGACGAGGTAGCCACGCCCACCCAGGACCTCCATATCCAGCGTTTGGGATGTCGGATCCAGACCCTCAAGTCTAGATGCCCACGTCCCCAGAGACAAGGAGAGAGTCGCCAGAGTCCGACATGCAAGCAGAGAATAGAGGAAATAGGGAGCGAAAAGGGGTGGTGGGCAGTACCTCTACCAAGGCCACGCCATCGTGAGCCGCCATGGTCGCCTCGGGGCTAGTTGTGGTGGCGCCGAGAGCTAGATGATGGGGGGGCTACTTTTTGGCACTTGGCGAGTCGCCCTCTCGCCGCTTTCGAATGATGCGATTGGGGGTACGCCAATAGGAGCTAGGCTGAGGACCAAATGAGGACAAAAGACCCTCGATATTGCCTTCGCCCGCTGGTCGGTTTGGAACTTGCATAAATCCCAAGCCACACGAAACAAGCAATGGAGGAGTCATTGTTCGATCACTTGTACATCACCGAGCTCAAAAGCGCCATGGCAAATGAGGGTCGATCCAACTAGCCCACCACATGAATTGCTGCGCCGAGCAAAGCTTCCTCCAAGTTATGGCAACGGTACCTCCTTGATGCTGCTTTCAAGATCTAGAAAGTTCCACGTTGGACTAGCGACACGGATCCACCAATCGAAAAAAAGGCTGGCTTTGCCGAAATACGATGTTAGGCCCCCGGCAAAAACTGTACCCTCGGCAAAACCTAAATTTCTCGTAGTGACCACTACCCGCTACGCCCTACCTGGATTCTTTGAAAGGCTCCGGAATGCCGCCAAAGTCCATGCGTGGTGCCTACGCCGTGCCATACGCTAAAGGGGACAATTTGTATGTCATGTGCTAATTTGTATCCTAAAAAGAACCAAACTAGTTGTGCTAATTGGGCTAAAGTGAATTAGCACACCCAAAAAATTAGCTCCTCCAAAAGGTGCTTATTGAGGCTAATTCGCTGTGGGGATCCAAATGGTGGAGACAATGATTGATATGCATTAAAGGCAAATTAGCCCTCAAATCGTTGATCCAAACAACTGAAGGGATAATTCTTTAGAGGGCTAATTAAAAGACTAAACTTTAGCCCTAAAATTAGTACAAGTGCTAATTCTTCAAACAGGGCTAATTTGGATGGATCACAAGCAAAAGGGGTGAAACATTGGCCACAAGAAGAAGCTATGCCAATCTTGGTTGCCGTAACCGATAAGCCGATGCACGGATACCCAATACGCAAGTGAATAACTGTACCAAAATTCAGAATACATCTACTCATAACTAGTAGAGCAATCAATCATCAGTAAATAAAAATGGCAAAACATAGACACAATGGTAGGTAATGTGATAGTGCATCAAAGATACAGAATAATACTTGGTCTTACAAAGATTTATCTCAACGATTAGAGACAAATAACTAGTGCTATGAAGCATCTAAGACAGTATAGTACTTGATTTTAAGGTATCGCGATACCGATACGAGAAGTATCGGGGTATCCTTGCCCATTTGTTTTGACTTTGAGTTTCGAGGGTCACACACCGTGGTGGCGTGGTGGTTGGTTGTGCTGGGAGCCATCTCGATCTTTTAACAGCGACTAGTAGTACGCGTGCGTTATACGGGATAACAAAACTTCTACACTAACAAATAGATCGCACGATATGAGAGATAACAATCATAGAGAGTGTGGCCTCGAAGGCTTCATAAAGTCTCACAAGCTCTAATCTTTTCAGATAGCTCTAATCTATCGTATAGCTCTAATCTACCGTAGATAGACCTTCCATGACATAATCACACTGTAACTCAGACCTTAAATATCCAATACTCATTAGGCTATTGACTGGCATGGACAAGTCCAAAGTTTATTATATCAAATTTGAAATACTTAGCTAATTGTGAGTTGTTTCCATATCACTAAACTGAGCATTGAAAGTTCAGTGGCATTAGTACTAAAAACCTTGATGTTAATTACCCAAAAATACTTGAATATCCATTAGGATTCCATAATGAAATACTTGTTTCATAATCCAAATATTACCGATCAAAATATATCCTTGCCTTCATAATAATGGTATGGGAAACATCAATCAAAACACAGGAGTTGACACACACAACTCAAAAATGTTGTCACTGCATACCGAGAAGAAGGGTGCTCACATACTTTTCTAAAATTCTTAATCATTTATTGCATCACTCGATCATTTGAAATGTAAAGAAGTTCCATTTTCTTTCATATATGCAGTACATAGCCTTCCGTCATCATTTCACCTTCCTCTTAGAGGCAACATTTTGGTCTGTGCAACCATGATGCATAAATTTAAACATTTTGGTCTCATAATTATGGGGAATCTTGACATGAAAACTGCAAAAAGATTCCCTGTTCTTCTCTGCTCTTCAATTTATGAGCACTGTAAGCTATTATGCAATAGGAAAAATACCATACATCCTTCCTTCTATCTAAATATATCTATCCGTCAACAGAAAAAAATAAAGTCAATCGACACTGCCCTTTATCAAGACCTGAGAGCAGAGAAAGATAGTCCTTACTATGTGAAGCTTTGCTTTCTGAAACATGTGAAGTAAATATCATGGCCAAGTTATTCATCTCGACCTGAAATATGATGAAGCAAACTTCCATGATGTAAAGTTATTCTTTCCTTTGTAAAAAATCTAAGAATTTCTAAAATGTGATAAAACCACGATAGTTTAAACTGTAGTAGGCACTGCAAATATGTGGCAAAATTGTATCTTGCATTCAGTTATGGATATAAGAGACTCAAAAGCACACACTCAATACTCTTTGTGGCATGTTGGAGGCATAGAGATCGACAACACGGGCACTGGTCGTGGACTCCCGTGTTGTGTGAAGCATGTATCACTTGGGAGTTTGTGTCGAAGCTCGGGGATGGGGCGACGACATAAGATCCGTGATGGGCGTCAATTTTCCAAAACAAACCACACCTAATGTGGGTGTGGTTTTTAGGTGAGACATTTAATCTTAGCATTCCCCAAAATATTTATTTTGCAACTTCAATTTGGCATTGAAAAACAGAAAGGGCGCCATCCATTTTGGCGGAGAACAGAAACAACAATATATACATGAATCAAATCTCGGTAAAAATAAACCACACTTTCGTCGGTCTAGAAACTTCAATATCAAGTGGATGACTGTTATTTACATGTCATTGAGCCACACAACATGGACTAATATCAACGCTTCGAAATCCCTCAACACACCCATATCAAAAAAGCTAAGTCGCGGATTGGTGAACAGAGCAACGCAAAACACTTTCGAAAATCACAAGGCTAATGGAGAGGAGAGGTCACCTGCGTGCCTTACTTGTGAGGAGGAGCGGCGGGCGTAAGGGGCCTGCCGCGAGATGCATGCGCCGTTTCCACGTGGAGGGCTGCGGTGGAGGTGGCAGCGGCACATGAAAGCACCGTCTAATGCAACGAGGGGGCCGTGAGGAGAGGAGAGGAGCGGTGGTCTGAAGTCCCTTGCTTTGGATTAGCGTCCACGATGGAATGGCTAGATTGAGTCCTTTCCTTTTTTGGTTTCTTTTTTATTATTCATTGAGTGGAGGTGATTTTTTTCTTTTTCTTTACTAGGTAAATGCCCGTTGCGTTGCAGGAAAAATTAATACTACAATAATTTAATTTTTTTTTTGACACAAATGATAATTTAACTTTGAATATGTATTGTATTTAAAAATCAATAGTTTAAGCACTATTATCCATGACATTGCATTTGTAAGCTGTAACCTAATCATCACTATTAGCTCATGCACGGCAAAACACAAGTCAATATATTTTTAAAGTCGTTCAATAGCAACATGTTATTTGGAGCCACATTAAGATATATATCATTTTGCACCGGATTCCATTCCTGTAAAATTCAGGGATCCCACTCATGTAACTGTCCATAGCCCAATTTATCACAAGAAATAAGTGAACAGTAATGTGAAGGCAAAAATGTTTTTTCACGGTTCCATAACATGCACCCAATCCAAATAGATATTTCTTATCTGCTGATACAACATATATATCTACCATATACAAGTTCCTGATTTTTTCCATAATACCTTCAGAAACACCTATGGCCTATCCATGCTGAAATTCTTGTGACAAGCCATGGTACTTCTGTAGAAGCATATTGCCATCTGTGAAAAGAAATACAGTGAAAAGAAATACATTTGTACAAGCATATTACCATCTCTTTGTTTTGGCATGGCACATTAATTTGTTACTCTTTTTGTGGTTTCAAATCCATGTTACTTCTTTTTTAGCTGAAAAACAGAGACAAAGGCAGTGGCCTGCAGGCAGATTCAAACAAAGGTACATCTGCAATTTTTTTATTATCATATTGAAAAGTAAAACGACACATAAATCTTAGGCCGCAATCATGAAAGCTAAGCAAGATGTGATATAATAGGCCACCAAAGAGCAAACACTAAGCTGATCCTATTGGAATTCAAGCTCACGCTGATCCATTATGCATGGTAATATAGTTTGCAGAATAGTGGCAGTACTTGATAACAAGAATATAACTCTGAATTTGTTTGGCATCAAATTAGTGTAAGCTTTCCATACCAGTTTCTTCATCTTTCTGAAGCTTTTCATTATTCATTTCTTGAGAATGAAGCTCTATCCTTGATAAAAGCATCAATCAAGAGGGCAGCCTGCAGTAAATTGTGCTTCAAAATTCAGATATTATATTAAATGATGAAATTAAGTGATTATTTTCAATAATAACAAAAAATATCGCTAACTGCCTGCATTACAGAATAGTATGACTTGTCTGCTCAGCCATGTTTTAGTGCTACTGCTAATAGCCTGCTCTGTACAGGGTGTGATATATGAACCAAATCATTGCTTGTTCAAAACTGCTAGTAGATATCTAAAAATTCAGTCGGTTCAAAAGACTTCATTATAGGTATTGGTAACCGATTTCAGTCACATGGAAAGATGTTATACTACTCAGAATACACGAGTACTGTGCAAATATAAACACATTTTTTTTTATATTGTATCCCATTGAGCAGTACTGCACATACTCTGTAAACTCAATTTCCAGAACACAGCGAAGTAAACAAAGTTCATATCTTTAAATGTAACAGAAATTTTATGAAAAACACACAAATCAAAATCTAGAAGGTCGGAAGGCTATAGATAAATAACTAAAGGCACATTACTGCATGTAGAAAAAAAAAATGAAGTAACCTATATATGCAGACGGACATATCCTAAAACCTTGTTAGCAACAACTTGAAAATGGAGACGGACATGAATTCGGAGATAGATGGCATCATAATAATAGCACTTAGTTGCACCCTAAATTAGAATATCTAAGTTTTTCTCAAAGACTTAGTAGCTAGGGCTCATAAAACTAAAAGATCTTATATGATGCATTGTAGGATAATAGGATATGCAATAAGCATGATACAACTGAAAGGTAAAAATGATATGACACAAACCTGCTTTTAGTAATCATATATTGAAGCAAAATTTTGTGCTCACGGGATCTTGCTTTGTGTTCTCGGATTAACTCAAAGGATACTGTACCGTCCCCAGAAGAAACAACTGTAAGTGGAACTCAAAATAACAGCTAAAATTCAACACTGGTGGAAGTAAGTCCAATATAGAACAGCTATAGCTTGTAAATAATTGGTCATTTGCAGTCCTTTTGTTCCTTACTTCCACATCTTTTGACAGCCCAACTGTAAGATAAATACAAGTATTGCTACAAAACCATATACTATATTTTCCAAATTCCTAAATATAATTTGACAGACCTCTATGCCACATCTTTTTTAAACTTGTTTAAACAAATAGAAAACTGAACCAGTGGACCATATAAGCTCAGTTACACAAAAAACATTTTCTGTTGGACTACCAATATTAATTTTAAGCCAGTCACCATGTAGATGATTGTGGATGAAAAAAGATGGATTTCTCATGTATTTCTACACTATGAATAGTGCTCAATACAAGGACCAAGGTCTAGAAAACTGGCACTGAGGCAAAAATTTAGTTGGTAGAAGTGAGCTTACTCTAGAGCATCTTTTAAGTACCAAACATGTATAAAACTGCCCCTACAAGAGAATACCGAGAGTAGTATAAAAGGCATGAGTTCAAATTTTGATTGAGTTCTGAATAGCCCGCTGGCCTGCTTTCCGGGGGTCCAAATTAACTGTCCAGATGCCAACCGATCCAGGAACAGCACAGTGAAGTGGCAACCCTCGAATATATAGCATTCTTTTGAATTGGGTTGGGGAATTTGATGCGTATCATCTGGAAAGTAATAATCCCATACTAACTACCCTCTGCTTCTTTGAATTAAGAGATGGCAGCATGGCCCCTCCTAACATGTGAATAGCAAATGCAAATTGCAAACTAATTGGTTCAGATTAACTTGCTGCCAAGAATGCTAGCCAAACTAAGACATTTACTACAGAATCTGAACATTTGACAGGTACAAAAATTTCAATCGGGACATTCTGGCAAGAACTTTAACCACACTACTTCATAATTTTAGTCATATAATAGCACCTGAAAAAGATCTAATCAAAGCAATGAACAAGAAAGAAGCATCAATCAATTTGTACAAAACCAACCAGATGCAAGGTCAAAGGACCTGTATCCACAGACAAGAGACGAAGGCCACAAGCGACACACACTGCCTCCACCAGCTTGTCGACACCCTCCGTAACGTCAGCCCTGACCTTCAGTCATTCAAAGATCCAAATTCACACAAAGCACAACCACCCACCATTAACGAGGGCAAATGAACACAAGAAGCACGTCGCAGCTTAAAACTCACGAGCTGAATCTCACAAGGGCAACAACACAAGAAGTAAATAATTGGTCATTTGCCAATGAGTCAGTGAATAACCAATAAACCATGTTGACATAAAAAATGGCACTATTTTCTGAGCATAGCACTACCAAGAACCAATAGGATTAAGTTAATTGCTGGCTTATATGCATTGAGCATTAAAAGGGCTAGGGTTTCCGATTAGCATATCCAAGGAGGGGATTATCCTGATCCCAGTCAAACCAAAGTTCATTCCCAAATTCCGGAAAACCTAATCCACGATTTTTGTGCAAACGGACCTAAATGTGTACACTGAGCTGGGAAACGAACCACAGATAATTTACCTTTGGCAGGTGTCGTCGTTGCCTTCAGGTGTGTCAGGTGGTTGACCTGATGCTATTGCCGCGGATCAGGACTCAGCAGCTACTGTCATCTATCATCCATTTTGTTGAGCAGCGTCGTGGGAGAGGGGAAGTGCGGCATCACAGGCGTAGGTGGTGACGTGGCAGAGGATGGGGAAGGAGTGTGGACGGGGCGGCAGGGCAGAGAGGGGGACGAGGGAAGCGGCGTGGGGAGAGCAGTCCGTCGTGGCCGTCCGTCGCCGGCGCGCTGTGCCCCCGCGCTGCGCCGCGTTGGTCGCGTTGAAGAAGGCGGCGGCTCGTGAGAGGCGGCGGCGGTGGCGTGGGATGAGTGACGGCGCTGTAGGCGGCGGCGTAAAAAGCTGCGCGCGCGGGTGGGGGAAGGGGGTCACGGGGCGGGCGGATGGCTTTCGACGGGACGGGAGGTGCGGTGCGGGGAGGCGTGAACTTTTGAATTCGCCGGGCGGGCTTGGGAGCGATGCGGGAGCTTTCGCTCGCCCGGCGACGATTTCGTTTGGCTTGTTTTAATGGTATGGATTGAGGTGCATGGGGGGCAATAAAAGGGAAAGGAAAGAAAAAATCTCCTCCACTCCACGCATACGCAGTGACGACAGTTTCCCTATTCTTAACTGCGTCATGCGTGGAGTGGAGGAAAGGCATTTTCTTTTCTTTCCTTTATTGCGTGGAAAGGGGAGGATCGCATTAGGGGAGGCGGCGAGGATAAACCAAGATTAATGGCGTCGTTAGAGGCGGTTTTCTTTCGTTAACATGTTAATAATAAAGATATAAGGAAAATTTGGAAGATATATGCGCATATGAATGCGGCATCCTCTTCTAATCCTGCTTCCACCACCGACAGCAACTCACTGTAATATAATGCAGGAGACATATATGTATTTGGAAGATATATCACAACTAACTGTAATTTCAGCTACAATGCTAAATTTCAGGTGAAATAGACACTGCCCAGTTCGGTATCAATCTCATCAACAATCGCTTTCTGAAGACATAATCTTACCAATTCATTTAATCTCTCTTGAAACGTTCAACAATCGCTTAATCTGAAGACATAATCTTACAATCATTTAATTTTGTTGCCTCTCGCCCGCCCCCAGGGTCGCCCTGGCCGTAGCTCGGTGGCCGGCCGGCCGCATGCTGTGGTGTGTTCGTACCTTCGCTTGATTGTTAGTTCGCAGAGCTCCAAATGGCGGCCTCGCGGCATCAGCGTGGCTTTGGAACAAGTCCTCACCTGCCTTCAGGCAGATGCATTTCATGCGGCTTGACTGCTTCCCATCCCCGAAGTCTTCCATTGGTTTGTCCATTTGTTTCTACTTGAGTTTTGAGAGCTGGGGCACACCCGTGGTGGCCTGGCCTGGTTGCTGGAGCCCCATCTCTTTTAACAGTATATAAGGAAAGTTTTGAAGATATGCGCTTGAATGTGGCATCCTTTCTAATCCGGTCACCAGCAGCAACTCACTCTAATATGATCAAGGACATACATGGAGATGGAGGACTCCATGACATCGTCATCGTAGGTGGTGGCATCTGCGGACTCGCCACCGCTCTTGCGCTCCACCGGTAACATCAGTTTCAGCCTTCATCTCAAATTCCCCATTTATTCTTCCTCCTTTGGTGTTAAAGTAAGCCTTTCGGTTTGTATCTACTTTTACAATATCGTGCGTGTAATTACATCGATCTAGTCTCTACCTGCTGTTTTCTTCGGACCGAACCTCATACCACAATCCTCCCACTAGTGTTTAAGTTTTGATTTCTTCTTCTACTTGGCAAAAAGTTCCAAGTTTTATTTCTGATGTACTGCCATGCCAACAACAAAGCAATCTGCTGCTGCTTTGCATCCTAAGGAAAGGGATTTCGAGCCTTGTGTTGGAGAGGGTCCAGGAAGCTTTGAGAACGAAGGCGGCTCCATCGGTATCCATGTCAATGGATGAAGCGTTCTGGAGCAACTCGGGATTGCTGCAGAGGCTCCGGGAGACTGCCAACCTTGTCACCATGTAGATTCTGGCCTCGCAAATTTTGCTCTTCTCAGAAATCAATCTATCTGAATACTAGTATAGGATGCCGTCTTCGATCGCCGCCAGCATTTATCATTGCGTTGATCCTGACGACTACCATCCAGAAATAATCCATATTAGAAAGAATACCCTTACTAAGTACCAAATGCCATCAGATTCAGCATCAGTAGAGCTTGCTGTGACTGCCACTTATTTCAGGTTTCACGACGTGTGGCTGGAAGAAAGAAGAGCTCCCTGACACCCGTCAGGTAGTAACAAATTAATTGTCAGAAAGAGCCTTGTATAAAAGCTGCAATTAATCGTATACGGCCGGAGTGATTGTCACTAAGTTTGATCTCTGCCACTTGGGGCTTTGACTAGAAAGGAGCTTCGATGGATAAAGAGGAAAGACCTGATCGAGACGTTGGCCAGGCGCATACCCGCAGGAGCAATCCGTTTCGGTTGCCACATTGTAGCGATTCATCCATCAGATCAGCGCGGTCCTCGCGCTACACCGGGTGGCTTAAATAGCTCCTACGGACCATCAGGGCACTGAATTCTTTGTTGATATATATATCTTGCAGTGTTGATTGGCTGTGACGGCTCCAATTCAGTGGTGGCAAAGTATTTAGGCATGTCTGCGGCAAGATCAATCACTCACGCGTTTCTGCGTGGATTCTAAGGTATCCGCACGGACATCCATTCGGAGACCATTTCCTGCGCCTAAGGGTTACCGGCGTTCCTTCGTTGGGCGCTCGCCCATGACCGACACTCGAGTTTAGTTTCTTCGTAGCTGTGCATCCACTTCTGCAAGGTACAACTGCACATGTCACATCCCCACTGGCCACGCGCTGTTCAGACCCAGGTCACCTACTCACTAGCTCTTCACATCACGCCACCCTCTTGGATGCAGATGCTGGTGTCACCAGTGACGTGCATGCCACGAGGCATTTCATGCTACAGATGCTGCAGGACCAGCAGTGCCCGACCGAGGTCCTCGAGATGATCAGAACGCCGATCCCGAGTCATTGAACGTCATCAACAAGGTGTGGTACCGGCCGCCGCCATGGCAGGTCGGGCGTTCACCGGCTTCCGGAAGGGCACCGTGACGGTTGCCGGGCGACGCCATGCACACCCATGGGAATTACATAGGCCAGGGAGGCTCGGCGGCGCTGGAGGACGCCTCGTGCTTGCTCGGTCGCTGGCGCGATCCACCGCCAGGAGGGCGGCCGTGATGAGCCGACACAAGACCATGATGGCCGGTGCAGCGACGGCGATTGGGGAGGGTACGTCAGGGGAGAGGAGGCTGAGGTGGCGAGGCTGTCATGGGAGGCTTTGCCATGCGGACAGTGTTGAACCAGGTCGCTGGCCCGTGAAGCTAGCCTGCTTGGCTGGCCTGGCTCTCATGGGCACCAAAGGAACTCAGCCACCAACTACGACTGCGGTCGCCTCTAACGCTGTTTAATTTGCTTATTGTTATAAAATAAAGCACTCTTTATATTGTTATTTTTGTGCTTGGCTTATCGATCTATCTTTTGTCTAAAAAAACTCGCAGTTTATATTTCTAATTAAAGAGAATCATGTTCGTGCGTTAGAGCATGAAAAATAATACCATGATTAATTTTGTTTTAAATATGTGTTGTTCAAACAGATACATCAGCAAAGAAAGTGCGCAATATTATGTTCTAGACCCGTCTTCATGATACATGAACAATTTAAATATATTTCAAGTTTTGATGTCAGAAATCAAAACAATATAATTACTCGCGTAACAATGTATTCAACCACATCTTATCTTTGATGCGTTTTAAGACATAATAATATACGATGGTATATATTGTTGTAGGGCTACTACAAAGGACCGCAATATAAATAAACGTTGGAAGAGTATACCAGCGCATTTAATTGTCATCCATTATTGGCAACCGCAGCCGCTTTTTTTTTTTTTTTTTTTGACAACTCTTATAGTATATTAAAGCAGCGTTGTTACAACTAGGTCGCTAAAAAAGGGCCCAATACGTTAAGGTCCCTGCGGGACCGCGGCTCGCGAAATACCGGAACACAGGTGCGGGCGGACGGCGTAGGCGTGGTAGGCGCATGGTGCTGTTGTGGGAAGGGCCTCGCGTAGCGTAGGCTTCAGTGGTTGAGGGCGGCCGTGGCAAATGCATCGCCAACAAACCGAAGATAATGTTGAAGAAGTCGCCGGTGGGTAGAAGATCGTCGTTCCCGAACCGGTGGGTGTGTCACCGCCGACCAATGACGGGAACTTTGATGCAGGTTGCTGCTGTGCTACTAGATAGAAAATAAAAATAAAAAGAAAACAAGAAAAGAGGATAAGGATGAAAGAAGATAAGGTGGGCAGGTGGGACAAAGCCCGGCCACGCATTGGCGTGAAGGTGCAGGAGATCACAACGTAGATGGCATGCTCCACACGTAGCGAGGACCCCCACACATGTGGGACCCACCATGTGTTGCAGCTCATCGACGAAAAAGCCTCCCTCTGGATCTTGTCATGGCTCGACGTGGCGCCGGATCTTTGGGCGTTGATGGGAACCGCGGCCGCGGCAAATCGGAGGAGCGGCCGACGCTCATGGAGACCGCAGCGGTGGAACTAGTGTCCACCCGAAAGCCGCTCGCGGGCGTGGCTCCGCACGAGCCCCGGGATTGGGATGTCGCCGGCGACGCGAGAGAAGGTCCCACTACCCGCGCGGGCGACGCCCACACGTGCGCGGTGAGCCCGGCTGCAAGCCCATCCGCGGCACCAACGAAGTTGCCATGGAGGCGATTTGGCTACAGCAAGACGGTGAAGTCGGCTTCATCCTCGTTGCGGCGACGGAGATCCGCTTTCCCGGCGCGCGCGTCGGCAACCGCCTGTTCCTCCTCCCCCTCTTCCTCCGCTCGCCCTTCCTTGGCATCGGTGAAGCTGGAGAAGGGGAAGCGGGTGCGGAGGGCGGCATGAAGGGATTCGAGGAGGAAAGACCGGTGCGGTTTCCGCCCAAAGTAGGCGGTGGCCTTCCTTCGAAGCTCAGGCCCGCACGCGTCGTAGATGTCAGCGACATGGATGGAGCTCGGGGGCGACGCGTCGTAGTAACTAGTTCATACTGCCTTGGAGGCCTTATTGTGATAGAGAATCTTACAAGGAGAGGAATGAGGGGATAAAGGGGAAAAGGGGCAGGGGGGCGGCGCTTCACCGCTGCCGAGAGGGTAGGAGAACGGGAGTTGGAGGAAGAAGAACGGGAGTTGGGGGAAGAAGAACGGCGGGGATGAAGAAGAAGACCCTAAGCTTACTATTCGCGAGATCTCGCGAGAGCGACTAGAGAAAGTTCTGCGGCCGCTTCTTTGGACCTGTGGCACAGTGACAGAGGGTACTTTTTAACAGTGAAAACAACGGTCGGTAATATTAACGGGCTAAAATTTTCTTATATACGACAAACAGAACTGTTTCAGAAAGATTTATGGTCCAATGTTGTCCAAAAGCACAGCTCAATCGAAATTTGCGTAATTAACTAAAAAAATAATGGAAACCCGAAAGTGTTCACTAAAACTCAATAATAATATTATATAGACAATTCCAGACGTTGTCGTCGTTGTGTATTTCCGTTGCAAGTTAATGGAAATGGGTTTTCCGGAGCAGAATAAAAAGTTACAAGGATTAAGGATTGTGTAACATATATTTAAAAAAATTCTGAAATTAAACATTTGACTAATTTCTCACCGAATGCGTTCACTCTGCTCGTGCTGTTTCCACATTCTCAATAATTCATCAAGCATATGCATAATATGTCCTGAATTGTGCGTGCTATTCTACTTATATGTTGTTTTGTCAAATATAAGACATTATTTAGATCTCAAGCAAGACTGAATTCCCAACGTTCCAGCTAGAGATGAAAACAATCGGAAACGATCAATAGGAGGCTAGAGATGAAAACAATCGGAAACGATCAATAGGAGGCCATATCACACTCATTTTCACATAATGGATATGGCACCGAATTTCTAGTAATTTCGAAAACGATGTAGGCTCGACATAGCTGAATATGGGAGCTGTTAGCCTTTATTTTTTACATTATCGATGACAAATGCTATAGTTTGTGTATAATATTACTGAAGATGTCACAGTCTGGATGGGCTCTCACGACCATGAGGGCAGTGGTGGGCGGTCATCGGCGGCGCTGGGATGCCGGCGTGGCGGCTTGAGATAGGTGGTGCTGGGGCGGCGGCACGCGAGGCCGAGAGAGAGAGAGAGAGGTTGAGGGCTTGAGAGATGAGGGTTTTACCCCTTGATTATTTCTTTCATAATTTCAAATGATTACAGATCCCCTTGTATTTATAGTCCCGGAAAAAGATGGAAATAATATTACCTTGTACGCTAATTAAGCAATCTCTAAAGATTTTCTTATAGTTTGGAATACCTTTTACAAAGCAAATCCTAAATTCTTTTCCTAATATATGTCAATCAATTACTTTCCTATTTATATCTTAATATTTATTTTGACGAAAATCAGATGACGGCAGCGGTGGCCGACCACAGGGGCTGCTTTTTTTTTTTATTTGAGATTTACACAAGTACAACGCAGACGCGCAACACGCACGCACACTCATCCCTATGAACACACGCGACGTAAACCCTACGACATGCTGCTGCCCTTGCGTGCGCCGCAGGCCTCCTTTGGCCCTTTGATGGGATGTGATAAAAGACCAATGACAACTTAAAAGCAAGATGTTAATTCCCTTATGGCGATCTTGGTCCATTCTATATATAATAATGTGTATGTTATATATTTAGAAGTACATGACTTAGTGAATGAATATATTGGGCCACAATTGTATTCTCGTCAGAATAAAATTTGACTTCTGTTACATAGAACAATTGTACACTTGGAACAGAAAGGAGATCGACATCAATTGACAAAGACCCAACCAGGGCTGGTTGGCTCCAACCAGTGTGCGCAAGGCAATGCAACACGATCACGCCTATGTTTCTAATCCATACGCAATTTATAGTTTTGATAAATTGTCTGGAAAAAACAAGGATTCATATAAAAGTTAAAAACGAAGAAAAACCACTTTGTTACAATTGACACATTTTTTTAAGATAATGGATATACAGTTAATATCTGTCTTCATCTATGTAAAGTAGAATCAGGCTATTATTACACAGTTGTGGCCCCCAAACAGACCAACTGAGTTCTTGGAAGCAAACACAAAGCTCGAAACGACACACGAAAGCTTAGAGTAACAAAGACCAATCCGACAATTAGTAAATAACCATCCATTTGATTTGAAGAACTGCAATGCAAACTCCTCAAGGAGGCCACATGTATGGTTGAGTATATCCCACTCCGTTCCTCATGGCACTGTAACTGCACCCACAGCCGGAGTCGGTGCGTTCCTTCAACAATTAATATCTGCAAGAAAGATTTTGGTATACATTTATCAAAAAAATTACTTCATCTCTTATAAGCAATATTGCCCAACATATATTGATGCCACTACAGTTATTCATAACATAAAGTTGGAAATTTTAGGGTGTGACACTGGCTCGCCTCATCAAGGACTTAGTTCATGTGAAAGGCAATGGGAAAAGCCAAACCTCATCAATATAACACTGTCAAGGGAGTGAGGAAGCTTGATGAGAGAGCAACCATGGTTTGCTACGTATGCCACAAGGATGGCCACAAGTTCTATCAGTGCATGATGAAGAATGAGGGAGTAAAGAAGATAGAAAAAAAGGCAAACAAGCAAGCTCAACAAGGTGAACAAGAAGGCCTCCACACCTTATCTTTTGAAGAAGAAGAAGAAGAAGAAGACGAAGAAGAAGAATGACAAGGTGGTGTCCACCAAGGATAACAAGCATGCCAACAAAAGTGGGGCCAAACACATTTTGGTGCCAAAGGAGAGTATTTCCAACGTGAAGAGCACCAAGAAGGTTTGGATCCTGAACTTGGAAGTTTTTAGACTAACATCTTCAAGTTTATCATGTGTGTGCAGCAGTCTCCCTACAAGAAAAATAGAGTCCCTAGAGATAATCATTATGCATTCAAAAGCCTTCTTCTAGTGTCAATCAAATTGGATTTATGCATGCAATATCCCTAAACTGATGTCATCATGTTAAATTCCAATTTGGTACCTTTATATTTTCTCTACATGCATTATATACATTAAACGACCTTTGTACATAAAATTCCCAATTATTCAAATGCTTTGGCCTACACTAGATGTATGCATACACTTAGGGGAGAGTCTATGTATCTAAGAGTTAAATTTTGTGACCAATTCCAATCCACATACAGAGGGCAGAAAAATTTGATCCTCCCTTTTGCTACTAATGTCTTCCTCCAATTTTAAGTGATTGATAGGTTTTCAGCGGTATTTATAATTATTTGCTTGCTTTGGTCGTGTTGCCGAAAGCACATAAAAGGGGAGACTATAAGAAAATGGACCCTTGGACCATTTAGTTTGGATTTTGGTGTTTGATGATCAACATGACCAACATTACTATACATAATCTTTTACAAGGCATTTCGCTTTGGGAGTCCGGAGTGGTTAGGCGGTTGCCTACCTCAATTATTCATGGTAGGGTAGTCGTCCCTAGCAACCCTGCCTTAGTTAATGGGGTTACCCCTAACACAATAACTAAGGTGGTTGCATTAGGTGCCCTACCTCAATTAGCGATTAATAGTGGTGGTCACCTTAGTTAAGTCTGGGCTATAAATGTGACCTTTCTAACCGTCTCCCACCGTCGTGAGCCTCAATTTTGTAGGCTTTGATCTCTAAAACCTCCAAAATGGTCATTTCCTAAGGGGAGAAGTTTTGCCTTGGTTTGTTGAAGGGGTGAAAGGTCCTTGTTTGGTTTTGTGGTAATTGAGTGGCAACCTAGGTGGACTAATAGGTGGTTATGTGACATCCACATGAGATTAGTCCACAAGTGAATGTGAGAAGAAACTCATTACATATGAGACATCATAGGGAGTCATGAGACTAAGGTGGAGAAGATCAGACAAGACTTAGCATGATGGATCGGGTGGCCGTGTGAATGGCAAGTCGAGAGAGGCTTTGAGCGTTGACAGCGTGGCGAGGTTACTTGAGCAAGACTTAGCACTTAGATGGACCCGGCTGCAAGCGGGTGAAGGGCAGAGTGAGGTCAAGATCGATGGACAAAGTGGATCATATCATTTGTTGACCGAATTGGTGCACATGTTGCATCAACACCAAAGGAGATGTGCTTGGGTGGTCAGCATGAGTTTATCGATGAGCTTGGGTGGTCGGACAAGATTCTTATGTAGTTGTCATGATATTGGCTATGCATATATAGGAGTGATTCACTAAATTGAAGGAGATGGAATGGAATGCTTAGGTAAAGGTATCACCTAGGGCACTTCATTTCACTAGTCATAGATGTGACCGCGTTTCGATAGATGGCTATACTATTAAGTAGGGCAAATTTGTTTGCATACTAGTCATCTTATGCCACTTGAGTGATCAAACAATGTAACGTTGCTAGAATCGTGAGGCGTGGTGTGCTCAAATGAAAATCAGTTGAAAATGAATTTAAAATGGTAACAAACATGCACATGATGGTGTACATTTGGTGGTGTGGACACATTTGCAAAGGTGAAATAGTGTGAAGAAAAAGTGGAGAAAAGAGAGTCCACATTGTGCTCGGCGAGAGTCAAACCATGGCACATGAGTTTGGTTGCTTCCATGGCCTAAACAAAGATCGAAGGAGGAGGGAGGGATCAGAGCCTGGCTCAAGGCAGTCGAGGCTGTGGATAGGCCATAAACTTAGTGATGATCTAGACGCTATGGACCCTTCGTTTGATTCCTCCATTGTCGGTATCATCGCATGGTGTGTAGAAGGGACTGTAGAAGGTCAATCTAGACCTTACTCGATCACGAACTAATGAGCTAGACTTGCTCTAGATGGTTTTAAATACCGGGGAGGCTCTATGGGTGATTCGGACGTGGTGGCTCTTGGTTTTGATCCTCCCGGTAGCTAGACAATCTAGAGTGTGTGGAGGTGTTGACGTTGGTACATTAAGTCAACTATTAGAGATCAGCGGTCGGTGTTTGAAGAGAAGAAGATGTAATGAGATACGGTTGATCGGACGAGGTTGCCTCATTTGGATCCGCCAATGCTCTGATCCCCGAGGTAGGTTCGAGACCCCCATTTTGTGGAGTAATGGCTACTCTTGACCCTTGGGGTATAAGTAGCTAGGATGTTGTTAGCCCTTTGGGTGGGCTGCGAGCACACCTAGGCCTTGGTGGGTTTTGTTATGGTGTTTGGGAGTCCTCCTACTCAATCTTTCTCGATAGTTTTAATGCGATTGAGTGAGTGAGCGATTCTAGTGTGGCTGCATTGCGAGATTCATCAAGTGGCATTAGGTGATTATATTATAAACCGATGGTGCTTTTATTCTTGGAGGTTGCCGCCTCCTAGACGGCATATCATGTCTTGTTGCTTCATGGAAGCACAAAGGAAGAGATTGGCGCGGTGCTTTGGTGAAGTGCTTATGAGGGGTACGGTGCTCTTCCCACGGGAATCACAAAGAACAACTCTAGTAAAGTGAGACATGAAGAGCGCTAAGTGTCCGCCAGCTCGAAGGCTAGAGCTCATGGTGAAAGTACTCCACATGGGAGTGTGTGGCCCAGTGTAAACGTCACCACTAGCATGAGGATGGGCGATAACCTTGAGCTTGTCTCAATAAAGAACTTAGAGCAATTTCGTTTCCATAAGTCATGAGACTTATTAAGTCGGAGTGACTAAAAAATGAGTAACTTATAAGTCATGGTTGTTTGGATGCAAATGACTTATAAGTCGGGGGGAAAAAGAGAAAATGGGTGACTTACAAGGAGTTGTTTGGTTTCCATAAATCATGAGACTTATTAAGTCAAAAATTGAAATAACGACTTATTTTGCTAAATAGTAGGGATTTATTAAGTCATGTGACTTATAAGTTATAAGTTAGTACACCCCCTACTTAAAACTTATAAGTCACTTATTTTCCACGACTTATAAGTCACTTGCAACCAAATAGGCATGACTAATAAGTCACTCATTTTTAGTCACTTGACTTAATAAGTCCCATGACTTATGGAAACCAAACAACCCCCTAAGTTTTTAAGTTATCCCCATAGAAGACTTAGATCTTCATCGATCAACCCCAAGTCGGGGAATGTCCCTCTTGGCCATGTCCTTATGTCTAGTCCAGGTTAGTTATCCATCCCCCAAATTCCTTCAAACCAAGAAAACTTAAGTTTAGAGTTCTTTGGAATTGGGCTTCCAGAAAAGAAGTTACAACTTGTTGGTATGAGTATTCTATCAATCTTATTAAGCCCTAGGCTAGGATGTGGCGAGGTTTGGCATGTGTTACCTTGTCTTTGAGCATTGCTAGTGAGCTTAGGAGCTTTGTCCTTTTGCTTACTATATTATGTAGGAACTCCCCGTGCTTGAAGTACTAGTTGCCTAGGTTTGTGAGACCTTGCAAGCTAAGGTTTATTTTATTGTGTTGGCTGGTGCGATTAAATTTAGAAAGGACTACCCCCCCAAGTCGCCATCTCGATACAACAAGGGGGCAATGCCTCTATTATGGCAGATTAACCATGACCTTTGGATGAGCGGAGACAACTTGCCACTATGTTGTAGTTCAAGCTGGATACATGCAAACTTGGATTGATTTGGAATGACAAGAAACTCATCAACACCGAAAAAAAGACCGTAGAAGATGTGTTGACAACCTATAAGAGAAGAGAAAAGAATCAAGATGAAAGAAAGAAGCCTAGACAATCAATGGATGAAGAAATGAAGGAGGGGTAGCTACATCGGCAACACTAGTCATGACCAGTCTTTGCACTAGTTGCTTCACCGGACATGGCATCTAGAAGAAACGGTAGTGCGGGCTTCATCAATCAATGGCACTAGTAACACCGGTGTGCACTTATTATTGCTTCGAGAAAGGGTTGTATGTGGGTGTTGAAGGTCCCAAAGGGCACCGATCATCAATGGTGTTGACTTGGTCTTGTGCATAGGTTATAGGTTCTAGAGGCTACAAAATAGATGAATATCACCTAAAATGCACCGGTGATCATCGATTAACCTTTGGTCAAAGTGCACCCGTTACATAGTTACTCCAATGGTTGGATTTGGCACAAATAACAGACCAATCCATGTAGCGGCAAAAGACTGGTCGTATGTGGTGCAAAGCACCATGGTAACTAGTGCTCATGTAGAAAGATGCCCTTTCCACCAACAACTAATTTTGACTTGGGATCTATAAATACATGCCCCAACCACCCATTTTAAGGGTAGAAGCGATAGAACGTGCTAAAGTGTTTGCACACCACATTGGAGCTCTCCATATGGGTAGGTTTATTGAATCGGTCCGGTGATTAGTATAGGTTCTTGTGATGTGGTTAGGCTATTTAGACCAACACTCATATTTCCTTGCTCTAGGAGTAGGGCCTAGTGTCTAGTGAGGTTTGCACACCTCTTGCCATTAGGTTCTTGTGTGCATGCACCATGTTTGTACTTTCGGCAAGGCACATCGAAGACCCACGGCGTGCTTTGGAAGGTCGAGGATATTCATGGAGTTACCCAAATGTGAGCTTACCCCTTGAGGCTTGGTTGCAAGAGAGGGCTGCAAAGGAAATTAGCAAAAAGCACATCCTTCTCAATACCATGGTAAAAATAACGAGCCGCCGATGGGAGTTTGCATCTATATCTCAACGAGCTTCCACAATTACATTGCCACCTTGGCTGTGTGTTTTACCCATTTTCTAGAGTAGATTAGTTTGGAACATATGGTTGCATCACTCTTTTGCATTAGAGATAGCAATACACCCTAACAAAATGTAGTTGCACATCTAAATGCACATTTAGATGTTTACTTATTTGCATAGATTTTGCTAAGGATGAATTTAGAGGCCATACTTAGAAATAGAGTTTTAAGTTGCCTAAATTCCTCCCTCTTAGGCGTCAATGTCCTTACACAACCAAAAGACCCTAAATATGGGTGGATAGGCCAAAATGTAGCGCCCCTATTATAACAACTAAATTTGGTGGGCACACAAAACCCGACCCACGACACCCATTCCACATCCCAAAATCTCCATTTGCGTTCTATTTCACCCACATCCTTCCCTTTTCCCCAACATGCTGGCCCCTCTAGCTTTGCTTGTGACACCATTCTTCACCTACACATGCCCTCTTACAAGGTTTTCGCATGACTAGGCCCATGCCCCAATGATGGTGAGGACGAGGTCTGTGCCTGACTTCCTAGCACTAGCGAGCTTAGGCAACTCCTCCTTTTCACAGTTGACCTAAGCGAGCTTGGGTCTCCGGCCCCCAGCTCTCCTCCATGCTAGTGCATCTCCTTCCCCACACATGATTGAGTTTGGGCAGCTCCTCCATCTTCGGTGAATCTCCCTCCCCACACGGCACCCGAGCTTGGGTGTCTCCTCTCCTCTCTAGAAATCTCCCTCCGCCTACAAAAGCATGAACTCAGGAGGCCAGATATTTAGAGGGTAGAGAGGACTGGCTCGGTGGTGGGTGGATCCATGACATGGCCTCCCATGTCTGACTCCTTCCTATGCTCGACACCTCCACATAACAGGAAGAAAAAGAAGACAAAGGGAAAAGGACAGTTCATCGCGACACATGGGTCCCATGTGTTAGTGGCTATGAGAAAAAATATTGGGGTCTTCATTTGTGTGCTAACTGTTAGAGTAGAAGCACAAATTTGTGACAAACAAGAATGGCAATGGGAACCCAAATAAAAAATAGAGGCCCTGATTTGGGTCTAGGAGTTGCTCTAAATCATCGTATGTCCGATTTTATAAAGCAATAGACTATCAAAGCCGTAAATAGTTTATAAGACCATTATCTGTTATCATTGTTAAAAAGTTCCGTCATTCTGATGGTCAAACCATCTGTGTATCTTAACTGAGCTAGAATTATTTATGTTTTGTATACCATGCATACTATGCTATTCTGGCCATTATGAAGATTTTCGGAGTGTGATAAGCGGCCTCATGGAGTATTAATGGTAGTTTCTATCTCTATTAAATACCTTGCCCACTAAGAAAAATGGTGATGTGGCAGCCTAATTAATGAGGAAAGAGAACACAAATCATAGAAATAGTTTCTTTATGGAGAAACCATGTTTACTCTTGACCCAATGCACAAGAAACCATAAATTTGTCATTGGGGAGAAACCACTAGTTTTTATTTGATTAATGCAACGCTCTCCATTGGTGAAATTGCGAGAAAGAAGAGAAAACAATTATTACTCGAAGACACTACCACTGTAAAGAATGATTTTTATAGATGATTTCTTTTGGTATGGAAACCGCAGTAGAAGACCGCTAGCACTATTAATTGCAGCTGCTATTGCAGCCACTACCACCGTTATTTAGTACCAACATTTGTACCACTATATTAAATAGTAAAGGAGACAGTGCGTCACCTTGCTACACCTGACACGTAAACTAGGATATGTACGGAGTATGTTGTATGATCCTCCGATGCATAAGTATATAATATTGTTTTCAGTTTAACACTGCTACTATCAAACTGCTTACACTGTGAAAAGAATTGTTGGCAATACATATATATACCTTGTTTATCATGGTGCAAGCAGCCCAGATAAAATTCCACCAAATATGAGTCCTCCGAACCACTTATTTGATACAAACCTGCAAGGTGAGAATCCAATGGCATTGTTTAAGCTCTTCAGTAGAACTACTACTATCTATAACAACCAACAGAATGGCCTTTATTGTTTTGAATGTAACTATGGTTCCAAATTATAAGTTGTTTTAGTTTGTGCATAACTTAGATACATAGCTTTTGTTATGCACTTAGAAAAGTCAAAACAACTTATAATTTGGAACGATGGAGTAGACAACAACAATTCAGTCCGAAGGAACATGTACTTGGCGTTGCAGTCTGATCTGTTGGATAAGTCAACAGTTGGAAATCTGCCGCTATATGTCCAGCTGCAGCTGCCAGAAAAGGATAGTACGGCCAAGCTGTTCCACATATTTGAGGTAAGTAGTCAATCTAATGTGAACTTGTATATATTGCTATTAACAAATGTGATGCTAGGCACCAACCAAGGTGAGCATTGTAGCCAGTGAGTGCTAAGCTGCCAATACATGCAGCGCCAAAGCCACTAAGCCAATACTTGGTCGTATCTCCAAAAGTTACCGCTGTGCTCTTAACTCCAGCTTTGAGGTCGTCTTTTCTGTCCTGAAATGCAATGTACACAACAAATGACAAGATCACAATTCAAGGTGATTTACAATTGGAAAAATAACCAAAACAAATATAAAACAAGCATAATCAATGAATACCTGATGTGCGTATATGGTGTCAAAAAAACCAGTGTCCAACACATGCAAGCAAAAAAACATTGGAAGGAGGACGGGATAATCCAAGCATTGTGTAACAGCAGCCGATCCTACGAGAGCGCCCCAGCCCGAGTTGAAGCCAAGATAGGCTTGAGGCTGTTATATATCATAAGTGTGAATAAAAGGAAATTAGTGGACTCTACGGAAAAAAGGATAATTTACTTCAAGCTTCATCTTGTGTTTCATGCATACCCAGTTGGTGAGCCTCTTCATCAAGGGATAAAAAGGAAAGTAGAGGAACCCAAGAAGCTCCAAAAATAAAGCTATAAGACAAAAATGACAAACAATTATATGTATATATATTAACAAAGGAGAAACAACTCATATATAATTTGAGCTACCACTAGACAATTATTTAGATAAAGAAGGGGCTTAGTGAAACATAGACTAATGTTTACTACTCGTCCACAATGCTTGAACTGAATATGGATAAAATTGAGTATTTGGGTCAATGTTTGTATAACATATATTTTTGTCAATAGATTCACTTCTATTTGAAAGTCCATTAAGATTGGTAATTAGTCCACATACTTTTATTTTTGTCGTCAATCCTGATTCTTTATTATTCTTAGTTGTCATTACAACCACATTCTCTTTGTTAATTATGCTTAAAATGTTTGACCTAAGGGTTTCCTTTGTTTTTGCCAATATTTACAATATCCTATTTCTCCACTAGTGCCAAAAAAATATATACTTTTTTATCGGTATTATTTAAATTTTGTTTGAATTTATCCAATTTTTTCCAAAATATCTTATTTATCCAAACTGTCTATGACATCTGAATTCATCGTTCTTCAACCTTTCAATTTTTTTGGCGTTTAGTTTTCTATATTTTATATCTCCTTTCGCAGCTACTTCATATTGTTTTACATTGCAGGTTATACGCTAAAACTAAGTATTTAGTGTCTATCATAGAATTTATGATTAATGTGCTAATGAATTATGCATAGCCCTTCAATTTATAAAACAAGACAACTTTAAGGGTAGTTTTTAAATGGTGGTTTTAACCCTATATGCATTTAAGATTAATAGGATAATCGGTAAATCAACAAATATTCATCAATAATTCTTTTTCAATTATAAAGGTATGCAATTAGTACAAACTTTTTCCTTAAAAATAACCTGTCTTATCAAGATCTACAACTTTGGCTAGTAATTTCTTCATCCAAGTTCATTCAAACTAAATTTGTTCAAAATATGAGAACTTCAAGTAGAACTTTGAGACCCCGAATGATATCAAATGAAATTATCATCAACTTCAAAGTTATAAATCATTGTCATTTCTCCATCTGAGTTTGTTCAAACAGTTAAAAATAAAACTCATAATATGAGAAATTCAAATGAAATAGTCATCATAAGAACTTCAAATAGATATATTATATTATAAATAAATAATATTGTGATTCATCAAATCCATCAATAGTTTTTAAAAGGATAGATTTTTTTAGAAATTTTTTTTTCTACCAAATTTATATTTTTATATAAAAATAATTATTTACGGTTTTTAGCGGTTTACATATTATTTTATTGTTTAAGAAAATACATATATACTCAAAACCACCAATGAAACCACCAAAGTTATCGGATTTAATAGTTCAAGGGTTGTGCATGTCTTGTTATAGAGTTAGAGACCTAAATCTACACTTCAACAAAAGTTCAAGGACTAAAATTGACACTTTTGTTTAAATAAATTAATGCATGTAGCAATAGGGCAATTGTCATGACCCGGGAGGGGCCGGCCCAAAAGGAGGGCCTAGGGCGTCTTGGCGCCACGACCCCGTGCCGGCCTTGCCGCCCCGGGCCTATTTGCCCGTCGTCATCCAATCTTTATTAAAATAATAGGGAATAAATATTTAGGGAATAAATAGATTGCTTTGTCAAGAGGTATTCCAATCTATAAGGAAACCTCCTAGATATTTCTTAAGATGCAAGTCTTCCTCGGACTATAAATACAAGGAGATGTAATCGGTTGATTTTTAATCGAAAAAATTAAAGGGGTAACACCCAAAAGCGGCTCTTGTCTCTCCAAATCTCTCCTTCTCTCCTAAACCCTAAGCGCACGTGCGCCTCCTCCATCAAATGCCGCCCTCCTAGCCCAAAGCGCCGCCCCGCGGCGGCGCGCCGCGTCCCGACGCCACCGCCTCCATCTCCTTCTTCCTTGTCTCACGATCGCCATCCTCACCACCGACGATCGGCAATCGGTGTCAATTCGGCCCAATCTAGTCGAATCGGCGGTGGTATCCGAGACGGGGGCGATTCCCACCACCGGCGGCTTCCGACCACCACCAACGCCAAGATCCGATGGGCGGCCACAAGATCGCGAGCTCGGATGGAGAGTGCGAGTTTGCTGATTTCTTCAAGAAATTCAGGCCAACTTCACCGCCCTCACAGGCTCGGCGAACGGCTGCCCAGATGGCGTACAACGGCGACACGACCCGCGGGCGCCACCAACAACGCCGTCGCTGCCATGGCCGCTCCCATCGACATCCACGACAACCCGGTGGCCCGCGGCAACAAAGAACACCGTAGCCCAGCGACCTTGTTGTCCGACGTGCGCGCCTCGGCGTCAACTCGGCCACCACCCGCGGCGTCCCGCCATGGGCGCCGCCCGGCGGCGACGGCAAAGCTCTATCGGCGCCGCCTCGTCAACCTTCAAGATCAATGATGCTACAATCCTTGCGAATGCGCCTACCCCAAGGATGCCCTGATTTCTTTGCGATCGAATCGGTCGGATGCGAGGAGGCCACCACCGGCGTCCACCACCGCTCGACGAAAAGCCTACCCAACTAGGCCAGCGTCATGAGACTCCGACAACGGTCGGATAAGTTCCTACAACACCAACAATGTCATCTCGACGCCGGGGAGCATCGAGGAGCGTCAGCGTCACTATGGGCGACAAGGCGGCGTCACGCGTGCGACATCAACGTCGGCGGCGTCGACGCGCCGACGTCGCGGGCATCGACATCTGGGCGACAACGGCACCAAGGACACCAACGCAAGCGCCCCTCCCAAGGACCCGTCGTCTTCGACGCCGCCATGCCTACCATCGACGACACCGACGCCGCCCACCATTGCCGCAAAAAGGGGGTAACAACGACACCTCCCTCGAGCGCCAACAACATAGACAACGACGACGCTACCATGGGCGCCATGATCGTCAACGGCGCCCTCAAGAACGCCCGGTGCGGATGATGATCCTCCCATTGGCGCCAACGACGTCACCCCGACGTCCCCGTCATCACCATGCTGCCCAATCGGCAACATGGACTCCAAGGACAAAACGACTTCAACACCAGCATCCCCAACATCAAGGGCGACATCCCTGACACCTATGCCCAACGTCGAGGAAAACCCGATGCCCCCCAAGAGGGCGCCGCCAGCGGTGATGATGCCCTCCAATGGGCGCCACTGCCGTCTCCCGAGCCCGCGACACGGGTTTCATCACCGACTCCACTTGCGGTACGCCGCGTCAACATTGGCAACCGGGGCGTTTCCCCCATGGGCGCTACTACGGATAAGAACACCGACGCTTCCCGGGCGTCACGACGCGACGGTCATTCAATCTCCGACATCGGCGACAACAATCTCCTACACCTTGGACATCCTCCCGACATCAACAATGGTGGAGAACACCATCAAGCAAGGCGCAGATCGGCAAAGGCAGCCCCGGCACCACGTCGACGGATCACCGGCCGAATAAATACATGAGGTATGCGCTATCCGACTGATCAAGCGTACTTCCTTGGTCCATCTCCATACCAACCGGCAACACGGGAGGGCGGGGCACTTCCACATGGTGTCTCCCTCATTTGCTTCAAGGCTGCCCCATCTACGGCGACCTCACGGCAACCTCGCGCCAACACGAATGGGCGAGGACTTCGTGCGACTACATCGGTACCTTCGGTTCGTCAACAACATGGGCGGCCAGGCTATGACAACCGACCCACTCGAGGGCCGATCGGCCGGCTCCCTTGTCCCTCGGCGGCAATGCCCAAAGACGACTACACCAACGAAGCTCTACAACAAGCTTTGGGCTATGATGCACCCGGGGCGCCCTATATGTTGGTAAAGGAGCTCCAACTCGCCCCCACGGTTCGGCGCTCCACCTCTACTATGAGGTCTTGACAAGCCTTACCTCGCGAGCTCCATCGATGGCGACATGAGGTACATGCCACCCGCCGCTATCCCCTACCTCGTCGGCTTTGTCGCTACCTCGGCGGCTCTCATCCACCCTCAACTTGCTACCGCGGCCATCGCGACAACCTACATGGCACCGCGAACCATTCTATTCCAACCAGGATCAACACCTTGGCCGCCACCCATTGGCGTTCACCTTCCGATGACTTCGCCAACCATGCCGGGCTTCCGCGACAAGCACCGTGGTGATGGAGGAGCCCCACGAGCTTCTTGACATCGGTGTCACTCACCTTCCTCAACAACCACCGCCGCTCTGGCTAATATTTGCAAAGGTGCTATGGGATGTTCTCCAACCAAGTGGGATCATACGCCTACTCTTGTGGTTGGCTCTCACCTCGCAACGTGCTCGCCACCAATGCCCACCTCTCCGGGAGAGCAGCGGGCTTCCATCCATGGGACGGCATCGGCCTGGGTCAACGTCTTCATCTTCTCCCATCTCATTCCCTCGACACAGTGGATGCAACAATCTTCGGGACATGCTTGATCGCACGGAGTCAACAACGACGGCCGTGCGAGAACCACAGCCCGACGCTACTTTGTCGGTGAAAGGGGGGAGAGATGTCATGACCCGGAGGGGCCGGCCCAAAAGGAGGGCCTAGGGCGTGCGGCGTCTTGTGGCGCCGGGCCGGCAGCCCGCCCGCCGCTTGGCCGCCATCGTCATCAATCTTTATTAAAATAATAGGGAATAAATATTTAGGGAATAAATAGATTGCTTTGTCAAGAGGTATTCCAATCTATAAGGAAACCTCCTAGATATTTCTTAAGATGCAAGTCTTCCTCGGACTATAAATACAAGAGAGATGTAATCGGTTGAATTTTTAATCGAGAAAAATTAAAGGGGTAACACCCAAATGACTCTTGTCTCTCCGGCTCTCTCCTTCTCTCCCTAAACCCTAGCGCCGCGTGCGCCGCCTCCATCGGCCGCCGCCCTCCCCTCCTGCGCCCAAGCGCGCCTGCCGCGCCCCGGCGCGGCTGCCGCTACCCCGGCATCGCCTCCATCTCCTTCTTCCCTGTCTACGATCGCCATCCTCACCACCCGACGATCGGCAATCGGGTGTCAATTCCGGCCCAATCTAGTCGAATCTAACAAAGAATGAGGATGAGGAAATGAAATTCAAGATATATATAGTGAGGGGCTTCAATGCTAGGTCAACGCACAAACCCAATAGTGATGCTCCAGTATGATTGCCATTTATCCTTAACCCAACAGTTATTTTAGGGCATCATTATGAGGTTTTCATTGTCATAGTAGTGATCGATTTGCCATCACTATTAGGTTATCCTTGACCCCACAATGACCATGTCGGATACTAGAATTTTTGTTCTAGTCATTGCATCTATTCAGTGCACCTACCCATAATACATACAAGAGTCATCAACGGCTGGATCAACTATGCTCCACCATAACCATATAAGAAACGAGGATTGAAGCTAGAAGGTGTACTTCATGTCTTCTTCACGGAAGGTGAAATTGATCCTTGTTTGTCATCATTCATGCTCTGTAAATGTTGATGAATATTTAGTATTGTAGCACCTCGCCATATTGTCTTACTTATAAACGTGGCTATTATGCATTTTAGAAAAAATAAGGATGTACTAATGTCGTAATTCAAACATTTAGGAAGTAGTAGTTCAACACATGGGTATAGAAGCAACAGTAAGACAATGTTTGAATCTCAAATTTGGAATTCGGTTTGGTGCAAGCATTTGAACGAATATATGGTGTGCGCTCGAAGCATATACTTCGGATTGCCTTAGATGGCTGGAGATCGGGCGGCAGTACACTGTTTCTGTGGTGTGTCGTACTGGCGCGATGCAGTGGAGCTAGAGAGGTGCCGTACCTGCGATGGTCGCATTTGCTGGCATAGTTGGACCTGAGTTTGTTGTGGTGGCGGCATTCCTTGGCTGTTTGATGTAGCATGGAGTGCCGACCTGAATGTCTAGGAGGACTTAAGACGAATGGAGCTCCCTGATCCGCACTGAGCGCAGACAAGAAGGTGTGGCTGCGGGTGCGGTTGGAGCCTGATGCAGCCGGCGGTTGCGGTGTTGCTCAGAAGACGTGGCGGCGCCGGCAGCGACGACGACGTGTGGTGCGGAGGGGAGACGGGGGTGTAGGGAGCAGCGGCGCTGGAGGGCGAGGGCGGTAGAGGCGGCAGGGAGGGGAGGGGTGGGCAGCCATGTGGCGGCGGCGATGGAACTTGAGCGGTGTTGGTCCTGAGCACAGGTCCACGATGTGCAGCAGGAAGGGATACGAAGTGTGTGGAAGCTGATACGTGGACGGCTGTGAGGAGTCTGTTGGAGATCGGACGGTGCTTGAACCGGAACTGTGCAAAAACAGTGGATTGAGTCTTGTGGCGGAGGTTGCTGGGTCTACGAAATTAGTAGGTATAGGATAGATTAACCACATTGTCTAAGGTGAAGCATAAGGTGGAGAGTATAATGTCCATTTTGGGCTTCCTACTTCAAGATTTCTAGGGATGAGCCCTACTCTACCGTAGGAGCAACCGTCTTTTGAAAGCACAAACATTCTAGGTACACTAGGAGCAATGTTAAGGCACATTTGTTATTTCATAGGTTATCCAATTGGTTTGGTAGAGTTCCCAGAGCTGACTCTCAGTGAATTCTAGCGAGAGTTAGTTGTATCAAACGGTTTTTGTATAGAAGTGCCTTTTATGCTCAGTATCTGCATTCCTTTACTCCAGTCAACTACCATTTGACCAAAACTTGACAACCAGTCAATGCCTAAAAATAAGATCATAACCTTTACATCAAGCACCCTAACTTGTGTTTCTAATTCATGGTTTGTAACTTGAATCGAAGGTTGTCACATTTGGTACTGGTCAATAACTTTACGGCGAGATGAGCAGCCCTATACCACGTGTAGCCACACTTTCGTCTGTCCTTTTCTACTTAACTTGACGAAAATCGTGATAAAAAATCAATCAAGAGTGCGTTAGCTACTTGGCTTCGCACTAGTTGCTCAATCTGTTGTTTGCTTCTCTTACTGTGTTGGAAAAGTGAGGATTTCCTATCGAATCCAAGGGAAGGAAGAGAGGTGGAAATGTTGTGTAAAATCATAATTCACTGCTGATTCCATGAAGTTATTCTCTAAATCAACTACATGATGCTGGTAGCTGAAAAAGTAGCTTCTCCTGATTTTGTGAAGTGATTATCCATCATGATTTTGAGAGTTTATGCTAAAGAATAAAAAGTCACTATCAGCCACACAATCACTTCTATGAGAGAATCAGCTTTCATAGAGAATCAGAAAGAGATGGAATTCTACCAAACAGACCCTTGGTTCTTAGTCTACTGCTAACTTTTTGGGTTGCTGGCAGGTTGTCCTTGGTGTGATATAAAAATGTTTTAGTCCATTATATATGTCCAATAAATATAGGAAACATATTATAAATTTATTTCATACATTTTTCCTCGGTTGCATGTATATGCCTATGTTGATATCCGCTCTCTATTTACTGTTGGTACACGTGCAAAAATTCATTTAACTATAAAAAATAGTGAACTATTTCCAAAAATTTTAATACCTCATGTTTCCTTTAACTTGTGCAAATGTAAAGTCGGATTGAAATTTAAGGTGACTACGAGTTCAAAACTAATCTGAGGTATATATATTTGAAATTGTTTGAAAATTTCATGGCATCTATATAGACAAAAAAATATGTTTCCATGTAAAGTTATAGATTTTCATGAACACCTTTACATATTGTTATAATTATTTTGCCATAATCTAGAGTTGAAGTTCATATTTCTATTGTGAAACAATTAATTTTTATCTGTCTTCATAAAATGCTTGAGTGGACAAATATAATTTTTATTTCATTTTTGGATTTTATTGCAGTACACATAGTTTTATGTGATTTGTTCGGATATGGGTTCAAAATTCATTTAAATAGAAAAAAAGTGAGTCATTTCTAAAATTTATGAAACTCTTGGACAACTTATATATTATAGATTTAAGTTATATCTATGAACAATTTTACATGATAACCGACCACTTAAAAAAACATAATTCTAATAAATACCTTTTTGTGAGAGATATGTACATCATTTTCCCAATTATAACAATATTAGCATCGAAGTCAACAAACTTGTTATAAAAGCATGGGTTTTGTATGGTTGATGTAGCATTCGAACCTCAAGAACCTTATTCTGATAACATAGGTGACGTCTTTAAGGTGTCAAAAGCCTTGCGGAGGTCATTAGTGCCGGGAGAAGAGTTTGGGCCAAAGTAGGATTGAAAGCAACACTCCGCAAGGCTTTCAATAACATAGGTGGCGTCTTTAAGGTGTCAAAAGCCTTCCATCTTCATGAACCTTTCTAGTATCTCTCTGTCATGTGTCGGAAATAGGGCCCGGGATGACGGGCCCACGAGGCCGAGGGGGGCAGGCATGTGCCGCCAGGGGCGGGCGCGTGCGCCACCCTCCTCCCTTCCGCGAAGTTCTTCGGAAATTAATTAAGAAAATAAAGAAAGAGTCCGCTAGGATTATCTTAGGACTTTTGGTGTGCAAGGGGATATTCCATCTATAAGGAAGACCCTTATTAGAAAATAAATTAGATTGCTTGTAAAAAGGTATTCCAATCATATAAGGAAACCATTTAGAGAGATTGCTTGGTTTACAAGTCCTATTAGCCGGGCTATAAAAGTAAGGGTCTGTAATCTTTCAAGTCAACAAGCAATAAAAAGAAATCTATTTTCCTTCCTCCTCTTCTCCCCCGCCGCCGCCTCCCCCCGCCTCACATACCCACACGCCGCCGCTGCAGCCGCCTGACGCCCGGTGCGCCAAAGCCACGTGTCACCCGGGATTGATCCGGTTTGTGACACTCCCATGCACTATCTTGACTACCAAATCTGTATGTGCAGGGCGAAGAGGATTTCTCCGACATAGCACATTTTTAGACTATAAATGGTGGAACAATGGGTGCATGGTAATAGATCCATGTGAGACTATAAGAAGGCTGTGAGACGAATTGCATGCCTGGACACATAATTTATAACCAAAAGAAATGGTTGTAGCTAGATCACACGCTGGAAAATATTGTAAGGTGGAAGCAACGGTGTCACGCCGTCGAGGTCGAGTCAATCTACAACCTCATCTCGACAATAAACAGTTGCCGCTAGGATGTCAAAGTTATTGTAATAACTATGGTGTAAGAAAAAATATCAATTGGGATGCTAAACAACAGAATTTTCCTTACCTTATATACTCATCATCAAATCATTATTTAGCATATATTTTAGTCCCATCATTATTACTACATCATGTCCATATTTTGACGATAAAAGTTTATTTGATTGTAGTTTTCTCATGCATGAACACAGGCATATGGGTGACGGTCTAGTCTTAGGATTGACAAATCGTTAGAGTGTGTGGTTGTTTGAACAATTATAGGCTGTGTGCCCGTGTGGCGAGGCTGGAATTTTCAAGACATTGTATCATCTCGATGTAATTGCTTGAAAGTAATAAAAAGTTCCCTTTTCAAAAAAAAAAAGTTTTCTCATGCATGAACACATTACTTCTAGGTCCTATTTGATTTCAAAAATGAGAGGAATTAAAAAGTAACCTAATAATAAATGAGAAATACTTTCTAGATATTAGTTTCAATTCATGGGACCCAATTGTGTCAAATTTCTTTTTGCATCAAAATTCGAGGATCCAAATAAGCTCATATAATTTAATCAAAGTTATCTTATTTTTGTTTCGACTAGTTTGAAAAGGTGTACTTTCTCTGTCTCGTAATATGCTGAAAATGTTAACACTGAATAATAAGGACATTGCATTTGCAAAAAACGCATATGTCATTTCAATCCTTTTCGGAAGGATGTCTCTTTGATTTGGCAACTATTGTTTGCAAGCACCATGATCATATCAGCGCATTAGGACACAATGTCATATCTTTGTATAGAATGCTATTTATTTTAGGATAAATTTTAAACCTTAGAAGTTTATTTACTTTGGGGCGGAGGAAGTATCTAGATGGTAAAACGGACTCCGAAACATAGTAAATTTGTGTTTAGAACTCTCATAATGAAGATTATCATGTCTAACTTACCTATTATTATTTAGTTGACTGAGAAAGGCCAGCCATAGTAGAAGCTGAAATACAAGGAAGTAGATTCCCTGAGCAGGTGTTAGAGCACCTGTTGCAAGAGGCCTGACTTTTGTCCGCTCAACCTACAAGGAGAACACACATGCTCGTTAGATCCCATGCAACTGCTATAGAAAATTCGTAAGTAGCAGCGGCCGGCGGTAATGAAGGATCGGTGGACGCCGGTGGCTTTATAGTATGGAAGTTGGTTACCGGTGTAGGAAATAGGAACCACTAGGAAGGGGAGTGGACAGCATGGCGATCAGCGGCGGCCCAAGGCCAACGAGAGGAAAAACGACAGCTCATCTATCAAGGTTTTTAAATAGCGGCTAAGGTGTTTAGCGGTTTTGTTTTGAAACAGCTAATAGCGGAACTATATCGGGACTATAGTGGCTAAACCGTACATGAACACAAATAAGCGGCACTCTGTTTTTAAAGGCTATAGCGGGCTACAGCGCAGTCATAGCGGCTATTTAAAACTATGATCCATACTATTCTGCCGTGGTAACGAGATTTGTGGTAGCTTGTCGAACCCGGCTAGATTGGGCCGAATCGACATGTCGACGGCGATCTTGACGGCGGGCGTGATGGTGTAGATGGTGGTTGGGGCTGTTGGGAGTAGTAGAGAGGAGGAAGAAGAGGGGAAGGCAAACAGGTCGGCGTGTGATGGTGGGAAGCAGCGGAGAGGGGAGGGGGGGCGGGGCGGCGACGGCTGCTTACGGTATCTGCCGGTGGCCGGGCGCGGCTCGGGCGGAGGGGGGGGTGTGCTTGCGGATAGCGGCGCTTAGCGGGCGTGACGCCTGGGGGGCGAGGAGGCGATGACGGCGGCGGCGGCAGGGTGGCGGCGGCGCGTGGGTGAGGGAGAGAGGGGGAGAGAGCCTAGGGATGGAGAGCTGTTGGCGCGTTCTGGCGGACGATGGCGGCGGCGTCGCCCAGGGCGCGAGCCTGGGGCCTTGGGCCCCTAGGCGGCGGTTCCCCCTTGTTGGGCCCTATTCCGGCCATCTTTTTTGGGTCATGACATTTCTCCCCTTTTTCGCCCGCCGCGTCCTCATGCCGCCGCTTACGCCTTTGTTGTCGTTGTTGATGTGCCGGGCTAAGATGGAGACGCCGACCTTTGCCGGCTGCGGAACACCCTCAGTACCTTTGATAAGGCCGTGACATAGTAGCGATGTTTGCCGAGGAAGACGATCTCCATTCTTTGGCGCCCCAAACCGTTGCTCCCCGTTGGAGCTTGATGGTTCCAAATGATGTGAAGTAGGTTGTCGGCAATTCGTGTTGCCATTTGATGACGGATGGGAGCCTCCGAGGTAGTGACGAAAGCCGCCGAGGTAGCAGTTGATGTGGGTGGTATGTACCTCTTGTCGTCGTCGGTGAAGCACACAAGTCGAGGCTTGCGAAGATGGAAGCGTCAAAGTCTTGGGCGAGGTGGATCGCCGTTTTCTCGGTAGGGTGCCTCCCCGTGTATTGCAGCCCACGCTTGTTGGCGTGGTCGTCATTGGGCGTAGATATCGTTGAGGAACAAGGGAGCCAACCTGGTTTGGCTCGGAGTCGCCCCCTCGCCGCCAAAGTCGCGTGGTCGACGTCGCGATGGTTATTGGTGTCGCCGTTGAAGGACGTCCCAAAACCGGAGTGGGGCACCATGGTATGTTGTCTCCGTTCTCCCGTGGCGCCTTTGGTGATGCAAAGGAGCCAAAGAAAGAGGAGTGTCGTTGTCGCCGGTTGGCGGTATGTACCCTCGATGTTACGCTGGCGTGGTATCGATGATGTCGCCTTTCTTCGGGCTGCGGCTTGATTGATGGTGTTCTCCACCATTGTCGATGTCGGCGAATGTCCGATGGAGGGTGTAGTAGATCGTCGGCGAAGGTCGGCGGTGAACGACCGTCTCCTTGGTGGCGCTGGGGGGTGTCGGTGTTCTCATCGCCGTGGCGCCCATGTGTGGAACGTCGTGGTTGCCAATGTCGAGGTTGGCCGCGAGAATGTCGTCGTGGTTGATGCCCTTGTAGTTGTTGTCGATGGTAGGCATGGTAAAGACGTAGTCGACATCAGGGGGAACGTCATTGGCGTTGGCATCCTTGAGGACGTCGTTGCCGTTCATGGTGTCCATGGTAGCGTCCTTGTCATTGTCGATGTCGTCGATGCCGCAAGCATTGTGGCTAGCGGCGTTAATGGCGATGTCGGGGATGTCGTTGACCTTCGGGGGGTGTCGTTGTTCTCGTCGATGATGCCGGGGTCGAAGACGTCTTGATTGACGACGTCGAGTGACATCGTTGGAGCATGGGTGATAGAGGTAGAAGCTCCTTGTTGAATGGGATGGACTTGCCTGGTGACTGTGGAGCGTGTGATGTCCTGGTCGGGCGGTTGTTGGCGTTGTTGTTCATGTCGCCGTTGTTGTCCAGGATGTCGTGGACGTCGGGGTTGAGATTGGCGACGTCGGTGCTGACGTCGGCGACGTCGTTGAGCCGCCCTTGTTGGCACTCAGATGTTCCCAATGTCAAAGATGATGTTGGTAGTGACCGGGAACTTATCTGTGTGCCATTGTAGTAGCCGTGAGATGTTGGCCTAGTTGGGTAGACTTTTCGTCGAACACCTGGTGGACGCCGGTGGTAGCCTCCCGTTCGACCGATCCGGATAGCAACGGTGGGGGGCACCCATGGGGTGGACGTGCCTGGTGCTCGCCGTGGAGGGGACGACGTCGGGCGGGCGCCCGGGACACCGTTGTCGCCGGTGGCGTCCGTGGTAGTAGCGTCGTCGAGGGAGTCGCCCGGGGCGGCATGTCCGCGCGCGGCGTTGCCCGCGAAAGTGTCGTTGATGTTGGCGTCGCCTCGTAGGGTTGTCGTCCTTGGTGGTCGCCGTGAGCGGCTGGTCGAGCATCTCCGGGAGGGCGGTGAAGTTGGATCGCATCTCCCTCATGAGACAAACAAGCTCGCGAGATCCCCATCTTGAGCTTGGCGATCTTGTGGTCGCTCCATCCCATCTTGGCGTTGGTGGTGGTCGAAGCCGTCGGTGGTGGGAATCTTCCTGGTCTCCGGATACCAGCTATCGAAACCCGGCTAGATTGGGCCGAACTGACATGTCGACGGCGATCTTGACGGCGGCGGTGATGGTGTGAAGCGGTGGTTGGGGCTGTTGGGAGTAGTAGAGAGGAGGAAGAAGAGGAGGAAGGCGGCGGTCGGCGATGATGGTGGGAAGCGGCGGAGAGGGAGGGGCGGCGGCGGCTGGCGACGGCGCTACCGCGGTCCGGTGGCCGGGCGCGGCGGCTCGGGCGGAGGGCGCGATGCGGGCGGCGGCGGGCGTGGGCCGCCGGGGCGGGCGAGGAGGCGACCCGGCGGCGGCTTGGGGTGGCGGCGTGGGTGAGAGGGGAGAGAGAGGGGAGAGAGAGCCTAGGGATGGAGAGCTATTGGGAGTTACCCCTTTAATTTATTTCTTCTTAAGATTCAACCCGACGACATGCCCCTTGTATTTATAGTCCGAGGGAGACTTGCATGCTAAGATAGATCTAGAGGTTTCCTTATAGATTGGAATTCCTCTTTTACAAGCAACCTATTTGTTCCCTATTTTATTCCTATCTTTATTCCTTAAATATTCCTTACTTAATTGCGAAGCAACCGGCGTGGCGCGTTCACGGACGACGATGCGGCCGGCCCGGGGCGCTACGCGCGCCAGGGCTTGGGCCCTAGGCGGCGGTCCCCCCTGTTGGGCCCTATTCCGGCGATCTCTTTTTGGGTCATGACATAGCTTATCCCATTCTTCCTCTAAAATCAATATACCACTGTCTCCATTTTAAATTAGAAGACATTTTAGTTCCTCTAGACGCATTACTTCTGCTAGCTATAAATATATTTTAATATGATGTATATCTAAATGTGAAAAACGGCCTACATTCCCGCACCACGAAAAAAATGTATATGTAAATGTATAACTATCCATATTTGAATTGGGGAGAGATTACTTAGTATGAGTACTAGCATCGTTTAATATAAAACTACCAATTTTCAAATATTTTCTAAATTTGGTATCCATATATTTCTTCACCTTTCTAGTCTAGACATAAAGAATAAGAGAGAGAGAGAGAGAAACAGGTTTGATTCCTCTGCCGGATTTGCTACAGCTCCTGGTTCCAGCAAGCACAGTGCTACTTGAGTGGCAAAACCATATAACGTTTTTTATTTGGACAAGAATAACGCTTGTCACAAAACCTTAGTTCTGGAATTTGGTTCCGTTGTTAAGGGCATGTTCGAGTTCACGAAAAGTGAACCCTAAAAAGGTGCTACAATTTGTCACATCGAATCTTTTGTCGCATGCATGAGGCATTAAATATAGGTAAATAAAAAAAATAAATTCCACAGTTTGACTGAAAAGTACGAGACGAATCTTTTGAGCCTAATTAGTACACAATAGGACAATAATTATCAAATACAAACGAAAAGTGCTACAGTGGCCCAACCCAAAATATTTCACCAACTAAACACACCCTAAAGAAACAAAATCTTAGATTGGTTTGATGATTCCGACAGCCTTAGCTTTGAGGCTCAATCTTCATTAGAAGTTGACTAGTGTGTAAAATAAAACATTTCACACTGACCCCAACAGTAAAAAAGATATCGAAGTCACCTTCTTATCAATGTCTCGGTCGAAAAGATCATTCACTGTGCAAGCAATACCCCTTAGGACAATCGAACCAAGTCCAAAGAGTGCCAGCATTCTTATGTCGGGGATTTGTCCTTTCTCTGATGCTATTGTAATTGCCCTGTGTTAAAGCAAAAGTAGGTTAATTGCAGATACAACAATATGTTGTGCTATACTCCCTTCACCCCAAAAAGAATAGTGTTATTGATAGGAAAAAAAACAATGATGTTATATATGCGTGCTGGTCAAACTTTGTTAAGTTTGACTAGACTGACAGGGAAAAACATCATTTTATCTCCTCGATAAGTTTATTATAAAATATATTCAATGCTCTAATGATATTAATTATACACTATAAATATCAATATTTTATTATAAAGATTTAGTCAAAACTAAGAATGACATTTTTTGTTAAACGGAGGGAGTAAGTAGATTTACAAACAATAGTAAATACTGAGTGACGACACATTAACTAATCAATAGCTGCACCAAATAAAATGATTTTTATGCATACAAATTACTGTCGACATGTTAACATAGGCCCGTCTTTGATTGTCCCTACATATCAGTAATAGTTTATGATAGAACTCATGGTTTAAAACTTTATGGTTCAAACAATTTTGTTTGAGTTTATTGAGTAGCTAATAAAACATGCAATATAAGTAAGTTTCGAAATGTTGATAAAAAAAGATAGCATCCTATACACTCACAAATATATGATTGTTCAGTGCAGTAATAAAGATACCTATCCATTTTTTCATCCGGCCCTCTCTTAACTAACTTTGTGAAACTTTTTTTTTTTTTTTGAACCTGAAAACTCTCTCTTCAGCTATCTATAATGCTCCTACTCTATATAATATATAAAAAGCTTTTTAGACTAGGACTGCTAATCAAAATAGATTCTGATATTGAATAAGATGAATAGGAGAACTGGTTTTGGTCGTTCTGTTGTTTTACATTTCCCTTTTTTCGTTTATTTTCTATTTTGCTTTACCAACCAAAAACTCTCTTTTTTCCATCTGCTCCTAAGTAGTCAAGACTAAAGTGTTCGTTGTTTTAAAAAAATCCTGTTTTAGCATGCTGTGTCCTATATTATTTTTCCTTTTATGTAGAATTCATTTTTTGCTTCCTGCCATTTCACTAGTCCTGTTTCATAACATGTCCTTTTTCTTCTTTTCCATTTTGCTATATCCTTATGTTTTTCGTGATTTAGTTCTTCCACCTTTCTCATAAACATATACAAAACAAATAACAATGACAATAATTGACTCTTCACGAAGAAACAAATATTCCCACCTGCTATATTATTGATAGAGTTAATATTATCATAAAGAAAACTACTCCCTCCATCCCAAATTATAAGTCACTTTGACTTTCTAGGTTCATCCATTTTAGTTATGTATACAACATAACTAAAACGGATGAACCTAGAAAGAATCAAATATGACTTATAATTCATAAAATATTAGGGTGTATTTTCTAAAAAAAATCGATCAACCAATGGTCTAACTAATCAAACAAATGGATTATATGAAAATTGTTGGTTATGATATATATGTATGAGTGAATGTTTTTGCACTTTACAACGGAAAAAGAATCTACTAAGATTGAACTTTAATTCAATGTATATTATTGTCAATCTTAACTTATATTATTAATATCATGATTATGATCATAAAATAAATTATAGTTTAATATTTTATAGAAAATGATAAAACATCAATAGCTATGTTTTCTTTAGTTATAGAATGAAATGGTAGACTTGCAATCAACTAATTATTTTAATCTATCATGTCATAGTTTTGGTATTCATTATAAAGTTTTTGATAATAATTTTATCATCAGCACATTGCCAATTTGCCGTTAACAAACTCATTAGGAAGTGGTGTTTCATTTTTAAGCTTATTGTACATGTCTGAAATAAAATGTGACATGTTCATGCAAATACCTGAAATGAAGAATCAATGAGCCACAATATATTTTCCTTTTAATTTCGAGACCAGAGGTAGCAGCTTGCTTAACTACTTTCTGTACTGTAGCAGCAACAACCGGACCCCTTTTCTGTTTTGGTGCCCATTGTCCAGCAGTTTGTTGACAACAGAGAATCTAACGGAATCACAATCAGCATTTGGGCAATTCTTCTCAGTAAGCCATCCCGACAAAAGAGCAACAGGTTTAATTAGGCACACGTGCTTAGGGTGTGTTTAGTTGGTGAAATATTTTGGGTTGGGCTACTATAGCATTTTTCGCTTGTATTTGATAATTATACTAGGTGTTCATAGGGGAGAGGGAAGTGAAAAACAATCGTTACAATCGTAATTAAAACTGCTGCACTTTTGTAATTTCGCTACAATCGTAATGAAATTCGGTTTTACCATTGTGGAAAAAAAAAATGTCCAATCGGTGTATTAACTAGGCTTAAAAGATTTGTCTCATCTTTTCAAATTTGTGACGCACTTTTGGAATCACTTTTCAAGGAAGTGAACATGGCCAATGGTACTATGTGCTGAGATCATTTGTTTATTCTTTTTTTATCATTTTTGTTTATTCTTTTGCATGCGCGGAAGACGAGGATCACCAGCACCCAGAACCCTAGTGCGGATATTTCCTACCGAGCAGTTTTGATAGCCTCCAAACCAAACAGTAAATTTGGGCCAACCCACTTCAACTCAGTAAAACCCCAATCCAAACAATCCAAACACAGCCTAACTCTCAATCATCCACCCCCCCAGCTATACTACTGAATAACATTATTCTTCTATTATAAATTTACTATTCTACCCCTAATTAAAAAGATCATGCCTTCTTTTTGTGACCATCCCACCAATTTATTAGACATATCGAGCCTATGGTCCCACCATTTAGTAGGCCTGTGGTCCTATTAAAGATTGTACATACCAAGTCCTATTTGGACATGTATCATACTAAACTATAAATAATTAATGAACATGGCAAACGGCTTAAAAGTAAGCCATGTATTTTTTTTAATTTCCCGGTTACAACACTCTAATACTAATACCAATACTAATGATAATAAATAAATGACTAAACGAATCATAGATATTAGCAGAGTACGATCCCGTTAGTGAATTCTATTAAGTATACGCAGATGTAGAGGCAATACCAGATGGAAGGCCATGCGTAGAGCCAGATGGCGTCAGGCTTGTCGAGACGGGCAAGCATCGCATAAGGCTTCGCTGCTGTTGGGAGCCAGTGGTCTACCCATGACGCCGGTGCATGCTGCCTTGGTGCTGGAGGCTCTGCAGACGAGGCCGAGATCCTCCGATGCATGACCATACCCATAGCCATACCCCCCGGTCCAGGATCTTCATCGACGCCGGCGTGCGGTAAATATTTCCACAAAACATTCAGGACCGTTGTTTGGCACCAGCTGTGAGCATTGTTGACGATTGTAGTAGCGAGAGGGCAGACCCTCGGTAGGAAGCCATAGATGCAATCATTAATTAGAGGAGAACAAGTACTCGAGCTCGTTCGATTATGCAAGTGTACACAGCTAGTTTTTGAACGGAGCTACCCTGGGAGAAAGGTTTTGTGCAAGAAGAATGAATCGTCCCTTCTCATTTATAATACTCCGAGCAGCATCAGAACTGATCTTATTTGGACAAAATAATTTTAAAATAAGGCAACATCAGCTGCGAGCATTGTAGACCATTGAAACATGTTTGCAGGTTATGCTAGAGCCGGCAATGATTATACTTAATTCTCAGGTGGTAAGCCTGCGCTAGACATGGTCAATGATTGAGGATCCTACAAATTAGCCGGCTATGACTATATACTTAATTATAAGATGGTATAGCTTTGATTATTAGCATTCTAATTCGACCGAGTATAGGACCCGCAGGAGAATTCCACAAAGCAATGATTGGTTGTATTCTTGACATCACAACAACCGGTTGCAGCTAAACGAATAAGGCCATTATCTAAAAAAATGCTAAACGAATAAGGCAACAATATGAGCATTCACATACAGAATCACCAACAGATCGACCGGCCAAATGTTGGATTGGTAGTGCATATTTTTGGCATATTTCCAACCATATGGTGATGAGAACCCAAGACATCAGTAGTAACAACATTGGTTATCAATAATAATTGGTCCTGTCCAACAACATTAGTTTATTAGTTGGCTAGCACTGCCAACAGTACTAACTTAATTGGACTTGTTGCAGTGGTCAATAGTTGCAGACTATTGAGTGCTGATGAGAGGAACCAATGATCAATAGTTGCAGGCTAAAGGGAAAAAAAGAGGGCACAAGTGGAAGGCTGATACAACACATGTTTATAGAATTTTCCGTAAAGTTGTGCAACTGTTGTTGGTCTTTCTCTTCTCAAGTGTGAAGACAATTGTCCAGCTCTGAGGCGCCTTGTGGCGGCTATAATGATGACTTTGTCCGGGTACATTTGGTATTTATGTCTTTGTTTGTATGAATCTCTTGTAATATTGTATTATTGGCTCTTTGGGATATTGCTTGATGTCAAATAAATCGCCGCTTGTCAGCCCCGTATGTGCTGGAATCCTTGAAAATCAACTAGTAAAGTTGTTCTTAGTTGTTCCCAGCTTTTCATTGATCTTGGTTTGAGCAAAGAATACCGCTTTTGAGTTGATCCTTTCATTGCCATTATGAGAGCTTTTGCTAGGGTTGTATCATCTCCTCTTCTTGACTCGAAAAGCTCATGAGAAATTGTCTTGATCTCATAGACCTTCATAGGTTGAGATAATATTGAACTTGAAGCCTTTTGGCCATTTTGCCATTTGTAGGTTTTTGAGAGCTGAGACTCGGGTCTACCGTGATTGCAAAGCTTTTCTTTGTCTTGAATGCTTTTCTTGGCTGAATTTGGTTCATCAAAGATTGTGACTTCGTTTTCTTGGTTCTTTGAGTTCTTCATTCACCATCTTATCTTTGTTTCCAAATTCTTCTATTCTTTGTTTCAAAGTCTTTTCTCTGGTTCTAGCTTTGCAAGCTTCGAGTTCTTTTTTTTTTTTCTCAGGAGCTCTTCTTCTAGACTCTCGAGTCTTCATGATTCGCTGTTTTCATTGTCTTGTGGAATATCTTATCTTGTTAAGTTGTCTTAAGCTGATTGTGGTACTCTATCTTCTATTTGTCTTTCTTCATTGGCACTTGTTGTCTTGTTCTTGGGTGGTCTTGCCATGTTCCTTGGTGGTCGTGAGATAGATCGGGACACATATAAAAGCGGTGGGCATGAAGATGTTGGGTGAATTAACAAGCCAACACTTTATAGACAATGATATGGTTTACAAAGTGGCCATTCAACATGGCTCTTACAAAAGATGTCGAGGGGTATTTATAGGGGGCCGGGGCTTCGCAATAAGAGAAAAGTACAAGAGTTTACATTCGTGAGTATCTATCTTCAACTTTATTTTTTGCGAAGTCATTTTCATCGTCTTCGCCCCAAAGTTCAGGGGCACTTGGTTCTTTTAAGACTTCTCCACGTGAGGTTGGCGCCTCAACTGCACGATACTTGAGGCTTCACGCTTTCTTCTTTGATCTTCTCTTCTTGTACCCTTGGGCCAGGTCTTGCGAAGTCACCACACGATCTCCTCTGTGAGCTCTATTTGTATGTTTCTTGAATTGATGCTTTGTTTTGTGAAGCCATTGGCTTTTAATTTGTTATCCAATTTATTCTCGCAACTTCAAAGTTTGGGATGAAAGTTTAAAAATAAAAGTTAGAACCCAACAATGTGTCACCACAAAAAAAGGATACAATGTTTTGCATGCATGGATTTTTGAACTCATCGTTAATGGATGATAACCTTTTTTTGCTTGGTAGGTAGTGGTAGGAACTGAGTTTGGGTGATAGCAACCATAATAGAGACACACCGTATCATTTAAACTATAGTCCACCAGCCATGAGTAGCCTTCAAGATGGTAGCTCAAGAACAAAATGTAGCGTGTGCGGTGTGTCACACACAACCCTTTTAACACTAGACCGCGGTTTCCCGATGTTGTTCTCACCCTCTCTAGGTTTTATAGACCTTTCACACTCTTAATATTTCGGGTCAATGGCCTTAAGCATTTCTTCCAAATAATCACCGTCATCTTCATCCCGAACACGTGCTCCGCCATCATTATCAACATCACGGCTAAAGTACGCACCAACCATCACCACCTCGTTGTTCATTGTCACTCTCGGGGTTCATTCCCCGCTTCAAGCTTCGTTTAGTCTTTTGGGACAAGCGCTCTAGGGTTTTGGGTCATCTCCTAGATCATCGACGTCGTCATCATCCAGCGGTTTCACCAATGAATCAGATTGTGTAGTCGCCAACAAATCCTCGTATTTGATCCGATGATCTCCACGTTTCTCCATGCTATCTCGTTCTTGCAATCGCGACACGTATATATTATTAAATCATTATTTTGTGTCAATGTCTTTTGCACGATTCTCAGCGGCTTCAACAAACTTATCCAGCTCTTCTGGAAATCTACCTTCCACCTTTTAACGTGCCATTCATCCAAGCCTTCCTGTAGTCCATCCTTTAGGATAACAATTAAAGAAAATACATTAAAAGAAATAATTAATCGAATATACAAATGCATGTACATGGCAAACTCTGAATGGTTAAAACTAAAATTAATACCAAGGTTCTACACAAAATGAATACACTAATAGATTATGAGTTTAGAAAATTTTAGCAAAAACCATAGCATTTGGACTTCATATGAGAGAGAGAAAAACTTGTTACAAGTTTTTGTAACACCCTAAAATTTACACTTTTTTGGGAATAGTAGGATAAAAATGATTTAATTATGTATTTTTGGTGTTGATGAAACATAGGAAATAAAAAAATTATTTATTAAATTAAAATTTATGATTGGTTTAGCAATATTGTTGTGCATACATGCTGCTGCATTTGTATAATTTTTGTATTGTTTGGATTTGATCAAAAGTGCAAAAAGATTTAAAATGACTTGAAAAGTATTTGAAAATGTGTTTAAAAATAAAAATAGTCATAGCCGGCTCTAAGTTGGTGGTTCTGGATGTGAATGCTCATATTGTTGCCATATTCGTTTTGCTGCAACCGGTTGTTCTGATGTCAAGAATACAACCAATGAGTAGTCTTGTTAGTTCATTTTAAAAATTAATTAGTCCAAACAAGAACTATACAACCGTCTTTTACTAGGAATAATCGTTTTCTTTATGTATTTGACCCCTAAACTTTTACAAAAGCCTCTAAAGAACCCCTATAGTAGTTTTGCATGGTGGTTTTGACATGTTGGCACTAAGATGGACTTTGACGCTGACGTGGATGAATGACAAGTGGCCCTCCTCCAGTGGGCTCCGCTTGTAAGTGGTTGGACCTAGTGAGAGCGACTTGAGAGAGGGTGGAAGGGCATGTTGATTGCCGAACAGCCCTCAAAATGCTAATTAACGGGCTCTGGCGGGTCAGCCATGAAACCCGCCAGGACTTTTTGCGGGCGACTTGGCGGACAGCCACGGGAACATACCCACCTGCAATCGGATCTGCTCCTTCCATAGCGCCGACATGACAAAAACGCCATGCAAAACCACTATAGGGTTCTTTAGGACGGTTTTGTAAAAGTTTATGGGGTTAAATACCTGGTTTCATAGGTTTGGGGGTGAAGTAGACCAGGTGCAATGGATTGAGGGGTTATGTAGACTTTTTCTTTATTGAGGTCATATCACATGTACTGGCCGACTCATACATATCACATATGTGTCTATATATAAATAAATCATTGGTCAGCGTAGTTTTTCGGGTGCTTACTCTAGTCAATATTAGCAGCCAGGCTGCTTAGGCCAGTGTTTGGTCAGCCACGTTGTTGGTCTTGCTGCAGTGGTATTGCAACAACGTCAACTATTGCTGCTCGGAGTATCATAAATGAAGAAGACGAGATTATTCATTCTTCTGGCACAAAAACCTTTGTCCAAGAGGCTGCTGCTCTCGATCAAAGACTAGCAGTACTTGCGCGATCGATCCAGCTCTAGTCTCCCACAAAAAAAAAAAAAGATCCAGCTCTAGTACTTTTTTTTTTTTTTTGACAAAAACTCTAGTACTTTATTCTTCTCTGATTAGTAATTGCATCCATGGCTTTCTACCGGGGGTCTGCCCTCTCGGTACTACAATCGCCTAGAATGCTCACTGCTGGTGCCAAACAACGATCCCAAGCGCTTGGTGGAAACATTTTACGGTGCGCCGGCGCCGATCAAGATCTGGGATCGGGGAGGGTATGGCTATGCCTGTGGCGGCCACGCACAGGAGGATCTCTCGGCCTCATCAGAGCCTCCACCACCAATGCAAATATACACCGTCGTCCTGGGTACACCCCTTGCTCCCCACGGCGGCGAAGCCCTATGCGATGCTTGCCTGTCTCGACAAGCCTGACGCCATTTGGCTATACGCATGGCCCTGCATCTGGTATGTCTCCTTACTGAATTCACCTACCCGTAGGTCGCTATCCCATCCTATCTACGTACGTATACTGTAGGACGATTATATTTAATTTGGTGCTTCTTGAAACTGGAACTAGAGACCTACTACTCAGCAGTAACATCTCTCTAACTGCACCATACAATCATTTAGGAGTATATAGGATTTTATCCTTTTATTAGCACTTCAAAAAATGTTACAACTATAAAATTTTTAAACCATGATCGAGATCTATGTTAAACTATTACTCATATGTATGAAAAGTTAAGATGGTGGCCTCCATTAACAAGTTTACAAAATTTGTGTGAATATTGGAATCGTTAATTACATTTGTTGCAGGTATTGATTAGTTTATGTGTACGACTTTTGATTGTATATCACATATAGCACAGATGCACAATGTATTGTTATGTCCAGAGGCTGCAATAAAAGCTACCTTTGATCTTTATTCGCCAGAAAAATTGCTCTTCTTTATCACAGGTCAATTACAATAGCATCAAAGAAAGGAGAAATCCTGACATAAAAATGTTGGCACTGTTTGGATTTGGTTTCGATCGTCTTAAGGGGTGTTGCTTGCACAGTCAATGATCTTCTCGACCGAGACATTGATAAAGAAGGTGACTTCTCTTCTGTATTGAGTCTAGACTCTAAGCTAAGGCTGTCGCAATCGTCAAACCAAATTAAAATTTTGGTACTACCTCAGTCCATCTGTATTGTCAGAGCCTAGACTCTAAGCTAAGGTTGTCGCAATCGTCAAAACAAATTAAAAAATTTTGCTACTACCTCAGTCCATATCTCGTTTGATTAAGACCAGTAGTTAGATCTCTAAATAAGCTTAATATAACATATTCTAAGATAATGCAATAGTATTTATTATATATCATAAATATTAGTGTTTTATATATAGATTTAGTTTAATGAAAAAATGAGATATGCGTTTATTTTCGGATGAAGAGATTAAGGGGAGTTACAAGCAGTGTTCTGGTGCAAATAAAAGGTTTATATGGTGTTGACTGTCAAGTAACACTATATATATACAACTAGGTGGTAAATTTAATCTAGCTAAGAGGAATTTAAAAATAATTTCAATAATGAAACTAAAGAAAAAGACATCATCTTAATCTTGGATTTTCAACTTCAAAGAAAAACATAGGTCACTAATTTCCTGGAGTATAATCTTATGGAACTTAATGTACAACACAAAAATTATCAGTTTGCGGTAAGAATAAATTTGAGAAAGTAATAACCTGCTAATAATGATCCAACATTCCCTCGGTGTTTGTCTTCTAATAATATATGTAACTTCAAAAAAAAAGAGTCTAGACGCATTGCCGTGGGAATTTAAGGTTAGTTTTTTAGTGATCATTCGATGATGGAAAAGAAAGATATAAACATGTGAGTTGATCATTTGATGATGGAAAGAAAAGATATAAACATGTGAGTTATTTAATGAGAATTTCCAACACAAAAAAACCTTAAGGTTGCAAGGATCAAGAAACAATACTCAAGTGGATTCCCCTCGCATTGCCCACGGGAATTTAAGGTTAGTTTTTAGTGATCATTTAATGATGAAAAAAGAAAGATATAAACATGTGAGTTGATCATTTGACAATAGAAATAAAAGATATAAACATGTGAGAGTTATTTAATGAGAATTCCCAACACAAAAACCTTAAGCCCCTCAAGGAACAAGAAAGCAATACCCCATCGTTGCCTTAAAAATTATTGATGGTTTGGAATAAGATTATTTATATAAAGGATAAACAATTATAAGTTAATGTTAGTATATGACATGGCATAATGCTAGTGGATGATGTGTCTTGCTTGCATGTAGATTATAATTGCAAATGCTAGTTGACCATAAATGCTGTAATGCTAGTGGAATGGTGAGGTGGATAGCTTACATGTTGAAAGAATTAGCTAGTGGGGCTATTAATTGGAATAATGAGGTGTCTAGCTTGCATGTTTGAGAGAATTAGCTAAGTAGGGTTTGTCTATATAGGTGTAGTAGATAGAGTGTCTCGTTGTCGTGAGGAACGTCATACGACATAAAAAAAATATCATCGGGTAAATCCTGAAATAAATCCAAAGCAAATGTGAGCACCCTTGCCAAGTCGAGGACTTGAATCCAGTGGACAGATTCCACCACACAAAGGGACCTAACCGACTGATCATATGATCATTTTTCTAGGAAATATATTTGAACATAAGAGTTTTTATATTGATCCATACTGGTACTCTTCCATCCTCAAAAAGAATATAGATCCTGTTTTCCAAGAAGTAGTTTCATGCTTAGTCTAATCAGTAACGATACTTATTACATATTATATATATTAATATATTTTATATGTTTAGATGATCAAATTTAACATCGTTTGATCTCTCACAGAAAATGTGAGCTTCAAATTATATAATAATTTTAGCTTTTCTGCCCACATTGTTTTTTGTTATGCACTTAAATATATACTATATTTAGTTTAATTATATAGTAAAATAGTATACCAAGAAAAAAATCAAAATATGATAATTTAGAACGAGCATATATTGATTCAAGAGCAAGGACAAGATAAGCTACCACAATGTCTTGGCATACTATAAAAATGTTTGGGGATTGCTCCGCTCCCACTTTTACAGCTGTGCTCCCCCTCAGAGTGCCACTCGGCTCTAGAAACTCTGCTCCCCAAACAGATGGAGCTGGAGGTCAACTTCATGTTTTTCTGGGTACCTCATACTCCGGCTTTTAGAGTTATATACTCCCACAAAGAGTCGTAAGATAATTACTCACATTACCACTCATTAATCGCATATCACTTTCCTTAATCCTTTTGACGCCACCCGTGAAAACACCACGACCATTACCTAAGCCATGTACACGTACGTCAGGCCCGTACCTAAGCCATGTACACGTACGTCAGGCATGGCTGCAACACACTCTTGTTGCACAGTACGTGTACGGTGGTTACTCAAATTGTTTACAATGAGGGGAGACAATCTTGTTTCCATCGTGGAAAAGTCAGTCAAGAGGAAGCGGATGTTATTGCTTTGGATTCGAATTATAGCTTCGTTTTATTTTTTTATTATTTATAATTTATGACAATTGTTTGTACTTGAATTATGGATAATGTTCTATTATTTGTTTGTTTAATATCAAGTATAATTTCAATTTAAGGTATAATAGACTATTTGCATGAAAACAATTGGTTCTTAGAGATGGAAGTAGAGGCGTGTGACAAACAATACCACTGCTCCACAAACTCCATTATAGAGCTGCTTCATGGTAGAGTTTGTGGAATGCCTCGAGAATAGGAGGGCGAGCAGTCCCAAACACCCTACGTATATGGGCAGCCCATGTCTTTGCAACCGTCGCTTTTTCTGCGATTATGCAATCGCTAGCCTCTGGTCTCTCGAGCCACACTTTCAATCTTGCCCGCCGATGGCTGTCTTGTCTATTTCCCTTCTAATTAAGTACCCGGTGGTCACCTATTCCTTAGTTTAACTTACCGGCCACCAGTGGTCACTACTACTTATTATGAATGAATTTTTCTATGACAGTTGCATGGGATTAAGAAATTTGTTTGGTTTGAGGGACTTTTTAATCCACGGGACTAAAAATCCTAGTAACCAAGCGAGGGGAGGACTATTAGGGATTTTCCTTCATTAGTCCCAAAAGACTCTCTTAGAGACTTTTTTTAATAGTCACTTGGGACTAAAAGTCCTAGGACTTTTCTAACCAAACACCCTAATAAGCATGTATGCTCTCCTTGTAGGTTGACGGACCAAAAACCAGGCCCTCTTGCATCAGGTGCTCTAACACCTGCTCAAGAGATTTACTTCCTTGTATTTCAGGTTCTCTACTATGGCTACTATGTTCTTGAGTCAACTAAATAACAAAAGGTATGTTAGACATAATCTTCATTGTGAAAGTTATAAACACAAATTTAATAGGTTTTGGGTATTTTTTGACTATCCAAATACACATTAAATAAGGACTATAGAATACCACAATGTCAAATTAGTGAGAAAAATAAATAGGATAAATTTAATTAAACTATATGTTTTCATGGGCTTGTGATAACAAATTCTGAAATTCTAAATAAATCTCAAAAGGTCCATTCATATGTGTGCAAAGAGGAGAAGTGGAATCCTCTAGTATTATCACCTTGCTAAGTGGAAGGTGGAGTGGACCAATTTAAAATGAAAGTTGTTCTCACCATCTCAAATCTAGTGCCGAAGTAGAAAGGGAACTCCACACGTGTGCGGCGGCCTCGGCGGGGGCAGGCCGGGGCACGTGGCACTGCGTGAATGGTCCACGAGAAATCTAGCTCCTCTCCCTTGGAACCACGGTCTCTTTCTGCCGATTTAATTGTTGGTCCGCGATCCTACACGGACACTCTGCATAGTCCTAAACGGTTTAGATCATGATTGTGTCACAAAGATCGGTTATTCGGACTATATAAGCCGGACCAGGACACACTAAAACATATCCCACTCAATAGTTAGATTTTTGCCTCTTCATTTGTTATTGCCTTGTCACCAATCTCCATCCGATCGTTCGCGTGCACCGGTGACTTTGTGAGCGAGTCTCTAGCAAGTCGTCTTCACGATCCTACAGGGAGAAGGAGAATAAGGTTTTGGGAAGCGCTCTTCTACGACGCTCCCAATGTAATACCGGTTTAAAGGACAAAACCAGATACACACTATATGTGAGCCGAGTCAATTCTCACATATAGTCACAATTATGGAAATATAAAAACAAAATGCTTAATAAAATACTTGAACTTAATATAAAAGATAACCTCAGCACGAACAGCGGAAGACACTCGATCTGGGATGAAGCCTCCACTCCGCGGGGACAAAGCCCATTTGGTTGATCCTAAGCTGACTCCCTCAAAATTCTAGCACTCGGGCAATCTTCACGGTTTTGAGTGGGAAATTGCAAGTATGAGTCCATGACAACCTCAAGAAGAATAGCAAGGCAATATGTTACTCATAACCCATGATCATTATAACATAATAATGTAGAGCATAAATGATAAATTATAAGTTGTTAAACAAGCATAGGTCATCATCTCAATGCAAAGGTTCCAAGGCCGCTCGTGACCGTGAGCACCTACCGATATACCCAGCTTTACTCTTGCGAGAGAGGTGTACACTTTCACTTTGTGAGCCGTGGATTGCCCTTTCGCCCGAGGCCCGTCGACCTCTTAACCCTCTTCCTAGGGCCGCCGGCGGTTCACTATGAAGTCTTTCAAAGGTTCATCTAACATGCTAGGGGCGCTAGGTATCTTCCGTCGATCAGGTGACACACGCAGCGATCCACGGTCCGCGCGGTTCCATGTGATACAACCTCCCACGGGATCCACAGTTTGGTTTACCCTAACGTCTTTCGATAACCACTAACAAGTTAAACAAGGTCCTCATCTTGAACTAAAACCCGAGCCATGTAGCCCTCACCCCGGTTATCTTTGTTATCGAGTAGACGCTAATACGCATAAGTCCACATGTTGCTAAACAATTCACATTTAACATTTAGTGCATAAACATTAATCATGTCATATGATCATGGTTTAAAGCTAGCATATCCCAAAACTATACTTGCCATGGCTATCAAACTCCTGCCGATACGCTGGTCTTCCTCAGAGAAACCTTCTTGATCATCCACGAATTGCTCACCGGCTAATCTCGATCATCAAGCATCAACACACAATCATCCGAGCAATCATACACACGAAGCAAATAAAGGGCTATAGTTAGAACAGTACACCAACAGCAAGAAAAAATAATATAAAAGGTTTATAAAACAAATCTATGCATCGCTACGATCACATCGACGTAAAGGTCACCGAAATCGGACTTAAATGGCGAAGATATGCAATTTATAAGATTTGCATGAATAAAATAATAAAACCAAATATGACCATGAAATTTAAAAGTTTAAAACCTAATGGAAAAAAGATATAATCATCTATATTACGAAATTACAAATCCAACGCAATTTGAATGGGCCAAAACGGATTTAAAAATGAAGAAGTTATGGGCATTTGAATATAATGGCATTTCTATAAATAGACTCAAGTTGATTTCGGGATTAAAACAAATAAAATTCATTTATAAATCGGATCCGGAGACCTATACATAATTAATCGGTAGACGGCGAGGTCTCTAAAAACAAAAAGGCCACCGAAAGGGTATCCTTGGATCTAGGCCGTGGGATCTAGAGTCGATGGCCGAGATTAAATGGAGGTTCAAGGGCTACGCTACTTTGCCTAAACAAAGAAGATGGCGGCGCCATCGCCCGGTGAGTAGAGCTTCGCCGGCGAAGTCGACACGGCGATTCCGCCACCAAATCACGCGCGGCCGATACCAATCGATAGGGAGGTCGAGGGCTTCTCACCTAGGACAAAATCGAGGGCGAATGCGGAACGGCCACGCCGCCGCGACTCGAAATGGCGCAGCGATTCCGACCTGCACGGTCGGCGACATCTTTGTGAGAAGAAACAAGGGGAAAAACGGAGAGAAAAAGGCAGACGGTGTCACTTACCGCCAACACGGTTCGGCGATGACCTTAAGGTGAAGCTAGGCGACGAACCGGCGAAACCGAACCGGTCGGGCGCGATTTAGGGTTTCGCCGCCATCGCTGGCGGTGGCGAGCGCGATAACAAATTCTAAAATTCTAAATAAATCTCAAAGGTCCATTCATATGTGTGCAAAGAGGAGAAGTGGAATCCTTTGGTAGCACCTTGTTAATGGAAGGTGGAGGAACCAACTTAAATATGGAAGTTGTTCTCATCTTCTCAAGTCTAGTGTGAGAAGAAGAAAGGGAACTCCATACATCCGTGCTCTCAGCGTCGGATTGTGTCATACCACTATGGACATAATATGCATAGTCCTAAATGGTTTAGATCATGATTGTGTCATGAAGTCGGGTTACCGGACTATATAAGCATACCACCATGCACGCTAAAACGTATCTAGTCAATAATTAGGGTTTTGCCTCTTCTCGTTGTTGCGCCACCGCACCAATCTCCAGCTTGATCGCTCGCGTGCACCAACGACCCAGGCGGGTGTCTCCAAAACCGTCATCTTTAGATCCCGCGCACCCGGAAGGCAAATAAGGTTTTTGGGAAAGCCCCGCCGCGACTACTCCCATTCTTCATCATGGCTCATCTACCATCGAGGATAGGAGGTGCGGCGCCTCGGTGTCGTCTTCATCGCCGCTTCTTCTATGTCTTCCACCGCTCCATCGACTTTGAGCGAGACAACGATCCGAAGACCTCGACTTCGCCTTCGAACCTCACCCTAATAATATTGTTGTTCATCATGGTCTATCTATTCAATGCTGGCCACGTATACAAGTTTTGTTTACACTAGTTGCTATGATCATGCTATGCTATATGTCAGTTCAATCTTGCTACGATCTGTGTTATGATTTTGAACCATGCTAGTTTGCTACACATGCTTAATCTAGTCATTCAGTTCGACATGATTTATTTTATGAAATTAATCCGAAATTGCCAAATATTTCAACACTATAAAGGCAAAGTGTTAATGCATCACTAAACTATAATTAAATAAAATATTATCATGAAAATATAGATATGATGTAATGATGAGTCTAAAATCTGTGATCAATAATGAATTGATGATGAGTATATAAGGTAAGGAAAATTTTGGGTTTTAAGCCTACCTATTCATGAATTTTTCTAATCTCTAGTTACAAACTACTTTACATTGAAATTACGTTTAGTTTGCACTTGAGTTGTGGTCACTCTTTTGCACATTTTTATGTAATGGTGACATAACTAAAAAAAAATATAGATGTCATGATCCATCAGAACACCTGGATTTTTTCGCACCTATGGATAAATACGATATATCTAAATGTCGGCAGAAAAAAAAAGGAAACCCTTAGATCGCACAATAACAATGGAGTAACGAATATACAACGTAGCATGTACATGCCCAGCATGTACTATCTCCATCATTCAAACATGCTATAAGATTCGTGCTGCAACACTCTTCCCATGCTGCTGCAGCACTCTCTCCCCATGCTGAGCACATTCTCTCTCCATTGCACATATCTCGATGCATTGTTAACGGTGAGGATAGTACGTGCCTGTCATGTACAGGCTAAAAAACTGAGAATGCGGTTATAAAGAGAACTAAGAATAATAAAGAGTCAACATTGATGACAAAAAAATAAAGTATGTGAGAAAGCAACTGATAACTGAAAGCTCTATGGGAACAAGGATGGGTACTAATTACCAGTATAAGTGTGGATCTATTGATAAACATAGATGCTATACAAACATTGACCCAACTACAAAAAATTTATCCATATTCAAACATTATGGACGAGTAGAAAATCTTCTTGGTCTATGTTTCACTAAGCCCATAAAGTACTTCCCTCTAGCAGTAGCTCAAATTATATATGAATTATTTTTCCTTTGCTAGTATATATATCAATATTTATCTGTATTTGTTTGTCAAATTCTTATTACAGCTTTATTCTTGGAACTTTGGCTTGTTCTATTTTTCTCTTATCCCCTGATGAAGAGGCTCACCTACTGGGTATGCATGAAACACAAGATGAAGCTTCAAGTAAATTATCCTTTTGTTTCCGTAGAGTCCACATATATTTTCCTCTAATCCACACTTATATTATATAACAGCCTCAAGCCTATCTTGGCTTCGCGATGAACTGGGGCGTTTTCTAGGATCGGCTGCTATTGAACAAAAGCTTGATTATCATGTCCTCCCCTTCCAATGTATTTTGCTTGCATATGTTGGACACTGGTTTATGACACCATATACGCACATCAGGTATTTATTGATTGTGCTAATTTTATATTTGTTCGGCTATTTTTCCAATTGGAAATCACCTTGAATTGTGGTATTTTCATTTGTTGTGTGCGTGCATTTTAGACAGAAAGGATGACCCCAAAGCAGGAGTTAAGAGTACAGCCGTAAGGTTTTGGAGATAATACCAAGTATTGGCTGGCTTTGGCGCTGCATGTATTGTAGCAGCTTAGCACTCACTGGCTACAATGCTCACCTTGGTTGGTGCCTAGCATCACATTTGTTAATAGCAATATATACAAGTTCACATTAGATTGACTGCTTCTCTCAAATATGGAGCAGCATGGCCATACTATCCTTTTCTGGCAGCTGCAGTTGGACATATAGTGTGGCAGATTTCAACTGTCGACTTATCCAACAGATCAGACTGCAACAGGAAGTACGTGTTCCTTCAGACTGAATTCTTGCTGCTGCCACATCCAACACAATGAATGCCTTTGTTTGTTATAGTTATACTAATACTGAAGATCTTAAACACTATTTGTTGAATTCCCACCTTGCAGGTTTGTATCAAATAAGTGGTTCGGAGGATTCATCTTGGTGGAATTATCTGGGCTGCTTGCTCCATGATAAACAAGGTATGTATAGCCAACAATTCTTTTCATAGTAATCAATTTGATTGCAGCAGTGTTAAACTGAAAATAAATGTCCACTTATGTACCGGAGGAGTCTACAACACAGTACATGCATACATACTTTTCATTAATGGTTATATTATCCTAGTAGATGTGTCAATTAATTGGAAAAAAAAGAACAGATTTTTCTCCCCTTTCTAACTTTTCTTTTCAATCCCTTGTTTTTTCCAGATAACTTATCAAAATAGCATATTGCGTATGGACTAGAAACACAGGCGTGGCTTTGCCCTCGCATGCAATGGTTGATGAACTGGCCCTGCTTGATTCAATTTGTAAATGAGTTCTATATCTTAGTTTCTGTCCAAGGGCACATAACCAATTCAGTTCTGTCTATGGAATAGACATCAAATTATGTTCCCGTGAGAATACAATTATTAAGAGGCCATGAGTCATTGCAATTGTAGACTAATATATAATAAGGAAAAGGCACGA